>CANSNZ010001084.1:0-577500 GCA_947646795.1 Beta lomatogona
AATAATATTTGTATGCACCCTAAAAATATTAGTCTAGGTTGTTTAGGGAAACACGCTAAAGACTATTTTTAGTGATATGTTATAAGTGCAATAATTTACGAACGTAACGAGTTGTCGAAATTGTCTAATTCAATATTAGAGAGCAGTTCTTTTGGTCTTGAGTAACAAAAATAACATGTAAGTGATAAAAATGTTAGACCATGCGCCCAACGATCATATAATATAGAGTATAGAACGATGGGGAAGCATATAATAATGCGCCAATAAATAAAAAAGAAGGAAGGACGAGAATATCTGATAGAAGGCGATTTGTATACCAAAGATCTACATTATGAAATAAATGGTTAGTAACTTCAATATAAAAATAGGAATTTATTCAATGACCTCTAGGATTACTACCATGGCTTGTTTTGAGATTGATAACCTTCGGGACGAGCAATCGTGAAGCTTGCGTAAGTATGAATGTATGAAAATATGTGTTTGTATGTCCAAAGTAGGGGAGGTTTTTGTAGGGAGGTTTTGGAGAGGTTCGTAAATATATTCATAGAGTTCGAAGTGCTTTAGTGTTGTTAAAATCTGTGTTTAATTTCGAAATGGCCTATTAATAGGAAAACGGATCGACCTCACGCACACGGTGGCGGGCCCGCGAGATGACGCTGTCCTGAGCAAATCCACGTGTCAATACGTTGGCGCCGACAGCGGCATGCCCAGGAAGCGTACACGTGAGATGCAGCACGCTTGAAAAAATAAGAAAGAAAATATCGTCTCACGCAGTAGTACATGGCGCGCTGACTGATATGACACATAAGGCCTACGTGCCATACAGCGCTGGCCGCCATGCGCTAGAAAGCACTTGCAGCTTACGTGGCAGACGTATGGCTCGGTGCGAGGGTGCACTCGGCACACGTGGTGCGCTCAACGCACCGACTAGCTCCGACTTGATTCGATAAAAACGAGTTTTAAAGATTTTCTTTTATCTTTAACTCGGGAATTTGATTTTACGGGATAAAATCCCCGATTTTAATTATAAAATTCTCTTTGAATATATTTGAAGTCCTATTTTTAAGCTCACTTAATTATTCATGATAATTAATAATATTTTGAACCCAACTCTTTGAAAAGCCCAATTAATTGTTTTATTTCAATAAAATAAATATATTCAAAGATAATTTTATAATTAAAACCGGATTTTATCTCGTAAAATCAGATTTCCGAGTTAAAAGATAAAAGAAAATCTTTAAAAGCTTCGTTTTATCATAATCTGCCAAAGCAAGTTGGTGCGTTGGGAGCGCACCAACGTGTGCCGAGTGCATCCCTCGCACCGAGCGCATCTGCTCTGCCACGTAAGGCGTGCACCTAGTGCACAGTAGTGTGCCGAGCGCTCGTATCATGGCACGAGACTTATGTGTCATATAGAGTCCTGCGCCAAGTGCACTACTGTGTGGATGCATATTTTTCTTTCTTATTTTTCAAGCGCATAGCTTTAAGTATCCCTTTGGGAGTACGTTCGCAAGAATGAAACTCATAGGAATTTGACGGCCTGCACAAGCGGTGGAGCGATGTGGTTTAATTCGATGCAAAGCGAAGAACCTTACTGTGGCTTCGACATGCCGCGAATCCTCTTGAAAGAGAGGGTGCTTCCCTATTGGGCATACGCGGCGTCGGGCGCGCCAATGTGCGCCCGACACGTGGATTTGCTCGTGACACGTCATCCCCGCGCTCCCGACGGTCTGGCGCGCGAGGGCGCTCCGTTTCCCTATTAATAAGCTTCGATTTTCCGAATTAAAACACGGTTTTTAACAACACTAAAGCACTTCGAACTCTATGAATATATTTACGAACCTCTCTACAAAACCTCCCTACAAAAACTCATACTTTTCGGACATACAAACACATATTTTCATACATTCATACTTTCGGCTCACGATCTGCTCGTCCCGAAGGTTGTCAATCTCTCAGAAACAAGCCATGGTATAATCCTAAGGGTCCTTGAATAAATTCCTATTTTTGTATTGAAGTTACTAACCATTTATTTCATAATGTAGATCTTTGGTATAAAAATCGTTCTATTGTATATTCTAGTCCTTTCTTTTTTTTTTTTTTTTTTTCAAACATTATTATATGTTTCCGATTGTTTTATACATATTATATGATTGTTCTATGCATGATTTAACATATTTATCACCCACATGTTATTTTTGTTAATCAAGACCTAAAGAAACTGTTCTAATATTAATTAGATAATTTGGACAACCCGTTACGTTCCTGTAAATTCATTGCATGATAACATATCACTAAAAAATAGTCTTTTATGTGTTTCCCGAACCAACCTAGACTAATATTTTTAGGGTGCATAAAAATATTATTTGGTTATCTTATTGTAAAAAATTAACATGAATCGATATTTAGTGAGAGGCCAACAATAGGCGAATGTGGTTCATTATGACCGTGTTCGTACCACTCCCCGAACTCAATCTATGGTTCATGGACCATCTATGGAGTCGGGACGGGGAAATCTACATTGGATAAGTCTCCAATTTGTCCCTACGGTTTTCCAATATCCAATTAGGTTTATGAGTCTTCCTTTAAAGATTTGTTGGCGACTTCAAAATAATTTTTAATAAAACCTTTACAATGGGGTAGTCAAAAGATGACAGTGGGGTTAAACATATGGATGATGGGGGTTGGGTAATTCGAAAAAGAAAAAGAGATTTTGATTTCTTTTAGGTAAGAAAAACCTAGGTTTAATTTTCAGAGTTGTAATGGAGAAGGATTATATTTTTTGGGAATAGGAAACAATGAGCTAGAGGTATCATTAATGGGCTTTTGGAAATTGAAAGGGGAAAATGTGGTATATAGCAAGCAAGAAACGCGTGAAGTTGGATTATACTTTGTGAGACAAAGAAAATAATTGGGCCCTTGTATTTTGGGGGACCCTGTGCTGTTGCTCACCCCACCACGCAGCCTTAGCCGTGCTCGTTGTGGACCAAACTAATAGGAATTTTCTTTTCTTCATATATTAACATATAGATGTAGAAATGTGACTAATTTAATTTCTTGTAGCCACTCCAAATTTTTGTGAATGTTTTTGGCAAGTATTTATGTGAAATTGTCTTTGGGTATTTTCTTTTGTTCATTTAGCTTTACCTTGTTTGCACCAATTTAGAGTACGAAGAACTAAGTAGTACTTGGTCTAGTGGCAAGGTTTGTATCTCACAACTTTGAGGTTGTGGAATCAAACCCAACTAGATGCACTTTGGGGATGGAATTCCCTACCTTCTCCTCCCTCTTCTAAAGGGGCCTTGCTTGTGAAGTTGAGTCCTTCAAATTAACCTCGTGTGAGGTTCCACTCCAATAGGGCACTTCTCCTTGCCATTCTTTTTAGAAGAATTAGTCTATGGAGAAACCTAACATGAAAAAGAGTAATATGCTAAAGCTTCAAAAGTATAGTATAGTTCATTGATATGTATGATCAATGATGTGAGTTTACACTTGATTTATATAGATTCTACCACATCCTTAATTAGAGGGATGCCAAGTTTTAGGAAATCAAATATATGTAAATCATGCCATATACTTGTAATAACTGATGTTAGAATTTTTTTAAGGGTGAAAATAAATCAGACAAAACCTAACTAATTCGACAAATATTCTTACAAGAGAAATCACTATTAGCAACTCTTTAAGTACTCTTAGGTTATATATGCTCTCTCCACCTTATTTTAGGAAGTTAATACATATTTTTGTTTGATTCATATCCTAACCATACTAGAAAATTTTAACTATATATGTTTAATTATGCATTAATCAAATTTGTGAAATTTATGTCTTTGAAACCTACATGATGAGACGAATCTAATGGGCTTACATAAATATCTTTTTGTTCCTATAGATTAGTGTCAAAATAGAGTCAACGTTGAATTAGAATAAGACATCATATCGGACTCGATTAGACTTGAAAGTTTCAATCAAACCAGACCTTGGAAAAGTATGATCGTATCACCTAATTTTAGGTCATGAGAACATAGCTTTAGTGATTTCTCTATTTTAACTTTCTTAATTTGTAGAACTTCCCCAAATTAGAATGTCTTTTCTAATGGCCTTTATATGCCCTAACTAGAACCGAATTCCTAGATGACACTCGTAGGAACACCGACGACGCGACATCATATGCCACCAAAGATCTCTCTTAAGTTTATGAAATTCGAAACCTAATGTCCAAAAATATTGATAATGTGATTACCACTCCGCATAAGCCAAATTGCCACTATGAGCAAATCTATGTGCTTGCTTGGGAAAACAATACTTAAAACAAAGAACGTTGTTACATTTTACCCCTTTGGACTTCATATTTACTCGCTGAAGTTCTATATAAAACCGTGCGCCGGCCCGCGTGCGTGCATTGTGGATTTACCTTCCCGGAAACTCTACTCTAACATTTCTCTAGTTTCACCGTTTATGCCTTTTTTCCATATACAGCGTTAAAAGGTTGGAAATAAGATCACTATAACGCAAATAATAAACAAAGCAATAAGGCGAATAAATAAAAGCAAGTAAAAGAATAGACGAATAAACAATTGCGGCGACGCGAATCCCAAATCGAGGAAAAAACCCAGGTGGTTTATGTTACCACCAATCCACTATGTGATCAAGAGCTTCGAGCAACATCTCATTACAAGTAGTGTTGAACATTGACTAAGGGGATAATATGGCACAGAGAGAAATGGATAAGAAGTGTACAAGTATTTATCGCCTAAGTAGTGAGTTCTTTAGTTACAATAAATACATACTATTTATACTCCAAACAAGATATGCCGCACAAACCATTTTCTCCTTCCTCAATCATAGAACTTCGCTCCCATTTCCTCTAACTACTTTGTTGGATCGGGCCTTTAATGTTGTTAGTGGACCCACATTTCTCGCTGCACGTGTAGGCTACTCAACTCGCCTTTGCATATCCTTTATTATAATTTTAAAAGATTAGCTTTGCCAATCTGCCATTCATGGATAAACAATTTGCCTCTAATTGTTGCCTTTGCACTGTGTTGCCTTGGGAAAAGGCTACAATTACTTGTCCCAAGACTTCTCTCATCATCGCACTTCCTCTCCCTCACGTCGGTTGGTGACGATTCCCTCTTACATTGTCAGCAGTGAAGGGATTGCTATACAAATGCATGTAAGTTTGTTTCTTTGAAATGTCGTAGTCGTGGTACGATGTTAATGAATCTTCTTTAGGACATGGATGCTACTTGCTAGGCTCTTCAACACTCGTTGTCGCTCCGCAATGCTGTCATCATATTGGAGAAGAAGATAACATTCTTCACTAAAAACACGAGGGAAGATCAACCGATGAAGAAAAAGGGAGGAGCCGACGTCGTTGAGTGAATTAAACAAGTGATGCTCTGCTTGCTCAAGTTTCGAAGTTGGACGCCAAGGTCGCCGACTTGATGGAGGATCTCAACAACGTTGCTATCTTCTACACTCTGGAAGACAAGGGATAAACTAATGAAGCAACATATGGATGGCCGTAAGGCGCTTGACGCCAAAGCAAGATATAAAAAGTTCGCGACGCTTTGCGGGCGTGGCTTAGGATTTGCTCTCTTAGGCGGCGTCAATCGTTGAAACTGGCTCACACTGGTAAGTCTCGTGCTTGCTCACTAGTAGTGTTTGTTGGTTATTCCTCCTTATTTGGAAAAGATCAAATTAGTAAAATAGTAAGAGAAAAAGAATGAGAGGAATGGAAGGGGAGAAAAAGAAGGAGAAAGTAAAAGAAGGAAATAAGAGGCAAATTATTTGACGTTAATTTGCATCATTAGTTTATTAGTTATGAGGATGATTATAAATATGTATCTAATTGATTGTTAATTAAGATTCAGGAGATAGAATTTATAATCACATTTCGTAAATATAGAAACACTTTACATTTTGAGAGTACACCATCGAATGTTAGTTTATAATTTATAAACACTTTGTGAGTTATTCTATTATATTATAGAGATATAATTGTTAGCCTATTTTGTTTATACACGAAGGGAAAACGAATATTATTTTCGCCGCAAGATTATTTGTGATCTTTCCCAATGCTCCGTATCGGAAGCCGGATACGTATATCGTATAAAACAAAATGGAAGATTCGATGGTAAGTCAATCGGGAATGATTAAATTGACGTCGTCCAACTATTCCATGTGGAAGTCTCGAATGGAGGATATCCTTTATTGTAAGGATTTGTATAAACCTATTGAGGAAGAAAATAAACCGGAAAATAAAACTCAAGATGCATGGAAATCGAAAATCGAAAGCGATCGAGTTGATACGACAACATATTGATCAAAGCATTTTTCAACATGTCGTTAATGATACCGATGCCTACAAGCTTTGGAAAAAGCTTGAGTCAATGTATGAGAGGAAGACCGCTTTAAATAAAGCTACATTGGTGAGAAGGTTGGTTCGTCTTCATACAAAGAAGGTAAAAATATGGCGTAACACATGAATGAATTTCAGTGGCATTGTTAATCGCCTAACAAATGTTAGCATGACAATTGAAGATGAAGTCCAAGCCTTATTACTCCTTAGCTCATTACCCGATAGCCGGGAAACTCTTGTTATCTCGTTGAGCAATTCGGCTCCGAATGGTAAACTCACCCTCGACATGGTGAAAGATAGCTTGCTCAATGAAGAAGCTGAAGGAAAGAATTTGCCTCCACAAATAATCAAACCGAAGCACAAGTTGTTGAAAGCTCTGGGAGACCAATGTTTAAAGGCTCCCAAAGTCAATATAAATGGAGAGTGCGCATCAAAATCCAAGAAGAGGCTCACTTGCTTTTATTGTCATAAGGCAGACATAAGCAAAGTGAATGTCGAATATGGAAGCGGACATGAGATCAAAGAATGACAAGAGTAGTGATAATGAAGACAAGAAAAATGTCACGCTACAAATAGCTATTAAGTTTATTTTGTAGGTGATAACTCATGTTATAACCTTACAAATGAAGATTGTAGTTAAGTGATTGATACAGGTGCTTCATATCATCTAACCGCAAACAAAGATTACTTCACATCTTACACTAGCGGCGATCTTGGTTTTGTAAGGATGGGAAATAATGGATCCTCCAAAATTATTGGTATTGGAGATGTTTGCTTGGAAACCAATGCAAGGGTGTAAGCTAACACTACACGATGTTGAGACATGTTCCGTATATTCTACTGAATTTGATCTCGATTCGGTAAACTTGACGATGAAGGGTATGCAAATCACTTTTCTAATGGAAAGTGGAAGTTGTCGAGAGGCTCGATAATTGTTGCTCATGGAAAGAAGCAACAAACCCTTTATGTCACAATGGGAAGCTCGCTCACGGTTGAATGTAGCCGAAGAATGTTCTACCGAGCTATGGCATAAGCGGCTCCGGACATATGAGTGCGAAGGGAATGCAAATCCTCACTCGAAGAAACTCCTTCCTTTGAAGGATGTTCATTTGAAATCTTGTGTTGATTGTTTGGCTGGAAAACTACACGAGTTTCATTTTGAAGAAATCCACCATCTAGAAGACCAAGTGTTCTAGATTTGGTTCTACACGTACGTATGCTCTATGATCGGAGAAATCTCTTGGTGGTGCATCTTATTTTGTCACATTTATTGATGACCATTCCAGGAAAGTGTGGGTCTATCTTTTGAAGAGTAAAGACCAAGTTCTTGACGCGTTCAAGGAGTTTCATGCAAAAGTGGAGAGAGAAATAAGCATGAAATTAAAATGTGTACGATCCGATAATGGTGGTGAGTATAGAGGACCGTATGAAGAATATTGCAAGAAGTATGGGATAAAGCTTGAGAAAACTGTCCCAAAACGCCTCAACAAAATGGTCTTGCAGAAAGAATGAATCGCACGATTATCGAAAGAGTTCGTTCGATGTTGTCTCATGCAAAGTTACCAAAAATCATTTTGGGGGGCGGCATTAAATCCGGTTCATTTGATTAATCTTTCTCCTTCGGTTCCACTTGATGGTGGTGTTCCACAAACGATATGGCCGGGAGAAAAATAAACTATGAAAGTTTGAAGGTCTTTGGTTGTAGAGCCTTTGTTCACATCCCGAGGGACGAGAGATCAAAACTTGATAGCAAGACAAAACAATGTATTTTTCTTCGCTATCCCGAAGATGAGTTCGGTTATAGGTTATGGAGTCCTGCTTGAAAGAAAGATTGTCGGGCGGAGATGTTGTCTTGTTTCAAGATCAAACCATTGAAGATATACAAAACACAGGGAAAATCTACAACATCATCGTAAGAATCACCTATAATCATGAATCCAGTTCCTTCTCCGCATATAATTGATGATCACTTGGGTATAAGTACACCAAGAAGATCAACCTCACAATATCGATGATGATGAGGATGATAATAATGAGAATGTGGAACAATTTTGACACAACAAGAAGAGTCAACCACCACCACCACCGGAGCCGAGAAGGTCCAGCGAGAGATAAACGACTTCCAACAAGACTTCTAGTGGTGAGTATCGCTTGCCTATCGAAGGGGGAGAGCCCGAGTCTTATGAAGAGGCTCCAAGAGATAACCGCCAAAAAGAGTGGATGGAAGCCATGCAAGATGAGATAAAATCCTTGCATGAGAATCATATATTTGATTTGAGTACAATTACCAAAGGGTCGACGAGCACTCAAGAATATCGGTGTTCGGATTGAAAATCGAAGAAAATAATCCGCAACCAAGATACAAAGCAAGGATGGTTGTGAAGGGTTCAGTCAGAAGAAAGGTATTGACTTTGAAGAAATATTCTCACCTCGTGGTGAAAATGTACGTCAATACGAGTTGTTCTAGGCATGGCAGCATGCATAGATTTAGAAATTGAACAACTAGATGTGAAAACATGCCTTCCTAAGCATGGTGATTTGGAAGAAGAAATATATATGGAACAACTTTGAGGGATTTCGTGTTAAGGGAAAAGAGCACATGGTATGTCGTTTAAATAAGAGCTTGTATGGTTTAAAACAAGCTCCGCGATTCAAGGGTATCGGAAATTTGAATCCTTTATGAAGGATCATAAGTATCACAAGACGACATCGGATCATTGGGTGTTCGTTAAAAAAAGATTTGCGAGAGGGAGATTTTATTATTTTACTCCTTTATGTTGATGATATGTTAATCATTGGTCGTGATAACAATAAAATCGCCAATTTGAAAAAGGCGATGAATAAGTTCTTTGCCATGAAAGACTTAGGACCAAAGAAACGGATACTAGGCATGAAAATATCTCGTGACAGGAAAAATAAGAAGTTATGGTCAGTCACGAGAAAGATATATCGAGAAGCTACTCGAGAGGTTTAACATGCATAAGGCTAAACCAAAGTAAGTTCTCCACTTGCGTGTCATTTTAAGTTGAGTTCTCAACAATGTCCTACAAGTGAGAATGAAATAGAAGAAATGAATAAAGTCCCTTATGCATCCTCAGTTGGTAGTTTGATGTATGCCATGGTCCGTACGAGACCGTATATTGCTTATTCGGTCGGTGTTGTTAGTGGTGTTCCTCTCAAATCCAGGGAAAGAACACTGGGAAGTGTAAAATGGATTCTAAGGTATCTAAGAGGCACATCCAATTTGTGCTTATGTTTTGGTTCAGGAGATCCCGTGTTAAATGGTTACACAGATGCGAGATATAGCTAATGATGTTGATTCGCGAAAGTCTCGTATCGGGCTATATGATGACTTTTTGCGGGGAGCTATATCATGGCAATCTAGATTACAAAAATGTGTTGCTTTATCAACAACGGAAGCTGAGTATATTGCTTTGTGTGAAGCTTGTAAAGAGCTCTTGTGGATGAAGAATTTCCTACAAGAGTTGGGATTAAACAAGATAAGTATACACTTTTACCGTGATAGCCAAAGTGCTATTTATCCGGCGAAAAATCCTACCTTCCATGCCCGTTCCAAACATATAGATGTAAGGTATCATTGGATACAGAAGTCTTTGAAGCCAAGCTGTTGCATTTGGAAAAGATCCATACTAACCACAATGGATCGATATGATGACAAAGATATTGATTATGCAAAAGCTTCAAGTTTGTCGAGTTGAAGCGGGTTTATCAAGAATCTCCAAATAAGTCGAAGGGGGAGATTTGTTGGTTATTCCTCCTTATTTGGAAAAGATCAAATTAGTAAAATAGTAAGAGAGAAAGAATGAGAGGAATGGAAGGGGAGAAAAAGAAGGAGAGTAAAAAGAAAATAAGAGGCAAATTATTTGAAGTTAATTTGCATCATTAGTTTATTAGTTATAGGATGATTATAAATATGTAATCTAATTGATTGTTAATTAAGATTCGTAGATAGAATTTATAATCACATTTCGTAAATATAGAAACACTTTACATTTTGAGAGTACACCATCGAATGTTAGTTTATAATTTATAAACACTTTGTGAGTTATTCTATTATATTATAGAGATATAATTGTTAGCCTATTTTGTTTATACACGAAGGGAAAACGAATATTATTTCCGCTGCAAGATTATTTGTGATCTTTCCCAACAGTGTTTAAGTAGATTAAATAGTTTTTTAGTAGTTATGTTTGGATGTTGTGTCACCAATAAACGATGTTCTGTTCTCAGTTTGAATTTTTTGTATTTTGAATACTTGATTTGTGTTAGTTATTTCCTTTATAACTTTTCAATTTATGATGAATGGTACTTTTAGATCTTTGTGTTCATGTGCAAAATTTTGTTGCGAATTGTATGTATGTTTATATATATATATATATATAAACGTGGAATTATTAAAGCCTATCTCATCAATCAATTTAAGACAAGCTTAAAGAAGAATGGTATAATGACATGATTAATTTGTCAGTTAATATTCCATTTTTTTTCTATGGCTTCTCACTTATACTTCAAAATGTGGAATTCCAAATCCTTTCTCATCACCGCAAATTAATGTTCAGACCAACCTTTATAAAAAATGGATGTTGGTAGATAATGCTACTATAACATCAATCCATCCCCTTTTGTCTTCAATCAAGATCTCTACTTCCAAAGGAGAGAAGATAATAGCATCCCCCTTTAAGAGAGGTAGAGAAACAACATAACCTTCTAAAGGAGTAGATTCAGTTAATATTGATAAGATCCGAAAAATATATCATCAAAATAACTACTCTAATCAAATCCTCCATACAATAGCTACTCAAATCGACACTATCTCCACAAAAATTGATTCTATTTCAAAACCTAGTCCTTGTTTTCTTCGACAAAGCTAAAGTCGTATCACCTTATCAAAAATAACCTAAGGTCCACTAACAAGTAGTCGGGAAGTCGGATCGAATCCACGGGGAGAAAGTTATATTATTGTATCCGAATTCTAATATTATACTAACTAAATCGCTTGAAAATGGGTGTGTGACTAAACTAATAGGCAAATGATAGAACTAAATATGAAGGTAAGAATCAATTAATAAAGAACTAGGACTATGGATCACTATGCATACAATGCGGGAAATTAGAGACGAATAATAACCACCCAATAAGTCAATTTATCTAGGGCACATGTGATTTCTCTCGAACATTACCTTCCTCAAAGATCACCTAGCCGCTCTCGCATGGTCAAGGATCACTATGCCTAATGATTGAAAGCCTATACGAAATCTCTCCTCTCGAAGCGCATTCAATATTGCGATAATAGAAATACAAATCGGGCCTAATTCATAAATCTAGCATGAACGATTCAATCACAGAAACAACCGAAATAAAGGGTAATTATACTAATCTATCAATCCCTCATTGCATACATAGATCCCCACAATCCTAGAAATAAAACTACTCACTCATGCTTCGAGAAAACAATAACAAAATCCATATAAAAATCCATACTTTGAACTATTGCAAATAACTAAGAAATTACTCTAATCAATAATAGAGAAAGCAAACAATAATGGAGAGAACAAGGAAGAAGATTACCAAATTAAAGAACTATATTGAAATTGCGAATAATCCAAAGGGTTGATCTTGAATCCACAATGAAAAGTAATAAAAACTAGGGTTCTTGAGAGAAAACTATGAGAAATAATGACTAAAACAAAGATGAATCAAAGATCCTTAATCCAAGTTCTGAATTTTCAATTTATACTAAATAGCCCGACACTCATTAAATGAGCGCGCGGAGTGAATCGCCCGATCGGGCCAAATCGCCCGGATCAAATCGGGCTCAAACGCAAGAACATAGGCCAAAACGCCACCGCCCGATGAAAACGGGCCGACTCGCCCGACGCCATCGGGCCGAACCGGGCCTCAAAGATGCGCACAAACCATCACCAAATCACGCCCGATGCAATTGGGCCGAACAACCCGATCGGGCTCCTCACCGAAATAACGACCGGGCGACATCACCCGATCGGGCCCGCAACGACACAGCTTAACTCCCTTATGAGCGCCCGATCGGGCTGTGGTGCATATCTTCCTTCTTGGCTCTAAACGCCAAGACATCAATTCTTCTTTGATCAAGGGTCCCGGAAAGGGTCCTCGGGACTTTGACACTCCGCATGAAACCTCTCCACTCCAGTATAATGGTCAAATAATAGTAGAAAATAGAGAGATAACTCCCTAAAACCTCGCAATCACACAATGCACAGTAGAACCACAACTCGATGGAGAAAGTTAGCATAAAATGGCTCCTAAGAGCACCATTGATACACATTTTAGCTCAAATATAGGGGGAAAAACACTATATAAAACCATAACATCAAACTCCCCCAAGCTAAACCATTGCTTGTCCTCAAGCAAAGCACAACATGAATAAAAATAGGATTGCTTCACCCTTTCAGATAGGAAAGTTTAAACTCAATTATTTCCAACTCAAAATCGTTCAAGCAAGCAAAATTCAAGTTCAGTTGCATAGATCACCTGACTACCAATCACTTAAGTAACCATCAAATGCAACTGCCCTACATATCATGCGAATCTTGAAAAGGTGCTCACCAAGGTGTCAGTCCTCTCAATTTTGTGGCAGGCAAAATATGTGCCCGATCGCTCACTAACCCAACCATAATAGCCCTTCCCACTCACACTCTCATGTGTTTAGAAAGGTATAATATCGCTCATCCTAATCAGGTCGACTCAAATAACAAACTTAATCTTCAACTTTGGCATATTGACTCAGTATTATTCCAATAAACAATCAAACATGTGCTCAAAAGGTCTTTCTTAGTGTTGTAATGGGGCTCGGGTAAAGGTACGGAAATTATTTAGGGAATGTGGTGGAAAAGCCAAGAAAGGGGAGCAAAAAACACTAGTAGGACTAGGTGTGGTCGAAACAACTCCCATGGCATCAACAACATAACCAAGATAATAACCAACTCTTGAAATTTCACGAACCAACCAATAATTGTCTCTTTCAACATAACTTCCAACACTTTTGAATGTTAATGAGTGAAGATCATAGAAATTTTTCAGATTTTTCACTATCATTTTTTTTTCATTCAACATAATTTCCAACACTTTTGAATGTTAATGAGTGAATCATAGAAATTTTTCAGATTTTTCACTATCATTTTTTTTTCACTTTATTTTTTTCTTTTTCTTTCTTTTCTTTGTACAAACATATCATTATTTTCCAACCACCCTACGGAATCAACCACACAATATGCTATTAACTCAACAAATGCTCCCCAAGCTAGGCTTGGGACAATAGTCATTGAAAAGGCTCAAGGCGTGTAATGTGGCTTAATATAGATCCAAAAAAAAGTCATTAGGCTCAGCGGGGTTAGGGGGAAAATGATTCATAAAACAACTCTGAGGCTTAAAGATTAAACAAATGAACGCCTCTATCACACAGACATGTCTAAAGTCACCGTAAATCAACGAGTACAATGCCAAAACCAAGATAAGAATGCTACGAGGAACTAACACACAAGAATAGACCGGATATAGAGATAAATCCGAGGGCTAGAATGAATCCTCACAATCTAACCAATTCAAGCATGCTGTTAAAATAGGCACTTCATCATCAAAATCTATTCAAGATCAAGGCAATCATAGATCACATCACAACATCCCAATCACAAATGCCCAACTATCCAGTATAATGAGTTAAATCATTTTTCAGAACAAAGTTCGGGGCACAGGGAAGCAATCAATCTATTCGCATTCAACTCGTATTTTTGTGTTTTTTCAGCAATATTTCATTTTTTTGTGATTTTTCATTTTTTTCAAAGCAATTAAACGAACTTAACTAACCTAAAAAGCAGTAAAACAAAAAGAAAACAATACTAATACTTACAGAAATCCTCCCCCAAGCTGAACTTGGCAATGGCCTCATTGCAACAAGGGAAAGGAAAGGGACATGGACATCAGCCGCCCATCAGCCTGTATCGAGCAGTTTAGTAGCCACATGTTGTACCACCGCTTGCAACCCGCGTCGGACTGTAATGCTAGTGTGGTGGCCCTCATGTAGGATGTGATGCCCATTAAAGCTCGGGGCTTATACTGTCAAATCATCGTTGCTATAGCCAATGGTCTTTTTTGTGAGTCCAGTAAGACCGTTAGAAAATGTTCATCACCTGCAATAGGCTCTAAGACAAGCACATCATTTGAAGTAGCATGGGAGGGGGAATGAGGCATGCAATCATGGATCGATTCATCTATAACATCAACACTATAACATGATTCCTCTAGCATTGGGCTTTTAGGTGCATTGTTTAGGCTAAACATGACCTTATCATCCCCCACGGTCAGTGTTAGTTTCCCACTCTTAACATCTATCACTGCCCCAGCAGTATGGAGGAAAGGTTTCCCAAGGATAATGGGTGTTTGAGTGTCTTCGGCCATGTCTAATATAACAAAGTCCACAGGGATAAAGAATTTACCTACTCTAACAGGAACGTCCTCTAATATACCTAGGGGGTATTTCACATAATGGTCAGCCATTTGCAGAGTAATGGTAGTACATTTTAATTCACCCATGTTCAGTTGCTTACAGATAGAAAGAGGCATGACACTCACACTGGCACCTAAATCACATAAAGCTTTGTCAATGAATATGGTGCCAATGTGACAGGGGATGGAAAAACTCCCTGGATCTTTCAATTTGGCTGGAGACTGGTTTTGTAAAAGAGCGCTGCATTCAGCAGTAAAAGCCACAGTCTCCACCTCATTGAGAGTCCGCTTCCTCATCAACAGTTCTTTCAAAAATTTAGAATAAGCAGGCACTTGATTTAATAATTCAGTAAAAGGAACTGTTACCTGCAGATTCTTTACCACCTCTAAAAACTTACCATACTGGTGGTCGAGCTTCTTCTTGAGCATCCGCTCGGGGAATGGTAGCTTGATCACCGGAGGCACAGTTTTCTCCTTAGTCACCTCTATAGTCTTATTTGTAGCTCCTTGCTCTGCCTGAGGTTCAGCATCCTCAGGCACTTCTTGTGGTTTCTTTGCAATTGATGATTCCACCTCTAGCATTGCCGGAGCATCGTACTGCACTCCACTGCGAAGAGTGATGGCATTGGCGGTGTCCCTTGGTTGCATTGGTTGCGAAGGCAATGACCCAGATGGCCTATTAGCAAAGGAACTAGCCAGCTGAGCTATTTGTGACTCCAACATCTTATTATGTGTCCCTTGCAGCTTATTCTGAGCATGCAGGCTCTCAAATTGAGACCTGGTATCTGCTTGAAAGGAATTAATACCTTTCTGCATCTGCAACATTAGACCTTTGAGTTCAGCAATAGCTGGGTCTGAAGGAGGTGTAGAATAATGCTGTTGAAACCGAGTTCTCTGATATCCAGGAGGAGCTTGTGGTTGATATTGTTGTTGTTGATGCTGTGGATAATGTTGTTGTTGCGGATTCATCACATTATTACTCCTATACGAGAGATTTGGATGATCTCTCATCCCGGGATTATAGGTATTGGAGTAGGGATCGAACTGAGGCTTGTGTGGTGACTGTAATGCGTGCACTGGCTCACTAGAATGTGAAAGAGCGGGGCACTCTTGAGAGTTATGTCCAGTTATCCCACAAGCGTCACAGATGAAAGCATTGTGACCAGAAACACTTGCCGTAGCATTGACACTCATGTGAGGGGAGGAATTGTTACCTAGCTTCAAAGAATCAATCTTCAGGTGAAGAGCAGCTAGTTGTCCGGTCAGTAAAGAAATGGCTTCTACATCATGTTTGCCTCCCTTTGTCATAGAAGAACGAATAGTAGACGCTTGGTTTGAAGCGAGTTTCTCCAGAAGTTCATACCCTTCGTCTACGGCTTTATCCATGAAGAACCCACCAGCAGCTCCATCAATTACCCGTCTCGTATCTGCATCAACTCTAGTGTAGAAAATGTGGCACATATAGCACTTGTCAAAACCATGGTGGGGACAAAGACGCTGCAGATCTTTGAATCTTTCCCAAGCTTCATATAGTGACTCACCAGGATCTTGGGTGAAAGTGACTATGGCATGACGCATATCTGCAGTCTTTTGGTAAGGGTACCACTTGATGAGAAAAACCTTTGAGAGCTCTGCCCAGGTGGTGATGGTGGAAGGCAGCTTATTATACCAAAATAGAGCTTTGTCGCGCAGAGAAAAACCAAATATGATGAGTTTCATCTCATCAGCAGTAACACCAGCTTGCTTCTGAGTAGCACAACATTGTAAAAACCGCTGCAGGTGCTGATTTGGGTCTATATTCAGAACATGAGACTTGATTTCAGAACATTGTAAAAACCCAGCGAACTGATTATTCTGAACTATATTCAGAACATGAGACTTGATTTCAAAGTTTGCAGCAGCAATAGTAGGCAACCGTACCCCAGTGGGCACATTATCAGGAGATGGTTGTGCATAGTCTCTGAAGGTCGGTTTAGCTTCGTCACCAATTCTAGCAGTAATAGGTGAGGCAGGGAATTCTTGTTGTGGTGAAGATGGTGGAGAAGGTGTCTTTTGGGAAGGTGTCCCTGCAGACAACTTGGTTTGCTTAGTTGTCTTTTTGAGTCTACGAGAAGTCTTTTCAATCGCCGGGTCAAATGGAATGAGATTTGGGGATTTCAATTTCCTACTCATACATCAAAAACACAAAAACAAACGTGAGATGCTCAAAAGAACAGGTGTTCTTCAGAGTAGAGGTTAGTGTAATACTATAATTCAGACAAAATAAAAATAAACCGTCTCCCCGGCAACGGTGCCAAAATTTGGCAGGCTAAAGTCGTATCACCTTATCAAAAATAACCTAAGGTCCACTAACAAGTAGTCAGAGAAGTCAGGATCGAATCCATAGGGAGAAAGTTATATGATTGTATCTGAATTCTAATATTATACTAACTAAATCAGTTGAAAATGGGTGTGTGACTAAACTAATAGGCAAATGATAGAACTAAATATGAAGGTAAGAATCAATTAATAAAGAACTAGGACTATGGATCACTATGCATACAATTCGGGAAATCAGAGACAAATAATAACCACCCAATAAGTCAATTCATCTAGGGAACATGTAATTTCTCTCGAACATTACCTCCCTCAAAGATCACCTAGCCGCTCTCGCATGGTCAAGGATCACTATGCCTAATGATTGAAAGCCTATACGAAATCTCTCCTCTCGGCGCGATTCAATATTGCGATAATAGAAATACAAATCAGGCCTAATTCATAAATCTAGCATGAACGATTCAATCACAAGGAAACAATCGAAATAAAGGGTAATTATACTAATCTATCAATCCCTCATTGCATACATAGATCCCCACAATCCTAGAAATAAAACTACTCACTCATGCTTGAGAAAACAATAACAAAATCCATATAAAAATCCATACTTTGAACTATTGCAAATAACTAAGAAATTACTCTAATCAATAATAGAGAAAGCAAACAATAATGGAGAGAACAAGGAAGAAGATTACCAAATTAAAGAACTATATTGAAATTGCGAATAATCCAAAGGGTTGATCTTGAATCCACAATGAAAAGTAATAAAAACTAGGGTTCTTGAGAGAAAACTATGAGAAATAATGACTAAAACAAAGATGAATCAAAGATCCTTAATCCATGTTCTGAATTTTCTATTTATACTAAATAGCCCGACACTCATTAAATGAGCGCGCGGAGTGAATCGCCCGATCGGGCTAAATCAGCCCAATCAAATCGGGCTAAATCAGCCCGATCAAATCGGGCTCAAACGCAGTAACAAAGGCCAAAAACGCCACCGCCTGATGAAAAAAGGTTGACTCGCCCGACGCCTTCGGGCCGAACTGCCAGTCTCAGCATGCGCACAAACCATCACCAAATCACGCCCGATGCAATCGGCCGAGCAGCCCGATCGGGCTCCTCACCGAAATAACGACCGGGCGACATCGCCCGATCGGGCCCGCAACGACACAGCTTAACTCCCTTATGAGCTCCCGATCGGGCGAGTGGAGCCCGATGGAATCGGGCTATGGTGCATATCTTCCTTCTTGGCTCTAAACGCCAAGACATCAATTCTTCTTTGCTCAAGGGTCCCGTAAAGTGTCTTCGGGACTTTGAAACTCCGCATGAAACCTCTCTAGTCCAGTATAATGCTCAAATAATAGTAGAAAATAGAGAGATAACTCCCTAAAACCTGTATCAGACACAGAACAGAGAACCACAACTCGACGGAGAAAAACACCATTGATACACATTTTAGCTCAAATATAGGGGGAAAAACACTATATTAAACCATAACATCATTTTCCTCAAGACATTTCAGCTCCACAATTCAAACCTATAAGTCTTCCTAGAGAAATGGAAGCTAACATGTTTTTACCTACATGAGGTCTTCTTCAATAGATTTCTTAAAGCCTTGAGAATTTACCATCAAGTTCAAAAGGAATAACTTGTCTAGATAAAGACTGTCCCCATGAATCAAACTCCGAGTTGAGTTCTGATGAATCGGATGCAATAAATACTTCAAAAAATGTTCTGCTTTAGAGCTGAATTTTAATGAGTCTCTTACTTTCGAAATTAATAAAATACATCACAAGGCTCAAAGAAACTTCAGGAGTTCTTTAAAGAATTATTACCCAAAAACTTGACCTCTTGATTTCCAGTATGAAGAACGATCTAAATTCCGCTCCACTAGCTATAGTGGTCTATCAATTTATGAGTGGAATATTGTAACACCTCGACAATTGTCTATTTTCCAAAATAACTTTTTAATATAAAACTTAGAGAATCATCAAAGCATTATCGCCCGTGTGAAAACGTATCGGCTTGTTCAGAATTTTCGCAGCGGAAAACGTAACAAATAACTTTATAAATAAAACTTAGTCAACTATAAAGTCAACTCCAAAAGACAAACCAATAAAGTCAAAGTCAAACTTAAAACAAAGTCAACTACGAAAAGTATAACTCAAAAGTATTGTAAATAAACTACACAAGCTTTCCAATCCCGAACCCAATGATGTATCATCTTCAAACCTGTAGATGGACAATGCACTATTGATCCCTAAACACTGCTCACCAAAATGGGTTATCACAGGATCAATAAGGCATAGCCATGATCAACATATACAAATAAAAGCACGTAATTAGCAAAGCTGAGTACTATATACTAAACAAATAAACAATTCTAACATGGTATTGATAAATAATAAACAGGAATAAATAATAGGAAAAATTGTTTTAAATAAGTCAACCTTTGCGCGATCTTCCCATTTTAAGTCTACCTTTTGATTATCCCTGATTGAGTTAGGCTTGTAAGTCTGTTTTCTTTTATTGAGTTTTAACCTGTTTGTGACTTGTTTATTAGGTTACTTATGATACGTGTTACAAGTCCCTTCTTCTAAAACAAGCGAGGGAGGTGAGGCTGGGGGTGGGACATTGTAACACGTATCATAAGTAACCTACTAAACAAGTCACAAACAAGTTAAAACTCAATAGAAGAAAACAGACATACAAGCCTAAATCAATCGGGGATAATCAAAAGGTAGACTTAAAATGGGAAGACCGTGCAAAGGTTGACTTATTTAAAACAATTTTTCCTAAATAATAATATAATAACTTGCTGAGATAACTTTTATTGAACTAAACTTAACAACAACATTCTTATTACTTTGAATGGAATAGTCAATGGACCGAGTTGTCTAACTAAAACCAGCCTTCCCTTTGGAAGACCGAATGCGGGCGCGACTCCGTATTCCATGATCTATGATATCAAGGACCCTTTAGAATCAAATTAAGACACGGTGATCAATCCGGTCCCGGGGAAAAGCCATAGGCTACCACCATGTACTCCAACTCCTAATTGTCCAACACTTTAGGCGTGCACCAGTCTAAAGCTATTGCTATCCAAGTTTCCCTTTACATGATTTAACTGAGTTATTACTTGTTATGACCCACAAGCAACACAAATAGCACAATCATTAAACAATCATACCTTGCCTTTTTATCTTAGGATTAGATAAGTGATCACACAACTTAACAACCCAAGATTAATTCCAACTTTAAATCAATCTTCCTTTATTTGTTGAACCTAGCCAACAACCATACTACCTTTCATAGGTATAAAAAATCAACTTACCAGATACGACCCTCGTTCCTTATAAAGTAGTGAAATACTCAAAAGGGAACAAATGATTAATCATGATACAAACTAATATATATTATTCCCCCATGTGAATTAATAAAATAAAGTTCCCAACCATATGCTTGCATCAATCTTCCATACAAACATAATATAAATCTCTTAATATAAATCTCATACTCAACATGTTAACACAACGACATAAAACATGCAAATCCAACATAATAGAAATCATATATGAACTCAACATAGTTCCTATACATGATGCTACATAATTCTCCTTCTTAAAATCATGACACTAATCCAATCAACACATAGGTATGTACGTACCTTGTTTAGACAAATTGAGCAGCCACTTTAACAGTCTTAAAAGTCATCTAGAGAGAATTCTCCGCCTAAAACAACCGATATAACTTCACAATCAATCCTTTATGAATTTACAGCAATAATAAAATACTTTAAACCCTTCTTAAACATGTTTAAAACCTTTCCCATAATAAAACTTGATTATTAAACCTCCTAGCATAATAAATTCATGCTTTGATAATTTAAAATCCAATTCAAACCTAATATCAAATCTGAATTTTTATTTCTTCACTACATAAATTATATAAACTTAGATTCAACATTTAATCATCAAACTATAACTTTTTAGCCATAAACAAATTAAAATAAATATTAAAAATATAAACTTTGAATAAAACTTGAGGAGGAAGTAAAGTAATCAAACCAAAGCAAAGGAACAAGGAGGAGGGAGGACGTCGAAAACAAAGGGGCGGCAGCCTCGGTCGGCGCGATCGGCGACTGGCCGGGTCTGGTTGTCGGCGGCATCCGACGTGGAGGAGGAAAACCGAGCAAAAGAAAAGAAAGAGAAAGCAGAGAGAGAAAGCCGAAAATGTGGGAGGAAGGAGGGAGAGAGAAAATAATTGTGTGGAAAAAATTTGGGGTTTATGGGGTTTATATAGATTCCCCTTGTGGGCTTAGGAAAAGGTAATTAGGCTCAAACTAGAAATCATTTTCCAAGTCTAAGAGTGTTTGGGTTCCTCAAACCCATTTAGGAGTCCTTTTCCAAATCCAAAAGCGTTTCAAACATTTCAAATATTTTTCAAAGCATGACATAATAAAAACATTTGACTTACGTAAATCATTAAAATAATTCCATTGACTTTGAAATAGTCAACCTTTGAAAAAATAAATCATTTAAATTCTAAAATATATACATATGTATATATATATATACATATGTATATATATATATACATATGTATATATAAAAATAACTATACTTTAAAATATATTTATAAAATTCATAAATTTACGGGGGATTACAAGTCTACCACTCTAAAGAAGTTTGGTCCCGAAACTTGACACGAAACTCACACATTTTCAAAAGTTTTTAACTCGGCTCCCATTGGAGAAATACTTGTACCGGTCATGTGAACTCTTTTGCGAACTTAAAAAAACACTTGTGTTACTCATGAACACATTTTCCATGCGGAGAATCTTTTTATTTTGCACCAACATGTGCAAATCGCCAAAATAAGCATAAAAATACCATAAAAATAGGTAAAAAGCGCGAAATTATATCGCATTCTACCCCCTTAAAGAAAACGAGTTACGCCCTCGTAACTCACCTCGGGGAATAATTCTAGATACTTCTTCTTCATTTCATCTTCGACTTCCCACGTTGCCTCTTCGGACTCATGGTTAGACCAAAGTACTCTAACGATGCGACATCCTTATTGCGTGTACTACACACCTTCTTATCAAGAATTTCCACAGGCTATTCCTCATATGTGAGGCTACTATCAATCTGGATCCTCTCGGGCTCCAAAACATGACGTTCATCGGGAATATAATGCTTGAGTTGGGAAATATGAAACACATCGTGCATCTTCTCGAACTCCATTGGCAAAGCCAACCTATAAGCTACCTTCCCAATTCTTTGCGAGAATCTCATATGGACCTACATATTTGGCACTTAATTTGCCCTTTTTCGAAAATCTCATCACGCCCTTAGTTGGTGATACTTTCGAAACACTTTATCACCTATTGCGAACTCATCTTCTCTTCGCTTTAAATCAGCCATAACATACACTTTATCTTGAGCAGCTGAATTCTAGCTTTGAATCAACTGGACATTCTTAACGGTCTCCTCAATGAATTATGTCCCCAATTTTATATTCTCACTAAAATCATTCCAAGAAATGGGACTTCTACGCTTTCTTCCATACAACGCCTCAAAATGAGCCATTTTAATGCTCACATGATAACTATTGTTATACTACCTTTAAGGATTGAACTTTCCCCATTGGTCTCTTATGATCTATCTTCACTTTACGACGGGCTAGACATTTTGACACGAATTCGGCGACCTCACGCTTCATATTCGGCTACCAATAGATTTCCTTAAGATCCTTATACAAGTTATCACCCCGGGGTGTACGGAATATGGAGTATTATGCCCCTCATCCATAAGACGTCTCTTAAGCTCTTCACATTTTTGTGGTACACACCACCTTCTCTTGAACTTCAAGCTACCATTATCATGGATCTTAAAATCAACTTCCTTACCTTGCCTCATCTTTTCCTTAATCTTATCTAGGTGCTCATCTCCAACTTGGCCCTCTTTGATCTCGTCGAAAAATGACAACCCCAATGATAAAGCACTCAATATTGCCTCGATCTCCCCCAGGATTTAAGATTTCTAGGCTAAGTCTTTGCATATCTCGACACAATTTTTCAGGAACTACCAAGGCATTCCTGCTATGGCTCGATTTCCTACTCAACACATCAGCAACTACATTCGCCTTCCCTTCATGACATTGGATGTCTAGGTCATAATCCTTTATCAACTCTAACCATCTCCTCTGCCTCATATTAAAGTCTTTCTAGGTGAAAATGTACTTCAAACTTTATGGTTAGTAAAGATCTTACAAGTTTTCCCGTAAAGGTAATGCCTCCAAATGTTCAAGGCAAACACGATAGCAACTAACTCTAGATCATGGGTAGAGTAATTAGCCTCATAGAGTTTCAATTGACGCGACACATACGCGATTACCTTTCCATTCTGCTGTAACACACATCCCAAACCATTCTTTGAAGCATCACTTATACACCTCAAATCCCTCGTTCCCATCGGGCGGGGGTCAAAACAAGTGCGGAGGTCAAACACTCCTTTAAAATATGAAAAGCTTCCTCACACTTTTCCCTCCCGAGTCAAACTTCGACTCCTTCTTCATCAAATTGGTCAAAGGTCTCGCCATCTTCGAGAAATCTCTCACAAATCTTCTATAATAGCCAGCTAGACCTAGAAAACTCCCGATATCGACACATTCTTGGGAGTAGGCCACTCACTCACAGCTTGAATCTTAGCATGATCTACAAAGACTTCTTCCTTAGACACATAGTGACTCCAAAAATGCTACTTTCTCCAAACGAAACTCACACTTACAGAACTTGGCATATAATTGATTTTTTCTAAGCGTCTCCAATATAATCCTCAAGTGTTCATCATGCTCTTTTTCACTCTCTCGAATAAATTAGGATATCATCAATGAATACCACAATAAACTTATCTAAGAACTCATGGAAAATCCTATTTATTGAGTCCATAAATATGGAAGGTGCATTGGTTAACCCAAACGACATTACGAGTAAACTAATAATGACCATAATGAGTCCTAAATGCGGTCTTAGTTATATCCTTATCGGCTATCCTCAATTGGTGATACCCGAACGCAAATCAATCTTTGAGAACATGCTCGCTTCATTCAACCTGATCGAATAGGTTATCTATCCTAGGCATAGGATACTTGTTCTTGATGGTTACATTGTTCAATTCCCTATAGTCAATACACAATCTCATACTCCCATCATTCATCTTAACAAACAACATAGGAGCTCCCCAAGGTGATGCACTAGGCCTAATATAACCCTTATCGAACAGCTCTTGCAACTGCATCTTCAACTCACTCATCTCAGGAGGTCTCATTCTATAGGGTGACTTAGATATAGGTGCGGTTCAAGGAACTAAGTCTATGGTGAAATCAATAGCTCTAGCAGGCGGCATACGCGAAATTTCACTCGGAAACACATCCATAAACTCATTCACAATTGGAACATCCTCAATATTCACCCCAACTTCTTTACTCGCATCTTGCACACTACGGAAAAATAGCTCACACCCCTTCTTCATCCACTTCCTCACTTACATAGCAAAAATAACCCCCAAAGTTCTTAGGCTTCCCAAAACGTCTATATGAGGTCAACTTCCTCAATGGGCTTCTCAACACTACTTCCTGAACTTCACAGTCTATCTTGGCCTAGTAAAAACCTAACCAATCTATTCCAAGAATTACATCTAAGTCTCCCAGATTAAACTCTATCAAATCAGAAAGAAACACACAATCTCCTATCTTCAGAGGTAAATCTTTAAACAACTTAGTACACCTTATGATCTCTCCAAGTAGGTATACTAATAGGTTGGTCAATTACTTCAAAGTCTACTAGCCACAAATTTTTAATAACGGATGACGAAATAAACGAATAGGTCGTTAGATTCCCTTTATAGTCTCTACCGGGGGTGGTTCTTATGACACTTCTCACAGTTGTAACTTCTCTTAGGCGGCCCTTACCATTAAAGCCTTGATCATTCCTTTCCTGGAAATTCCCATTTCCATTTCTATTCTTCTAAAAGTTTCTTGATTTGCTCTAGCATTGAAATCTTTTATTTTCTCACCCATTATAACATTCTTCTTATCACTCCTCGACTGAAGACCATAAATATGGGCGGCTCTCCCATAAACAACATCTAAGGACATACGGGTCTCATCACCTAACCCCAATTGGATTTTCTCGGTCAAACCTTGCTCAAATCTTTGAGCCTTTAGCTCTTTAGTAGCTACCACCACAGAGTGCAAATCTAGACAATGCTATGAACTTGCTATAATACTCAGAAATGGTCATACTCCCCATCCTAAGGTTTATGAACTCCTGAGCCTTTTGATTCTTCATAAAAGTAGGGTAAAATTTTCCTCTAAAAGCAGCAATAAAGGAATCTTGATTAATCCCTTCCACCACACTAAGTCTATTTCCATTTTCTTTCCACCATAAGTCGGCCTCATCTTTCAAATACAATATAGCTTGACCTACTTTACAGCTCCAAAAATCTTTTCAAACTCCCTAATCCAACTTTCTAAGAAGGTAGGGTCAGCTTGCTTCTTAAAGTATGGTGGCTTAATCTTAGCTAGTCTTTCAAACATGTCCCCAGCGGGATCGGGACGATCGGCTATTTCTTGAGTTTTTTCTCCGCCAATAGGTGAATAGCGAAGCTAAATCATTACCGTTGTTGGCCATTCTATTTCGCAACCTTAAATTTAATGTAAATCTACTTTAGGTTTCGATACACAACTACTTGCCATTTACTATGAAGGCAACATTTGATTTGACCATGAAGATCGCATCAACAAACAATTTCTCATGAAGTTAATATAACACTTAGTTCACACATTATGAACCATAACAAAAATATATATTTACATTAATAATCACATAAGGATCAAAGGCAGCCAATCACAATAATTAAAGAAAATATTCCCCTTTTCGCGTACGAATATATTCTCACTCGGCTCAAATAACTGAATAATAACTTTTATTCCTCGAACGATAATAAGAATATTTTTTTCCAATCCAAAATAAGAATATTTTTATTCCTCGACAATATAAAGATGCTAAAGAAGGAAATTTAAACCATTGTAGCTTAGCTACTTATTCAACTACTAACCTTAGAACATAAATAAATACTCTATGGAGTTACCTTATCATTCCTATCCTTATTTTCTTTATACTTTTATGGAGTAAACATTTCATCCTCAAAGTCTCCAGAGTCTCCACTATAATAATAATAATAATAATAATAATAATAATAATAATAATAATAATAATAATAATAATAATAATAATAATAATAATAATAATAATAATAATAATAATAATAATAATAATAATAATAATAATAATAATAATAATAATAATAATAATAATAATAATAATAATAATAATAATAATAATAATAATAATAATAACTTGGATTCCTAAGTCTAATAGATCTTCGAATCCTTTTGGGTTGATGTCCATCCTCGTCCAACTCTGAATCACTCATCTCTCGGATAAGATCTCCAAGTGATTCTATAGATGTCCTTTCGGGCTTGCCCTCTAGTACGATCAACCTCCTGAATAACCTCATCATTGCTATCGGGAATGCTTACTTTCAAAACACAACACATAATGATCTCTAGGCCGGTGTAGCTCTCACTATCAGACACTCCATCATACTCATCATCACTCAATACAATTGGGTTGTAGTAGCTCCCGACTCGAATATTCTCTCTATCAGACATGTCTAGAGATCCCATAACAGATGAATACTACCTCTATAAGCAAATGATACTCTCACTTAGCGTATATTCCCAACAATGATAAGCAATAAGCAAGAATAACGAAATATAAAGCATAGGAATAACATAACAATTAGCATGGAAGAAAAATATAATCATCTTTGAACAAACTATTTAATGCGGACATATAATATTTCTATCCTATATGCCCTTCCTATACTACCCATCTCTCATAAAATAATAAAATAAACTAGAGTATTAAAATAATTTAAATAAATAATTTTCAAATTTATAAGGAACCGAAAAAAAAATATATAGTTCAAAAGTTTCGAACATAATAAAAATATAAAGTAAAAAAATTTCGAACACAATAAATAAATAAATAAAAATTTCGAACCCTTTAAAAAAATTTAATTCGAATCGAAATAGTACTTGGAATCTTGAAAAAGAATTTTCAAAGGTAATTTGAATACAATGAATAAGTAGGACCTCAATTCTAAGAAATTCATTTTAAGTAACTAGCTAGTTAGGCGCCTAAAACTTAATGTTGGCACGAAAGACCAATAAAAACCTAAAGCTATGATACCACTTTGTAACACCCACGACAATTCTCTATTTTCCAAAATACCTTTTCAATATAAAACTTAGAGAATCATCAAAGTATTATCCCCGTGTGAAAACGTATCGGCTTATTCGGAATTTTGCGGTGAAAACATAACAAATAACTTTATAAATAAAACTTAGTCAACTATAAAGTCAACTCCTAGAGGGTTTTCTCTCTCTAAATTCTCTCGGCGCACAATTGTGCTCTGTAGCCATGGCAAGAAAGACGAAAGAGAGAACTCATCATTCGAGCAATTAGAAAGGTAAAGAGCGAGGTCCAATGTCGATTCTCGGCATTGAAAACAAAATCTATGGATGAAATTCTTGAGTAGAAGCGTTAGATTTTGGGCTGGGGATTGGTGATGTTCTTACACACCCCATTTTTAGAGATAAAGAAGGACGTGAACTCTTTGTACGCCGTATGCCTACTTTTTTTGAAACCTTTCCGGTCGTTTTGATAGATGGGGACGGAATTGTTAGAGGCGACGTTCCTTTTAGAAGAGCAGAATCTAAGTATAGCGCCCAAATCCTCCGTTCAGCAATTGCAACAACAATCGAATATTCGATCAACATTCAATGATTGGTTGCAATCGATTCATCGGAGTGTAGAGAAGCGAGAAGAATCAATTGATTGGTGGTATGTCTCCTGTACTAATCCTTCATGATAATGCGATTGAATTAGAAGTTGAACATAATGAATTGGTCGTTAGTTACGAACATAGAATTGTGAATAATACGGTGAATAATACTTGGTAAAGAAATTGAATTGAATGATATTGGAAATCAATTGGATTTGAATGGAACTTTACATGTGAAAATTTCATTTGAGGATATTGAGGAGGAGGTAAATTTCCGGAACTCATCTATAATTTGTTATGTGGTGGGATCTAACCCTCCAATACAAGTTATGGAAGGTTTCTTGAGGCGAATATAGAAGAACTTCAATGTGGATAAATAGTAATGGTGAAGAGAGGATTGTTCTTAGTGTGTTTTAATGCTATGGATTCACATGATAAAGTACTAGATGGTCATTATTTTTTTGATAAGAAGCCATTAGTGCGAAAACTTGGACTCCGATATGGATTTTTGAGAGAGAGGATGTGAAAACTCTTCTAATATGGGTGCGGTTGAAGATTGGGATTAAGTATTGGGGTGAAAAAACTTTGCACAGGATTGTATCACGGCTATGAGACCCTATAAAAAGAGATGAAGCGACAAGAAACAGGGATAAGCTTCAGTATGCAAGAATATTGGTTGATGTAAAAGTTGACCAAAAATTTTCGGAACATCTTTATTTTATTAATGAATATGATGAGAAGGTTGTTGTACCTGTTTTTTATGAATGGAAGCCTAGCAAATGTTCTATTTGTTCTAGGTTAGGACATATTGCTATGGAATGTAGAGAGAAAAAGATGCAGCAAATATGGAGGCCTAAGCAACGGCTGTGGTGTACGAAGATACGGTGAAGGTAAGCGAGAAGAGAGTGAATGTAGAGTCGGAGAAAGTACACGATGTTGATCAAGAAGGATTTCAAAGAGCCATGAAGCCCATTAAAGTGAGAACCTCCAATGTGAATCATGTCCATACCGGTAACTCCTTCCAGTCATTAGGACAAGTTACGGACAAAGTGACTGCGGACGAGAGGATAAAACAAGATTAATCAAGTCGAGGGAGGAAAATGCAGCGGGTAGGGGGACTCTACCTTAGACAATGGATAGATTGGCATGTTGGAATGTCCTGGGGATTAATAACATCCAAAAATAGAAAGATATATATGAAAGCCTATATTCACAGATTTTCAATTGGTGTTATTAGTCTCTTGGAAACAAAGATAAAGGCTATTAATCTTGGTAGCCTTTATCAAAGAGTTTTGGAGGTTGGTGTTTCACTTCTAATGCAAGCCATCATGATGGAGGAAGAGTGATTCTTGCTTGGAAGCCAGGGAGCTTTGATATTAATATCATCAAAGCAACAAGTCAATTAATTTTGTTATTATGTGCGGCCTAAGAGCAAATTAAGCGGGTTTTTGCACCTTTGTATATGCTTTCAATGAAAGGCATAGAAGGGAGGAGTTATGGAATGATTTGAGGATGTTGAAGACCACAAGAGCCATGGATATTGTGTGGAGACTTCAATTGTGCAATGAATCTTGATGAAAGAATGGGTACATTGGTGAGAAATAGTGAAATGATAGATATAAGGAGTTGTATGAATGATTGTGAAGTGGAGGATATCAAGAGCACAGGTAATTTCTTTACATGGAATAACAAGCAGCGAGGGATTATCTCGAGTTTTTTCCAAGTTAGATATGATTTTTGCTAACAACAAATGGAAAGGTAACTATCTAGCTGTAGATGTATATTTCGAGTGAAGGAGAATTTTTTTATTCTCTAGCACCGTTAAGCTGTGCATCAAGGAAGAAAAGAGGGGAAAAGGCCATTTAAATATTTCACTATGTGGAGGAGTGCACCACAATACCAGCAGATTGTGAGTGATGCTTGGAACATTGTCATACATGGAGCAAAGATGTTTACGATCTTGAAGAAATTAAAATTGGTGAAGAATGCCTTCAAGGAACCGAATAAGCAAGGATTTTCATACTGCAAGTAGCTGAAATCAAGGCTTATATGAGGATGATTGAGCATTGCTTTGTAGGACATTAGAATGTAGGCTGCGAGAGGAGTTATTAGTTGTTCAAGATTATAAAGAAAAACATAAAAGCTACATGGAATTCTGGCACAAAAAGCAAAGCTAAAGTGGGTGAGAGATGGGGATGAAAATACCCATCTCTTCCACCAAAGCATTAAAGCAAGACAATTAAAAAATCATGTATACGGTATACATGATGAGCATGGATATGGCATGATGGTGTTGAAGAGGTTACAAAACCCTTTGTATCCTATTACAAGAGACTACGGGACATAATGAAATTCATAGACATCATGTGTTACCGGAGGTGATACAAGCGGGACCTATAGTTCTTGAAGAACACGAAGTTATCTTGGAAGCTCCATATACACAAGAGGAAGTCGGAAAAGCCTTATTCTCAATCCCGGAAGCAAAGCTCCGGGGCCTTATGGTTTTGGTACATTCTTCTACGAGAGATAGATGGAATGTGACACGATGGTTTTTGGTACATTCTTCTACGGAGATAGTTGGAATGTGATTGGAGATGATATTGTGGTAGCAGTTCTTGATGTCTTGCAAGCTGGTCAGGCATTGAAAGAACTTAAGAATACTGTTATTACTTTAATACCTAAAACTAGATGCCCTCAAAATGTGAGTGAATATAGGCCTATATCATGTTGTAACACATTATACAAGTGTGTTACAAAAGTGTTATGTGGAAGATTAAGGCAAGTGTTGCCTGATATAATCATTGAGAATCAAGGAGGGTTTGTACATGGTAGATTTATAGTTCACAATATTATGGTCATTCAGGATATGGTCAAACACTATAATAGGAAGCAAGTGAGTCCTAGTTGCATGTTGAAAATAGATCTACAAAAAGCATATGATACAGTAAATTGGGAGTTTTGGAGGAAATGTTAATTCATTTAGGATTTCCTAAAAGATTTATTAACTTAGTTATGCAATGTCTTAGAACTCAATGTTTTCCTTGATGATTAATGGGAATATGGAGGGTTATTTCAAATCTAATAGGGGATTGAGACAAGGGGATCCCATGTCTCCCCTACTATTTGTGATCTGCATGGAATATTTGTCCAGAATACTTCACAAGATGAGTGGAAGGCCTGAATTTAAATTTCATCCAAGGTGCAAGGAGATGAAATTGACACACATGTGCTTTGCTGATGGCTTGATCATGTGTAGTAGAGGTGAATTTACTTCTGTATACATGTTACTGAGTGCTTTCAAACTCTTTTATGACACTACGGGTTGAAAGCAAATGTACATAAATCCGCATTTTTTGGATGTGGAATGATTGACAGTTATATACGAGAGAATAGAAAATGTTTCTGGGTTTGTGATAAACAACTTACCATTTAGGTACTTGGGTGTACCAATCTGTTCTAAGAAAATCACAAAGGCACAATGTGAGGTTATAGTGGAAAATATGACAACTAGAATAAGGATGTCGAGTTCTAGGAATCTGTCATACTCAGTAAGGTCTTAACTTATTAACTCGGTTTTGATAAGTTTACATAAGTATTGGGCCCAAGTTTTTGTTCTTCCCAAGAGTATATTGAAAGAAGTCAATCGGATATGTCGAGCCTTTTTATGGAGTGGTAATGCATTCACTAACAAACCCGGTGATGTGGCTTGGGATCAATTATGTTAGGGGGAAAGAATGTGGTGGATTGGGATATAGAGATGTCATTGTGTGGAACATAGCTTGTTTAGGGAAATATGTGTGGGGCGTTGCTTCCAAACAAGATAATGTTTGGATAAAATGGGTCAATGCGGTATATACGAAGGGAGGAAATTGGTGGAGCTATACTCCTAAACAAGGAGCAAGCTGGTATTGGAAAAGAATATGTCAAGTTAAAGAGGACATGAAGCAATTTTATTTTGAGGTGAACCGAGTAATGCGGGTAAGTATAGTATTCGGGAGGTCTATGAGAAGATTAAAGGTGTAAGAGAGAAGATACACTTTGGGACAAAAATGGTTTGGAATAGGTTGTGTGTTCCAAAATACAGGTTCATCAATTGGTTAGTGTATGCAGTCCAGGTTGCAAACTAGGAGAAAATGGCTCAAGTTGGAATCGGCCTTTCCCGACTCATGTTTGATCTGTGCTAGAAGTCTTTGAAACTCACTCTCATCTTTTTTTCCATTGTGCCTATAGTGAGCAATGTTTGGTGAAGATTAAAAATTGGTTGCAGATTACAACGAACGGGAATACTCGTGGTCTGTTATTAGATGGATAGCGTGTTGTAAGAAGTCCAAATTTATGAAGCAAGTGAAGTATGTAGGATTTGCACCTCTAGTTTACTTCATCTGGAAAGCAAGGAATTCTGGTTATTGGAATAATTGTATTCCTAGTGTTGATCATATGGTTAAACAAGTTCAAAACAATGTAAAGTTGAGAATTAGAATAGTCATGCCACAAAAAATCAGTGGAAGAGATCGGACTTGGTTTGATGCTCCGTAGATTTAGTGATGTAACGGAAATGTAATCCTTTTGGATTAGTTTTGCATCCTTGGTTTAAAGGGTCCAACCTAGTTGGTTCGTTTATTCCTTGGTTGGTTTAGGTGTAAAATGATTTGAGCAATGAAAATCTTACTTATTTAGCACACAAAAAGTCGACTCCAAAAGTCAAACCAATAAAGTCAAAGTCAAACTTAAAACAAAAACAACTACGAAAAGTATAACTCAAAAGCATTGTAAATAAACTACACAAGCTCTCCAATCTCGAACCCAATGATGCATCATCTTCAAGCATGTAGATAGACAATGCACTATTGATCCCTAGAGACTACTCACCAAAATGGGTCATCACGGGATCAATAAGGCATAGCCATGATCAACATATAGAAACAAAAGCACGTAATTAGCAAAGTTGAGTACTACATACTAAACAAATAAAGCAATCCTAACATGATATTGATAAATAATAAATAGGAATAAATAATAATATAATAACTTGCGAGATAACTTTTATTGAACTAAACTTAACAACAACATTCTTATTACTTTGAATGGAATAGTCAATGGACCGAGTTGTCTAACTAAAACCAGCCTTCCCTTTGGAAGACGAAATACGGGCGTGACTCCGTATTCCCATGACCTAAGATATCGAGGAACCTTTAGAATAAAAAATAGGACACGGTGATCAATCCGGCCCGAGGTGAAGCCATGGCTACCACCATGTACTCCAACTCCTAATTGTCCAACACTTCGAGACGTGCACCGGTCTAAAGCTATTGCTATCCAAGTTTCACTTTCCATGATTAACCAGTTATTACTTGTTATGACCCATGAGCAACAAAAATAGCACAATCATTAAACAACCATAACTTTCCTTTTTATCTTAGGATTAGATAAGTGATCACACAACTTAAGAACCTAAGATTAATTTCAACTTTAATTCAATCTTCTTTTATTTGTTGAACCTAGCCAACAACCATACTACCTTTCATAGGTATAAAATATCAACTTACTAGATAAGGCCCTCACTCCTTATAAAGTAGTGAAATACTCAAAAGGGAACAAATGATTAATCATGATCCAAACTAATATATACATATGTATATATATATATACATATGTATATATATATATACATATGTATATATATATATATATATTAATTCCCCATGTGAATTAATAAAATAAAGTTCTCAACCATATGCTTGCATCGATCTTCCATACAAACATAATATAAATCTCTTAATATAAATCTCATACTAAACTTGTTTACTCAACGACATAAAACATGCAAATCCAACATAATATAAATCATATATGAACTCAACATAGTTCCTATACATGATACTAAATAATTCTCCTTTTTAAAAATTATGATACTAATCCAATCAACACATAGGTATGTAAGTACCTTGTGTAGACAAATTGAGAGGCCACTTTAACAGTCTTAAAAGTCGCCTAGAGAGAATTCTCCGCCTAAAACAAGCGATAAAAATTCACAATCAATCCTTTATGAATTTACGAGAAATGATAAAATACTTTAAACCCTTTCCGAAACATGTTTAAAATATTTTCCCATAATAAAACTTGATTATTAAACCTCCTAGCATAGTACTTACTACACTAGTGGTTAAAATCCATCATAAAACTCCATAATAATACTCCCTTTTAAATTTCCAGCAATATATTAAAACTCCCTTAAACATATTCAAATATAGTTAAAATCATAAAGATAATAATTTTCATAACTTATAATAAACTACTATGATTTTCCAACTTTCAAAACCCTAAAACTTCATGTTTTGATAATTAAAATCTGAAATTTTATTTCTTCAATACATAACTTATATAAACTTTGATTCAACATAGAAATCATCAAACTATAACTTTTTAACCATAAACAAATTAAAATAAATCTTAAAAATATAAACTTTGAATAAAACTTGAGGAGGAAGTAAAGTAATCAAACCAAAGCAAAGGAACAAGGAGGAGGGAGGACGCCGAAAACAAAGGGCCGGCAGCCTCGGTCGGTGCAGGCCGCTGCTGGCGGTCGGCGGCGTCCGACGTGGAGGAAGAAAACTAAGCAAAAGAAAAGAAAGAGAAAGGAGAGAGAGAAAGTCGAAAATGTGGGAGGAAGGAGTAGAGAGAAAAAAATTGTATAGGAAAAATTTGGGGTTTATGGGGTTTATATAGATTCCCCTTGTGGGCTTAGGAAAAGGTAATTGGGCTCAAACTATAAATCATTTTCCAAGCCTAAGAGTGTTTGGGTTCCTCAAACCCATTTAGGAGTCCTTTTCCAAATCCAAAAAGCGTTTCAAACATTTCAAATATTTTTCAAAGCATGACTTATTAAAACATTTGACTTCTTTAAATCATTAAAAATAATTCCTTTGACTTTCAAATAGTCAACCTTTGAAGAAACAAATCATTTAAATACTAAAAATATATATATATATAAATATAAATAACTATACATTAAAATATATTTATAAAATTCATAAATTTACGGGGGATTACAAATATAGATGGTAAATCTGAATATGAAATTTTAAACACCTTGCAAGAGATGGGAATGGCCAAAATGGCATATAAGGTTCCTCCAGCTGGAATGAGCGAAGAAGCTGCTGTAAGTTTCCTAGTGTCAAGATTTACTGGACAGCTAAAAAATTGGTGGGACCATTGACTAACTCTTGAAGATAAAATACAAATCTTAGAACAAAAAGCGTTGGTTGAGTTATTTGATGGTTCCATAATTGAACAATCAGACTCCTGTGATTTCCTAATATTATTCATATGAATGCATTTCGTAGGAAATCCAAGAGAAGAACTAGTTTCTTCCAAAGTGGTCCTAACAAATATTAGATGTCCAACTTTATGAGACTACCGATGGTACAAAGACATATTCTTAACTTATGTCTTAAGAAGAGAGGACCTGTAATGCATCTTTTTGAAAGGAAAGATTTATTACGGGACTTCCTAAACTTTTTTTTGAAAGGATTGGTTATAAGCTCAAAGTCGAGACTCGCTTAGAAGAAATTCCTTTTGATCAAATACCATTTGAACAATTATTCTCCTTCATAAGAAAAGAAGGTTTATCTCTTTCTTTTGAATTGAAAATTCAAGCCAAAGCTGAGACTCGCTTAGAAGAAATTCCTTTTAATCAAATAACATTCGAACAATTATTCTCCTTCATAAGAAAAGAACACTACATGAAAAATACCTATAGAGGCAAGGTAGATTTGCATCTAAAAACAAACATGTAGCCTCTAATTACTTTTTGAAGCAAATTAGTGATTATATTGCCTCTAATAAATCCGTCGCTAATTAATGATTGCCTCTAAAAGCCCCTTTTTGAGGTAATATAACTTGTTGCATCTAAAAGGATATACATTTAGAGGCAACCATATATTCTTGACTCAAAATATATTTAGAGGCAATTGTATATGTTTGCTTCAAAACATAATTAGAAGCAATATAAAAAGTTGCTTCTAAAAACAATATATATTTAGGGGCAACCATATGATTTTTGTCGTGCAATATAATTAGAGGCAATATAAGAAGTTGTTTCTAAAAATCACATATTTAGGGGCAACCATATAATTTTAACCCAAAATAATCTAGCGTTTTATTTCATACATTTCCAAGCACGATCATCTGTAATAAATAACCATAATAAAATTACAAAAGTAAACCAACAAATTTCATAGAAACCAAAGATTTATTAACTCCAGTATTATTACTAAGCAAAAGTGAACACATTGTTGTACAATGTCAACCAAATAAAACACCCTAGGCCTTGCAACAACCCGCAAGCCCCAAACTAATTAACAAAAACCACATAAACAACATAAACAACAAAATTAAAAACCAAGTCAACATTGGTCTAAAATAGCTTAACAAACTGCATATCACACAGTGCAGATCAGTGGGAGAACCAATCAACACTAACAAGCGGTAAAAGACAGCAGCACCACCAATGAGTAGAACTCATCCGAGTCAATACTCTTCATTTGTTTGCATTTCTCCACTCTTTATTGAAAATACACAACCTACAATATATAAGTAAATAATGTTGGTCAATACTGAGAGAGGAATATCGAGCAACATGAAAGGAGAGCCGCTTAACAAAAGGTGATTGTGAGTATGAAAGGATAGAAAATAGCACAATCATATATTAGAGACCATGGAAATATTACTCAGACCTATACCTTATGTATGGAGCTATGCCACAACCCACAAGATCAATAAGTGCAACTGTCATGCATGCATTGTGAGCTAGACTATCTCATTAAGCTAAAGAACACAAGAAGTCATAAAGTGCTCATAGAGCTCGTATCATTATAAGACTTACTTATACTGTTAGCCAGAATTGATCATAACTTTAACCATATAATATTACTCCTATTCTAAAAAATTTGTGAAAAAGTAACTCTTAAAGATATGTTTCTAGTTTATGCATTGTGATATGTCGTATAAAATCCAAGAAGGGTGAAGATAATGTAAAATAGCATGTAGTTGCTACCGTATTAGACACAAGGGTACGGTGAAATTATTTACTAGATCATCTTCTGACTTTAATTGGTAAGTTTTCACTCCCAAGAATTTCTACTTTTCATCATTTTGTAATACTAGATTTTTGATTTGCAATGTCGATAATGTTGTTTTCACTCCATAGTGTCTACTAATGTGCAGGCTGATGCCGTGGCTGGGTGAAACTTTTGTGTAATTGCAGCTACTTTCAACAAGGTTCGAGAAGCTAGGAATATGTCCTATTATTGGCAGGCACAGATCCCTGGCTTAGATCATGTCATACGAGATATTCAAAATGTTGTGCACGTTAAGTTGTAAATGAAGTTCATCTTTGAGAAAACTACAACTATGTAAATTAGACTTTTTGGTTAGTCATTGCAACAAGAAAACCAAGTCATTACATCACTTGTTCTGGGGATTGACCCAACGAAAACTTTTCCCGTTAATACATTAGATATGCTAGCAAACATCATTATTAAGTTAAAATAACATTTTACTATATGCTTCCAACAATATTAAATACTATAATCATCAATTCCAACACCTACTTCATTCACACCCAAATTTAAGACATTACCTAAATTAAGTAACCAATCTCTAACAGAGCAACTCCCAAAGGCCACAATCACCATTATTATCTAGTATGGATACCCAGCCAAACCGGCAAAAAAAGCAGAGACAAATGTAAGATTAGAGTTGTCGCATTTTATCAAACACTTTGTGAGCACAATATCCATTGACAGTATATGACTGCACAACTTAATAAAAGAATAAACCAATTTTTCCAACTCACAAGAAGAAAAAATGATCAGTTTAAAAATTGAAAGAATGAATATAGACACGCAAATTCTGAACAAACATCCATCCATTAGCAACCATATCCTATCCCCTTCAAAAGGAAGTTCAAACAACATATTGAATTAGTTTACTATGTAAACAAACTCAAATGTGACATAAGAAGGTGAAAAATAGCAGAGACAAATGTAAGATTAGAGTTGTCGCATTTCATCAAACACTTTGTAAGCATAATATCCATTGACAGCACATCAATGCACAACTTAATAAACTAATAAACCAATTTTTCCAACTCACAATAACAAAAGAATTATCACTTTAGATATTGAAAGCATGAAAATAGACACAGATTCTGAACTAACATCCATCCATTAACAATCATATTTTCATCATATATTCGATTTTCAAGTAATATCCAAATCCAATGAAACTAATTTCGGGACAAAAAGAACCTAATATTAGTTGAGTTCAAATAAATAATACTCTAATTCAATCGAAATTTAGGGTAACAAAAAACAAAAATTATAGAATTTTATGAAAAAAAGATGCTAAAATAAATCATTTTTCAACTGAAAATGTTCGGTATAAGAGCGTAGCGGAAACGTAACAAGATCGAGAAATTAATATGAAAATAATGCAAGAAAAGCAATAAGGGACACACAATATTTAACGTGGGAAAAACCTTCTTAAATGAGGTAAAAAACCCACGGACTCTCATAATATTTAATTACAAGTACCCCAAATTAATAGGGTAAAGATAAAATTACAACTCTCATAATATTTAATTACAAACTCATAAAGGAGAAAAATTAGATTGCAGAGTGGAGTAGGAGATTGTGTGTATATGAGAATGTGGATGGCTTTTGTGGATGGCTTTTGTGTAGTTTTTGGATGATGCCCAAAAATGATCACAACACCAATTTATAGTGGTGCTAAGTCGGTGGTGATCAATACTCCATACACCAAAGAAATGTGTAGAATCTTATTGCTTGTTGCCGACATAAGACTTGTGTCTGCAAACTCATGATTTCTAGAAAAATCATGATCAATCTTGATCATGTAGTGACGTCAAGTGAGAATTATTTCTCTTTGGCATTGGGCTTTTATGAAATTTGGGCCATAATCCAACAATCTCCACCTTGGAACAAATTTCAAAGGCCACTCGTCGTCTGAGCCCCGCTGGCCTAACAAGCATGAATGCCCACTAAGTCTAAGCAATGATCGAACTTAGTGGTAGGAAGTGGCTTTGTAAGCATATCTGCTGGATTATCTGAAGTGTGAAACTGTCTTACAATAATTTCACCTTCAGCAATTGTATGTCTGACATAGTGGTATTTGACTGAAATGTGCTTAATGTTAGAGTGATATGCATCATTCTTGGTGAGAAAGATAGCACTTTGGCTATCGGAGAACACAGTTGTAACACCTTGTGGAACTCCAAGATCTATAACAAGGCCTCGCAGCCATGTAGCCTCCTTTATACCTTCTGTAGCTGCAACATATTCGATTCACGTTTGTAGAGAGCGACCTTAGACTGCAGAGAAGCCTTCCAACTTATTGCACCAGAACATAAAGTGAAGATATAACTTGAGATTGACCTTCGATGGTCAAGATCACCACAATAGTGAGAGTCAACAAACCCGACAACATCACTTGAAGATGTTAGGGTCCTATCAAAGACCAACCCCAGATCTATGGTACCTTTTAGATAACGGAATATCCATATACCGACTCACCATGCTAACGGCATATGCAAGATCAGGTCTAGTGTAGACCATGGCATACATGAGACTACCAACTGCACTAGCATAGAGAATGCTAGACATTTTTTTCTTTTTCTTCCTCTGATTGTGGACAAGAAGTAGATGATGATTTAAAATGAGCAGCTAGAGGAATAGAGACAGACTTACAGTTATTCATGCTAAATTTATCAAGAATTTTCTTGATATAAATCTTCTGTGATAAGTATAATTTCCCGGCTTGTCGATCTCGATGTATCTTCATGCCAAGAATTTTCTTTGCAACGCCAAGATCCTTCATCTCGAACTCCTTACTGAGTTGAGACTTCAAGTTATTGATCAGAGACTTATCACAAGATGCTATCAGCATGTCGTCCACGTACAACAATAGATAGACATATACTCCATCAAACTGCTGGAAATAAACACAGTGATCATATTGACTGCGTGTGTAGCCATGTCCAATCATGAAAGAGTCAAATATCTTGTACCACATTCTGGGAGCTTGTTTGAGGCCATATAAGGATTTCTTCAAGCGACAAACAAGCTTTTCCTTTCCAGGAACAACGAATCCCTCTGGTTGCTTCATGTATATCTCTTCTTCAAGATCTCCATGAAGAAAAGCAGTTTTGACATCTAGTTGCTCTAACTCCATGTCAAACATAGTAATAATGCAAGAAGGACTCTAATAGAGGTATGACGTACAACAGGAGAGAAAATTTCATTAAAGTCAATACCTTCTCTTTGATTGCACCCTTTGACAACAAGGCGTGCCTTCCATCTTGCAGGCTCGACCCCGGGGATTCCTTCTTTTTGCTTGTAAATCCATCTGCATGTAAGTGCCCTTCGGCCTTTAGGTAGCTCTACCAGATCCCAAGTGCCATTCTTGTGGAGACTTTCAATCTCCTCATTCATATCCACGAGCCAATTAGATGAATTTGGATCCGAGATGGCTTCGGAATAAGTAGATGGCTCGACTACCCCAACTGGAGTTTCTTCACCTACTGTGACAGCATACGCAACCACGTACTTCTCTTCTGGATATCTCATGGATCTCTTTTGTTGCCTTCTCGGACGATCTCTTTCGAGATTATAGTCTGACTGCTGTGGCTGGCTAGTATCAGTGGTAACTGGAGCATGATCATCATCATGTGCTTCATTGCTAGACTGTGAGCCTGAGGAAGAGCCAACATCAACCATGGCTACTTGTCTCCAACTCCACCTTCTCACCATTTTGGTCACCTGTGTTAGAAGAAATAGATGACTCCGATCCAGGGGTTTTCAACATTGCATTTTCATTAAAAGTAACGTCTCGACTAAGAATAACTTTTTTAGACTCAAGACACCATAATCTATAACCTTTAGATTCAGATGAATAACCAATGAAAATGCATTTCACAGCTCTGGGAGCTAATTTCCCATCATTGATATGAGCATAAGCAGTACAACCAAATACTTTAAGAGAAGAATAGTCAATAGTTGTACATGACCATACTTCCTCTAGAATTTTGAAGCCAATAGAAGAGTGTGGAGAACGGTTGACAATATAAGCAGCCGTGGAGACGAGTTCCGTCCACAGGTCACGGCGATGCCACAATCCAGCATTAGAGAGCATACAACGAGCTCTCTCGAGAAGAGTTATGTTCATACGTTCTGCTACACCATTCTGTTGAGGCTTGCCGGGTAATGTTTTGTGTCAAGCAATACCGGCTTGCGTGCAGAACTCTTCAAATTCACCATCACAGAACTCCAAGCCCCGATCAGTCCTGAGCTTCTTGACTTTTCTGCCAGTCTGGTTCTCAACAAGAGCCTTCTACTTTTTGAAAATGGGGAAGGCATCATTTTTCTGTCTTAAGAAATAGGTCCAGACTTTACGAGAAAAGTCATTAATAATGGTCATCATATAACGTTTGCCAGAATAAGATGTGACCCTTGAAGGTCCCCATAAATCAAAATGAATATAATCAAGAGCTGTAGAGAAACTTACTTTCTTCTGTTTCCTATAAACACAATGCTCACAGAATTCCAGCTTACCAGTACTAGGTGTAAGAAGACCACGCTTGCTAAGGATGTCCATACCTTTCTCACTCATGTGGCCAAGGCGTATATGCCACAACCGAGTGAGATCAGTGTCAGAGAGTGAGGATGAAACAGCTGCTGAACCTGTCACAGTATGTCCCTGCAAGACATACAGACTACCATATCTACTGGCTTTCATGACAACCAGGGCACCTTTAGTAACCTTCAAAACTCCACCGTAAGCTGAGAATTTATAACCAAGAGACTCAAGAGTGCCTAGTTAAAGTCCTGACAACGCCATCATGAGTTTTGATTTTGATTGAACCTATTCCAATAGCCTTGCAGGGAGTATCATTTCCCATTAAGACAGTACCACAATCAACAGATTCATATGTGGTAAACCAGTCCCTATGAGGACACATATGATAGGTGCAACCAGAATCAAGAATCCATTCATGAAGACCCTTCTTTTCAGAAGTTACTAGTAATACTGAGTCTCTTTCAGAGTCAGTTTCAATGAAACTGGCTTCGGCGGATTTTTGAGGTTGTTTAGATTTTTCTTCTTTCTCTTTTTTATTTTTCAACTTATAACACTCAGAAATTTCATGCCCTGACTTCTTACAATAACGACAGGTTATGTTTGATTTATGTCCCCTTGATTTAGATTTAAATTTCTTTTTATGGGTACTACCTCTTTCTTGTGGTCTCCCTCTTACATTTAAACCTTCAGCTTTATCATTAGTATGCACTTCAAGATCAATTTTTTCTTTTGAGAGTAAATTAGATTTAACATCTTCAAAAGATAAAGTATCATTATTACCATATAACATAATTTCCTTAAAGTGCTTGTAAGAGGGAGGTAGGGACACAATTAATAAAACAGCCTTATCCTCATCATCAATCTTGATTTCTAAATTTTCAAGATCAATAAGAATAGAATTAAATTCATTTAGATGAGATTGAATGGAAGTACCTTCCGCCATACGAATTGTGTATAGCCTTTCTTTGAGACGGAGTTTATTGGCGAGGCTCTTGGTCATATAGAGAGACTCCAACTTTGACCATAGCCCGGCTGTGGTCTCTTCATGGATGACCTCGCGTAATACCTCCTTGGCTAGGCATAATTGGATCGCCGACATTGCTTTCTCATCCATCTCTTCCCATTGCTCGTCGGTCATCGTTGCCGGCTTTTTAGTTTTCCTTCTAAAGCCTTTTTTAATGCGTTCTGGGTAAGAACGACTTTCATCTGGATCCTCTAGATACTAAAGCTTATCTTGCCATCAAATTTCCCGATGTCGAACTTAGTTACAGTCGACATATTGAACCGTTTGCTCGGATACCACTTGCTCGGTATAAGAGCGTAGCGGAAACGTAACAAGATCGAGAAATTAATATGAAAATAATGCAAGAAAAGCAATAAGGGATACACAATATTTAACGTGGGGAAAACCCTCTTGAATGAGGTAAAAAACCCACGGACGACGAGCACCAAAAATCCACTATATAAAAATTATGAGAGTACAAGTACCCCAAATTAATAGGGTAAAGATAAAATTACAACTCTCACAATATTTAATTACAAACTCACAAAGGACAAAAATTAGAGTGAATAGTGGAGTAGGAGATTGTGTGTATATGAGAATGTGGATGGCTTTTGTGTAGTTTTTGGATGATGCCCAAAAATGATCACAACACCTATTTATAGTGGTGCTAAGTCGGTGGTGATCAATACTCCATACACCAAAGAAATGTGTAGAATCTTCTTGCTTGTTGCCGACATAAGACTTGTGTTTGCAAACTCATGATTTCTAGAAAAATCATGATCAATCTTGATCATGTAGTGACGGCAAGTGAGAATTATTTCTCTTTAGCATTGGGCTTTTATGAAATTTGGGCCATAATCCAATAGAAAATTAATTCTAAGAGAGTATGAATTTACCTGTTCGATATTTCGACAGCGACAAGGACCGACGAGCAGATGAAGGGGAGGGAAGATGCGGGGTTTGAGAGAGAAAGTGAGGCAGAGCGAGGAGATGAGACGAGAAGAGAAAACCCGGGAGAGAGAAAAGTAGTGAGAGGAAATTGAGGGTTGATTTACTTTTTTTCCTTCTGCTTATAAATATATTGAAATCTCTTACTTTTTTTTTTGACGGGATTTAAAATCTCTTACTCATTCACCAATCACTAATAATCTAATACCAACATAACCAAGTAAATTCCCTTAAAAAAAAAATTACCAAGTAAATAACATATCCTTTCCCAAAAAAAAAGTGTAAATAGCATATTTTAAATCTAAAGTAGTTATTTTGTGTTAGAAACTATGATATAAAAAATACTTGTATAATTAAATTTATCAAAGTTTGATCATAAATATAAAATTAATACTTCCTCCATTCCAAATTAGTTGTGACACTTTAAAAATCACGGACTCCTAGGCAATTTTTAGAGAGGAGAGAGATAGAGAGAAAAAATAAAAGGGTCCCATGTGATAGGAGAGAGATAGAGAGAAATTATAACCCAAAATAAAAGTGTAACATCTAATTTGAAACTTCCTAAACTAGAAAGTGTCACAACTAATTTGGAACGGATGAAGTAATAAAAACAAATAAATCATATTGTGAATTACTAAATTGGTACTCCCTTTTTTTTTCTTTCTCAATTGGAATCTTGACACAATTGATACTTAGAGAGAATCTTCGCAATTTTTTTTTCTCAATTTGTCAAAAAAAATAAAGTCATGTGGGGTCTTGTCTAATTCGTCTCAATTAGTACTATATTAATTTGTCCTTTTTTTAAAACTAGCATGACATTTAGTTAAGTTGTAAATGATACCAATTGAAATAAATCGGATTCTAAATGGGTGTACAACTACAAATTAATATACTAACTAATACATGATAGGGTATAAATATAAAACGTTATATAAGATCAATATGATATCAATTACATTTATAATTGTACTCGTATGAGATTACAAGAATAATAAATTACAAGTTTATAACATATACTACAAGGGGCATCCTCTTAATCTTAAAAAAAAAACATGGTTCATATGCACTGATAAGTTTAGATAACTAGTTATACTAAAATCATATCAGGTCAATAAATTCTAATAAAGACAATAAGTTTGCTCCAACTTTACAGTTTACTTTCTTACAATTAAGGGCTCGCTTGGATTGAGTGTAATGCATTAAGTGGGTAAAAAAAAAGTCAAAATAAGGAAAGTAAGGTGGTTATGAGTTATTATGAAGGGGAAGAAGTGGTGATAAAAAGGATAAGCTAGTGATGGTAGGAAGAAAAAGGAATGGATATGGGAATTGTTACTCTAATTATTGTTGTAATAGTTACCCACACCCCCCTAGAGTAATTGTCACCCTCATTTGGAGGGTAATAACTTCTTCTTCCCTTCTTTTTCATCACAACAAAATCACATTATCTCCTTGCAACCATTTCAAGTCACCTCCATTTTTCCTTTATTAAGGTGGTTTGACTTTTATTACCCCCTTAATCCATTACCCTAAATCCAAGCATGCCCTAATTATGATCATTTCCAATTAGTTCAATCCAGGTCTGTTAAAAAAAAATAAGTTCAATCCAGGTTAATAAAGTTTAACCAGTTCCAATAGATTCAAATAAGCTAAGTTCGTTTCATCCACGAAAGCGAATGAATACATTGTAACACCCCGATAATTCTCTCTTTTCAGAGTTACCTTTATATATATAACTTAGATAATTACCCAAGTATTATCGCCCGTGTGATAACGTATCGGCTTATTCAGAATTTTGCAGCGGAAAACATATATCTAAAATTTAAACTTTATTATAAATCAATAAATAAGTAAGTACCGTAAAAACAAACATTCAATAAGTCTACTCAATTAATCTTAACAAAGTACGTTCCTACTAATGCAGAAATAAAATATACTAGATTACACATTCTCTCCACTCCCAGGTTCCCAATGATTCATCATCTGCAAACCTGTAAAGTCAATACTTTAAAGAATCAGCTCACCAAATGGGTCATCACAGGATCAATAAGGCAAAGCCATGATCACAATCACAAACAAAGCACGTAATCAGCAAAGCTGAGCACTATATACTAATACATAAGCATTCCTAGCAGGATACTAAATAAATAACATGCAGGAATAAATAATAATATAATCATATAACATTATGCAGACAACTTTAACTGAACTAAACTCTAAACATCTTTTTATTACTCAAATGGAATAGTTATTGGACCTGAGTTGTCTTATCTACTAATGCCTTCATTAAGAAGACGAAATACAGGAGCTACCACGTATTCTAGAAATGACCTACGATATCGAGGAACCTTTGCTAACTGAAAAAAGGATGGTGATCAATCCATCTCCTATAAAAAGCCATGGCTCGCTCACCATGTACCCCAACTCCTAATTTCCAACTCTAGACGTGCACCAGTCTAAAGTCTATAATTATCCTCGTTACACTTTACGTTCTTTACCAGTTATTACTTGTTATGACACACATATAACCAACACAGAAATACAATTCAAACATTCACAATTGAACTTCTTTTATCTTAGGATTTAATAAGTGATCACAACTTATAGCCCAAGACTTACTTTCTTTTAATCTCAACTTTCTTATTTGTTGAACCTAGCCAACAATCAAACTTACCTTTAAAAGGCATACTCATCAACTTACCAAATAAGGCGCACAGTCCTCATATAGTAGTGAAAATAATACTTGTAAGGGAACACTTGAATAAAATGAATCAGTCTTAATAACATATTAACTCCCCCATGTAAATTAATAAATAAAGTTCCCATCCACATGCTTGCATCAACAAATCCATACAAACATGACAATTCTTTACTCATAATAAATCTCATAATTAACATGCTTGCTCACAGGCATAAAACATGTAGAAATCAATCATATTAGAAATCACATATGAACTTATAAAGTTCCTATACATGATGCTACAACTTTTTCTCCTTAAATCATGATACTAATCACATAGCACACAGGTATGTACGTACCTTGTGTAAACTAGTCGGCATGCCACTTTTAACTCTTTAAAAGTCTCCTACAGAATATTCTCCGCCTAGAAATCAATATAAACTAAAAGCAATACTCATAAATAAAAAGACAACAACTTTAAAATATTTAAAATCCCCTTTAAACATATTCAAAAGTTGATTTTACTATCAAAACTTCAATTACTTTTAATTCCTAGCATAGTACTACCATACTAGTAATTAAAATTCTTAAAACTCCCTAAACACTAGTGGAAAAAACTTCTTGTGCTACTTGTCAAGTGCTCAGATGGACTAGTCAACAGGAGCACTTGTGAATAAGTGCTCCGGTTAACCAACCCGAGCACTTAATTGGACTATCTAATTTTCCCTCCCAATAATAATTAATTCCACCCCCTCTAAGCTCCCAATATACACGTAATGCAACTCACTTTTCGCTCCCTCCCAATTTAATTCCCTCAATTGGACTTTCTTTCACTTGTCACTTGTGTACCCTCACTTGTACTGTGAACCCTCGCTCGCACCGTCCCTCCGCCGACCCCTTTGCTTCCGTCGTCCCTCCGCCGACCCCTTCGCTCCCGTTGTCCCTCCAACGCCCTTCACTCCCTCAGTCTCCCTCTCAATTGGTTCACTCAGTCGTCGAACTCGCTGCGTGAAAGTACTCCTCCGTCGCCCCTTCATCCACGGACCCTCCCTCTGTCTCCCTCAAGTATTTCTTCCTTTTTTTTCTCTCTCATCTATGTCAAGAGTTGAAGTTTTGGGTAAGTTTTACATGAAATGTAACTGTTTATTGTGGATTTTGGTTGTGTTGGTAATTGGCAAATGGAATGTGCATAGTTCTGAAATTGAAGTTTAATTTTAAGTGAGAAACTCGTAATCTGTTTATTAGGGTGAGTTTTTTACTAGGGTTCCGTTGTGATTTGGATATGGAGTGTGGTGATCTTTGCTTTTGTTTTCAAAATTGTTCTAGGGTTTGTTGTTGTTTTCGTCATTTTTTAGATCTGATGTTTCGGTGTTTCCCTAGTAAAAGGGCCTAGATCCCCAAGTTCGATCAATTCGGAGTTCAATAAGCGGGACTCCAAGATTGGATTTGCTATCCATCATACTTCAACAGTTCAACTTCTTGGTCTTCTCTCACCTTCCTTTCCCTCACTCTAGTGTAATAAACTGCTTCCTCGCTCAATTCACATTTTTCTGCTACTTTGCTTTTGTTGTTCTCCACTTCTCCTGCTCAGATTTCTTTTTTTAGTAAACCTTTATTTCGTATTTATTTCGTAAGTTTATTTTCCTCAAATTCCATTCTTTCAAGAATTTGTGTAAAGGTAAATCAACTAACATTGATTCCAACTTCATTTTTATGTTCAAAGTTTCTACCTTGTGCTTTAAATTTGTAGTGCGTGGTTTAACTAAAATTTCTCAGATCATAAATTTTTTTGGGATATTTCTTGGTTTTTGAAGGGTTAATTTCAAAAATGGAGGCAGAAATTAGAGAAGTGAAGTGTAAGATGGATGATTATGAAGTGATTGAGCAAATTGGAATAAGGTCATTTGGGACTGCTTATCTTGTCCTCCACAAAACTATTCTCTCATATATATTCTTCTCTGAAATCCAAGTTGATGCTACTTCTATTGCTGGATTACCAATCTCTCTGATTTACCCCTTCCAATTCCAATTTTCTATCCCTTCTTTCAAATATTATTCTTCTCATTTGCCCTGTTTGATTTTGTTCTGGTTCTTTGTAATTCAACTGAATTTTAATCTGGGCAATTTTTTTTTTTATTGAGGTATGTACTCATCTTGACAGAATTTATACCATATGTTTCTATATTTCACTTCCAGTTTTATGATCATTTAGTTTGGACCCAGTTTAGGTGATTGAAGCTGAGGGAATATAATGATGTTTTTGGGATGAAATTTGATATGTGAAATTTATATATCACTCAAAGTCAAATATTTGATTTGTTTGTCTTGAATGAATTACATTAGGTGATCACTATTGGAACTTAGGGAGGTTGCATTTTAATCAAGTGGGTATATTAATCAAGCTATAGTTTGACTTTATGCTATTATTGTTCTTCTTTCTTGCAACTGTGAGGAGGACATGAAGTCATTGAGGGGAAGTCACGAGTGAGTTCTAAAAACTGTATATAATTTCAGTGAGTGAGGGTTCCATGATCCAAATACAACCATGTGATGTTATTGAGACTTGTCATTATTTGGACTAAAATTCTAGCTGCTTCTCAATATTGCCATCTACGTAATATAATCTTACAGTGAATTCATCTGTCTTAGAAGCTTGTTGCCTTACCCCGTGCCTCCATGAAAGTTCTTTCTGTGATTATTGATATTCTTTATTGTTGGTACATATAATTTATTTGAAGGAGTACAGTGGACACCCCCTCCTCTATTATCCTTGCTATTATTTGATTGTGACCTCAGTCTAGCCTTTCAAATTCAGATGTGGTATGGATCCCATCTATATGTATTTCATAACTTCTTTATTTTATTTAAAAATAGGTGAACATTATGTTCTTTCTGAAATTTTTTCTCTTAGATGAGCCGGAAGTTTGCCAAATTTGGGTTTATGTGGAATAAATCTGGTGAAGATACATAATTTAGCTGAGACTTTTTTCTTCATTCGTCATGAATTCTGAGGCTCAAACTTATTGTGAGTGAGGTATAAGTTGCTTACTATATTTTGATATCGTTTATGCTTTGATTAATACTAGCTAATAACTTTTAAGGAAACATTGTCTAAATGTGGGTACCCTTGACCTATCAAATTTTGTAGACAGGCTGTTAAACTCACGTCCAAATCAAAATCTGGAATGAATAGTTCTTATTATAATCTGATCACCACTGAATTAATCTCAAGAGCTGATCCAATGCCCCAATCCACCTTTGCAATGAGCTTCCTACTTGGGATTACCTACAATAATGAAGCTCTTATATGCACTTAATCACATATGAATGCATCACAATCTGGCTTGCAATTATGTCAAAGATCCGACAGTTTATGCAATTATGTCAAAGCTCTTGATTTTTTTTTTTTTTTTTTTTTTTGCAGTTGCGAGTTTTGCGGCGGCGCAAGGGAAGACGACTGTGAGCTTTGGACAGACGGATCTTGTGTGCTGTAGAACATTGCAGGGTCATTCTGGAAAGGTAGTACTTCTTTTTCTTGTTCTTTTTATCATTTCCAGTATTTAAGGAAAGTTTTTTGAAAAAATTATGGTATTTGATGCCACATTTGACTTCAACTTTGAGTAAATATCGCTTGAATATAATGAAATTAATCACTCTAATTTGTGATTTTTGGTGCTGAAATTGTCTAGGAAAACTCACTTTATTAGATTTTGTAACTCGTAGCTTATTAAAAAGGTGGTGTTTTAATGACTTTTACATGTATTAAGGATTGGGTTATATTTAGTTATGATTATATGAGCGATGGAAAATAACGTTAAAAATATTTTATTGGTATTATAGAATGACTTATGATCTGAAAAAAAAAAATATATGATCTAGTGGATGGAATATAAGAAGGCTATTAAAATGGGTCAAGTGAATACTTATGTCCAGACATTGGACAGAGGGAGTCTCCCTGTAGATCAACTCTGTCGTGTTGAGAATCATATCACATGAATGCCTGCTTTGAACCCTTCTGTGCTCAGTACTCATTTAGGTTGTATTGGACTCCCTTTATGTTCACTTATTTCAGAATTTCCAATAAGTTCGGGGCTAGCAAGTTTAGATTAGTTGAATTCTGGGCGAATAAGGGTTACCAAAATTCATTCTGAACTACAAAAATAATCTATTGAGCTAAATTAAGTTAGTTATAATAAGTTCAGATGACTTTAGTTGAGGCTAGTACGTTTAGATTATTTTAGATAAGGGGAATTCAAGTCAAGAGAATGCAGCCTTGGATGTATTTTGCTGTCAGGAGCTCCCACTTTCTTTTTCCTAATAACAGGAGAGGGTGAGGGTTCTAGTAGAAGGGGTGCTGTGGACAGAGAGATACTTATGGCATGGAAACTGACAGATACCAACTCCCTTCCCCACTGTATACTGTGTCTTCAAATCCATGTGTTTCTCATTTTACATTTCTTACCCAATCTGCCTCTAGGCTTATACTATTGTATGTTCTTGTAATCATAACTTACAGATTGAACTTTGATTTGGTATTGGTTGATGAATACTAATATATGAAATTATGAAGTTATCCGGGCGATCGGCTTGCGTATTTCGTCGGTGCAAATTTCACTCATGTGATCACTGTAGATGCTGGGGAGGTATGATTTAAAATGTTCCAATCTAATGTCCTTGTGGCTTGTACCCTTAATTTCACTCATGCAATCTCTATGTATAGAGAAAAAGGAAGGAATCTCTGTTGAGATCACTTTAACTTAGCTCTTAATGTGGGCAAACTGCTTTACTTTGATTCCGTATGGGCTGTTTTTTTCCGCATGGTGTTTTTTAATGAAATCTTAGATACAACAATATGACCTATTTTAATAATATGTCGCTCTTGAATAATATGTATATCTGTAATGGTGAATAATATGTATATTTTGTGATACTGCTGCTCCACTACTACTCCACTTCTTCAGTTCTGTTTTTTTTAGACCTGCTATCCATGATGTTGTGTACAGCAGCAGCGAATTTTTTTTTAAAAAAACAAAGTCAAGTGCTCCGGTTGTTTGAGAAAACCGGAGCACTTGACTCACAAGTGCTCCGGTTTTCTCTTATCAACCGGAGCACATGAAGTATTTTGAATATATATAATTCACAAGTGCTCCGGTTTTTAAGACAACCGAAGCACTTGTAAATCTAAGTGCTTCGGTTGTCAACCGGAGCACTTGATAAATACTCAAGTGCTTGTATGGCGTCTACTACGGGTCAAATACGGAGCACTTGTACGGCTTTTAACCGGAGCACTTGATGTTTTTTCCACTAGTGAAATAAAATCTTTTCTGAAATTCCAGCAACTTATAAAATCATAAAACCCTCTTTAAACATATGCAACCATGTTTAAACTCATAATCTAAACCAATCTCATAGTATACAACATGCTACTATGGTTTATTAATAATTAACACCCTAAATATCCATGCTTTAATGATTAAAACTTCAATCTAACAATAATAAACAAATCTGAATTTTTATTCTTATAATATATAATATATATGAATCAAGATTATTTATTAAAACAGTAAATTAAAATCAATAATCATAATTAACATTAAAATAAAGCATGAAAACATAGTCTTTAATGGAAACTTGAGGAAGAAGAAAAGAAATTAACCAACAATCAAAGAATCCAAGAAGAAGGATGAAGGCGCCGAAAACAAGGGACACTCAGTAGCAATTCGATGCACACGACTTGTGATTTTGAAGGTTTTGTAACGTTTCTTGGCGAAGAAGAAAGCGTTACTTGAAGAAGAAGAAAGAAAATTCGAGAAGAACAAAAAGAACGTGAAAGAAGAAATAACGTCGGTTTGTATGTGCAGGGGGGAGAGAGAAAATTGTGTGGTAAAATAATTGGGTTTAAGTATTTATAAGTAGGTTTTTCTTTTGGGCTTAGGAAAAGGAGATTGGGCTCAATTAAATTTGATGATGAATAGGATAAATAAATTAGAACTCCTAACATCAATATAACTCATTTCTCTTAATCTACTTTGAATTTGGGTTCCTCAAGTCCACTTAGACTTCTTTTCCAAATCAAATTCGTATTTAAAACCTTTTTCAAAGCATGCCTAATTAAAATATTTTTAACTTTCTTAAATCCTTAGAATAATTTTATTTGACTTTTAAAATAGTCAATCTTCTATAAATAATCAAATCATTTAAAACTAACTTATGTTTAAATATAAATATATAAATACTAAATATAAATATATAAATACTAAAATATATCTATAAAATCCTTTAAAATTATAGGGGATTACAGTCTACCCCCCTTAATAGAAGTTTTGTCTCGAAACTTGACACGAAAACTCACATATTTTCAAAACTTGAACTCATCTTTTCAAAAGTTTACAAAGAATTGTGCCACTTGTGCACACTTTTGCTAACTTAAAACACTTGTGTTACTTATGAACACATTTTCTTATGCGGAGAATCGATTTCTTTAGCACTAACATGTGCCAATTGCCCAACATAGGCATATATATGCATGAAAATCTCATAAAAATAGACAAAAAGCGCGAAATTTATTGCATTCTATCCCCCTTAAGGAAAACGAGTTACGCCCTTGTAACTCACCTCAAGGAATAAGTCTGGATACTTCTTTTTCATCTCATCTTCAGCTTCCCACGTTGCCTCTTCAGATTCGTGGTTAGACCAAAGTGCTTTCACGATGTGGACGTCCTTATTGCGTGTACTACGCACTTTCCTGTCGAGAATCTTGACAGGTCTTTCCTCATATGTGAGGCTACTATCGATCTGAATTCGTTCAGGCTCTAGGACATGACGCTCATCAGGGATGTAACGCTTAAGTTGGGAAATATGGAACACATCATGCATCTTTTCAAACTCCATTGTCAATGCCAATCTGCAGGCAACTTTCCCAATTCGCTCCAAAATCTCATATGGGCCTACATACTTAGCACTTAACTTGCCCTTTTTCCCAAATCTCATGACGCCCTTAGTGGGTGACACTTTCAAGAACACCTTATCACCTATAGCAAACTCATCTTCACATCGCTTCAAGTCAGCATAATTCTTCTGTCTATCATGCGCAGCTTGAATTCGAGCCTGAATTAATCTGACATTCTTAACTGTTTCCACAATAAACTCTGCCCCCAAGACTATATTTTCACTAAAGTCATTCCAACAAATGGGGCTTCTACATTTCCGTCCATAAAATGCCTCAAAATGTGCCATCTTAATGCTCGCATGGTAACTATTGTTATAAGAAAACTCAATCAGGTCTAATTGGTCCTCCCAACTACCTTGAAAGTCAATAGCACATGCTCTCAACATATCCTCCATCGTCTAGTTAGTCCTCTCAGTCTGACCATCAATCGCAGGGTGAAAGGTTGTACTCCTCTTCAATGTTGCCCCAAGATTTAATTGGACCTTTTTCCAAAATTTCGAAAGAAACCTAGAGTCACGGTCAGAAATGATATCCTTTGGAACTCCATGTAGTCTCACCACATGCTTAACATACGTCTTCGCAAGTTGCTTCTTCTTCCATGTCTCTTTGATTGGTATGAACACGGCCGACTTCGTCAGATGGTCCACAATAACCCAAATAGTATCATTGCCACTCCTTGTTCTAGGCAAAGCAGTTACAAAATCCATCGATATGGAATCCCACTTCCATCCCAGAACCTCTAAGAATTGAACCTTCCTCATGGGTTGCTTATGATCTATTTTGACTTTCTGACAGGTTAGACACTTGGACACGAACTCGGCAACCTCACGCTTCATGTTTGGCCACCAATAGATCTGCTTAAGGTCCTTATACAGATTGTCACCCCCATGGTGCACAGAGTACGGTGTATTATGACCCTCATCCATAAGACGTCTCTTAAGCTCATCACATTTTTGTGGTATACACCACCTTCCCTTGAACCTCAGGCTACATTATCATGGATCTTAAAATCAATTTCCTTACCATGTCCCATCTTTTCCTTAATCTTCTCTAGGTGCTCATCCTCAACTTGACCTTCTTTGGTTTCGTCAAAAATTGACAATCCCAATGACAAAGCACTCAATCTTGCCTCGATCTCCCCAGGGTTTAGGATTTCTAGGCTAAGTCTTTGCATATCTCGACACAACTCCTCAGGAACTATCAAGGCGTTCATGCTATGGCTCGACTTTCTACTCAACGCATCAGCGACTACATTTGCCTTCCCCTCATGGTATTGGATGTCTAAGTCATAATCCTTTATCAACTCTAGCCATCTCCTCTGCCTCATGTTGAGGTCTTTCTGGGTAAAGATGTACTTCAAACTCTTATGGTCGGTAAAGATCTTACAAGTTACCCCATACAGGTAGTGTCTCCAAATCTTCATGGCAAACACAATGGCAGCTAACTCTAGATCATGGGTAGGGTAATTAGCCTCATAAGGTTTCAACTGACGCGATGCATACGCAATCACCTTCCCATTCTGTTGCAACACACATCCCAAACCATTCTTCCAAGCATCACTATATACCTCAAATCCCTCATTCCCATCAGGCAGGGTCAAAACAGGTGCAGAGGTTAAACGATCATTCAAAATCTGAAAGGCTTCTTCACACTTTTCACTCCGCTCAAATTTTGACTCATTTCCATCAAGTTGGTCATAGGTCTTTCTATTTTCGAGAAATCTCTCACAAATCTCCTATAATAACCAGCTAGACCTAGGAAACTTCTGATATCTGACACGCTCTTTGGAGTTGGCCACTCACTCACAGCTTGAATCTTAGCAGGATCTACTTAGACTTCTTCCTTAGACACATAGTGACCCAAAAACGCTGCTTTCTCCAAACGGAATTCACACTTAGAGAACTTGGCATACAATTGGTTTTTCCTCAATGTCTCCAAAATGATCCTCAAATGCTTATCATGCTCAGCCTCATTCCTCTAATATATCAGTATGTCATCAATGAAAACTACCACAAACTTATCTAGAAACTCCTGAAAGATCCAATTCATTAACTCCATAAATATAGCAGGAGCATTGGTTAACCCAAATGGCATTACAGTGAACTCATAGTGACCATAACGCATTCTAAAGGCAGTCTTAGGTACATCCTTATCAGCTACCCTCAATTGATGATATCTTGAACGTAAATCGATCTTTGAGAACACACTCGCTCCATTCAACTGGTCGAATAAGTCATCTATTCTAGGCAAAGGATATTTGTTCTTGATGGTTACATTATTCAACTCCCTATAATCAATACATAGCCTCATGCTTCCATCCTTTTTCTTCACAAACAACACAGGAGCTCCCCAAGGTGACGCACTAGGTATAATATAACCTTTATCGAACAATTCTTGCAACTGCCTCTTCAAATCACTCATCTCCAGAGGTGCCATTCTATAGGGTGCTTTAGATATAGGTGCAGTTCCAGGAACTATGTCTATGGTGAACTCAACAGCTCTAACAAGCGGCATACCCGAAATCTCACACGGAAACACGTCCATAAACTCATTCACAATCGGAACATCTTCAATATTTACCCCAACTTCTTTACTCACATCTTGCACACTACAGAAATATAACTCACACCCCTTCTTCATCAACTTCTTTACTTGCATTGCGGAGATAACCACAGAGTTCTTTGATTTCCCAAAACGTCGATACGAAGTCAGCTTACCCAAAGGATTCCTTAAAGCTACTTTTTGAACTTCACAATCTATCTTGGCCTTGAATAAACTTAGCCAATCCATCCCCTGAATTACATCTAGGTCTCCTAGATTAAACTCTATTAAGTCAGACGGAAAAACACAGCCTCCTATCTTCAAAGGCAGATTTCTAAACATCTTAGTACACCTTATGATTTCTCCAGTAGGAATACTAATAGACAAGTCAATTTCTTCACAATCTACTAACCCCAGACTCTTTAGGACAGATGATGATATAAAAGAATAAGTTGCCCCCGAATCAAATAATGTTTTAACAAGGACTGAGTTGATATAAAAATTACCAAAAACTACGTCGGCAGATTTCTCAGCTTCCTTTCGACTCATCACGAACATTTTTCCCGCAGGCTTGCTTTGGTTGGGGTTCTCACTTGCAGGCTTACTATAGTTCCCTTGATTATTCTGCTGTCCTCTAGACTTAGGACCTTGGTTCCCTGACTGGTTGAATCCTGATCTGACCTGATTTCCACTCCCTTGGCCTTTCTGTTCCTTACGATGCTTAGAGTAGCACTCGTACTCCCTATGACCCTTCTTCTGGCAGTAGTTACAAGTCACTGGTTCTCCCTTACAGTCTTTCCCAGGATGGTTTTTGTAACAAAACTTGCAGTGATACACTCTCTCAGGTCTACCCTTGTTGCGGTTATCTTGGTTGTTTCTCCCTTGGAAATTCCCATTACCATTCCGGTTTCTTTTGAAATTCCCTTGGTTTCCTCCAGCATTAAAATCTTTCCTCTTTTCACCTACTACTCCATTTTTCTTATCTCTCTTTGACTGTAGACCATAAATATGAGATGCTATCCCATACGCAACATCTAGGGACGAAAAGGTCTCTCCTCCTAATCCCAACTGTATCTCATCAGTTAATCCTTGATCAAACCTTTGAGCTTTAAGCTCCTCAGTGGCTACAACCTCAGGTGCAAATCTGGACAGGGATATGAATTTGCCGTAGTACTCAAAGATGGTCATACTACCCATCCTAAGGTTAATGAATTCTTGGGCTTTTTGCTTCCTCATAAAGGCAGGGTAAAACTTCCCTCTCAAGGCAATCACAAATGCATCCCAATTGAATCCTTCAACAACACTCAATCTAGCTCCACTCTCTCTCCACCATAAATCAACCTCATCTTTCAGATATAGCACAGCCTGACCCACTCTCATATTTGCAGGGCAGTTCACAACCTCAAAAAGTTTCTCAAACTCCCTAATCCAGTTTTCTAAGAAGGTTGGGTCAGCTTGCCCCTTATAGTATGGTGGCTTAACCTTAGCTAATAGTCTTTCGAACATTTCCCCAGCAGTCTCAGGACGCTCAGCTCTCTCCTGAGTCAGTTTCTCAGCCAAGAGGCGAATAGCAGCTGCTAGGTCGTTGTTGTTAGCCATTCTACTTCGGGACCTGTAAGTAATATAACCCTACTTTAGGTTCCAACATAACTTACATTTCCATCTAGGAAGGCAACATTTGATTTGATCATTAAAGATCGCATCAACAAACAATTTCTCAACTAGTTCCAAGTTCAACATGAAATGTTCTCTAATAATCACATAATCATCCATGTAAAATATATTCACATCAACATGCAAGTAGAAACAAGCAAGCAAGAATATGATCGCATAATGAAAATAAAATATTCCCATCACGTGCCCAGAATAAATTCTTACTTACTCATATAAATAAATAATAGCTTTTATTCTTCCATAAAGGGTATTTAATAAAATGAATGTTAATATAATATTATACTTTCCTAAAAACAATGGTTTTATAAAACTATTCTATCACTGTTGGTCAACTATCCAATCTTATTATATAATATATGGTTTCCTCTAATCGCAAAAAAAAAAAATATAAATAGTAACCAAAGGTAGCACATTATCATTTTTGTCCTCAAATTCCATGTATAGTTCAGGTACGAAGATCTCATCTTCAAACTCATCTATGTCCTCATCATAATATTCGACATATCTCCATTGTCTTTTAGATCTCCTTGAAGGTTGAGGCTCTTCATCCTCTGACTCTGAATCAGTTTCAAACTTGAATGATGCATGGTAAATGTCCGATCTGGTTTGACCCCTAGCACGGTCGAACTCCACAATGAGCTCATCATCACTGGCTGCTCCTGACCTTAATATCCTACGCATAACCCACTCGAAACCGGTAAAGTCATTATCAATGACAGGTACATCATCGTCACCTTCATCATCACTTAATACAATAGGATTTTGGTAACTCCCTACTCTCGCTGACATGATTAAGGATCTACAACAAATAAATATATTCAATAACATTTTTAGTACTCTCCCTGTACGCAATTCCCAACAATAACAATAAAAAGTTGCCATTAACATCATAGGCACAAAATATTACAATCAACAGGGAAGGAACATATAAACAGTTAGCAGGGAAGAAAAATAATCATGAATAGTTAGCAGGGAAGAAAAATATTAACATGCTGAATTAACTATTCAATGCAGGCATATAATATTTCTATCCTATATGCCCTTCCTATACTACCCCTTCTCACAATGCAAAAAGTAAAACTATAAAGGCAATAAAATAATGCAGACACTCCTTATAATATAATAATAATTAAGTGTCTAAAAAAAATTGGACATAAAAAAAAAATTTCGGACTCATAAAAGTCGAAGGAAAGAAAAAAAAAATTTCGATTCTTCAAAAATTTCGGAAATTCAATATTTTCGAACTTTTCCAAAATTTCGAAATAAAGAAATAAAAAAAATTTCGACCATAAAATTTCCGGGAAAAAAAAATATTCGGTCTTCTAAAACAAAATTTTGGACCTCCAAAACTTATATATTAATATATTCCTATAAATTTTTCCAAATGAATAAGTAGGAGCAATTCTAAGAATTTATTCAAATAACTGGTAAGTTAGTTAGGCGCCTAAAAGTTTTGAAAATAACCTAAAGCTCTTATACCACTTTGTAGCACCCCGATAATTCTCTGTTTTCAGAAATACCTTTATAATATAAAAAACATAGAGAATTACCCAAGTATTATCGCCCGTGTGATAACGTATCGGCTTATTCAGAATTTTGCAGCGGAAAACATATATCTAAACTTTAAACTTTATTATAAATCAATAAATAAGTAAGTACCGTAAAAACAAACATTCTAAATAAGTCTACTCAATTAATCTTAAGAAAGTACGTTCCTACTAATGCAGAAATAAAATATACTTGATTACACATTCTCTCCACTCCTAGGTTCCCAATGATTCATCAGCTGCAAACCTGTAAAGTCAATGCTTTAAAGAATCTGCTCACCAAAATGGGTCATCACAGGATCAATATGGCAAAGCCATGATCACAATCACAAACAAAGCACGTAATCAGCAAAGCTGGGTACTACATACTAATACATAAGCATTCCTAGCAAGATACTAAATAAATAACATGCAGGAATAAATAATAATATAATCATATAACATTCTGCAGACAACTTTAACTGAACTAAACTCTAAACGTCTTTTTATTACTCAAATGGAATAGTTATTGGACCTGAGTTGTTTTATCTACTAATGCCTTCATTAAGAAGACGAAATACGGGAGCTACCACGTATTCCAGAAATGACCTGCGATATCGAGGAACCTTTGCTAACTGAAAAAGGGATGGTGATCAATCCATCTCCTGTAAAAAGCCATGGCTAGCTCACCATGTACCCCAACTCCTAATGTCCAACTCTAGACGTGCACCAGTCTAAAGTCTATAACTATCCTCGTTACACTTTAATTTATGTTCTTTACCAGTTATTACTTGTTATGACACACATACAAGCAACACAGAAATACAATTCAAACATTCACAATTGAACTTCTTTTATCTTAGAATTTAATAAGTGATCACAACTTACAACCCAAGACTTACTTGCTTTTAATCTCAACTTTCTTATTTGTTGAACCTAGCCAACAATCAAACTTACCTTTAAAAGGCATACTCATCAACTTACCAAATAAGGCCCACAGTCCTCATAAAGTAGTAAAAATAATACTTGTAAGGGAACACATGAATAACATGAATCAATCTTAATAACATATTAATTCCCCCATGTGAATTAATAAATAAAGTTCCCATCCACATGCTTGCATCAACAAATCCATACAAATATGACAATTCTTTACTCATAATAAATCTCATAATTAACATGCTTGCTCACTGGCATAAAACATGTAGAAATCAATCATATACTAGAAATCACATATGAACTTATAAAGTTCCTATACATGATGCTACAACTTTTTCCTCCTGAAATCATGATACTAATCACATAGCACACAGGTATGTACGTACCTTGTGTAAACTAGTCGGCAGGCCACTTTTAACTCTTTAAAAGTCTCCTACATAATATTCTCCGCCTAGAAATCAATATAAATTAAAATCAATACTCTTAAATAAAATGACAGCAACTTTAAAATTTTTAAAATCCCCTTTAAACATATTCAAAAGTTGATTTTACCATCAAAACTTCAATTACTTTTAATTCCTAGCATAGTACTACCATACTAGTAATTAAAATTCTTAAAACTCCCTAAATAAAATCTTTTCTGAAATTCTAGCAACTTATAAAATCATAAAACCCTCTTTAAACATATGCAAACATGTTTAAACTCATAATCTAAACCAATCTCATAGTATACAACATGCTACTATGGTTTTCTAATAATTAACACCCTAAAAATCCATGCTTTAATGATTAAAACTTCAATCTAACAATAATAAACAAATCTGAATTTTTATTCTTATAATATATAATATATATGAATCAAGATTATTTATTGAAATCGTAAATTAAAATCAATAATCATGATTAACATTCTAATAAAGCATAAAAACATAGTTTTTAATGGAAACTTGAGGAAGAAGAAAAGAAATTAACCAACAATCAAAGAATCCAAGAAGAAGGATGAAGGCGCCGAAAACAAGGGACACACAGCAGCAATTCGACGCACACGACTTGTGATTTTGAAGGTTTTGTAACGTTTCTTGGCGAAGAAGAAAGCGTTACTTGAAGAAGAAGAAAGAAAATTCGAGAAGAACAAAAAGAACGTGAAAGAAGAAATAACGCCGGTTTGTATGTGAGGGAGGAGAGAGAAAATTGTGTGGTAAAAATAATTGGGTTTAAGTATTTATAAGTAGGTTTTTCTTCTGGGCTTTGGAAAAGGAGATTGCGCTCAATTAAATTTGATGATGAATAGGATAAATAAATTAGAACTCCTAACATCAATATAACTCCTTTCTCCTAATCTACTTAGAATTTGTGTTCCTCAAGTCCACTTAGACTTCTTTTCCAAATCAAATTCGTATTTCAATCCTTTTTCAAAGCATGCCTAATTAAAATATTTTAAACTTTCTTAAATCTTTAAAATGATTTTATTTGACTTTTAAAATAGTCAATCTTCTTTAAATAATCAAATCATTTAAAACTAACTTATGTTTAAATATAAATATATAAATACTAAATATAAATATATAAATACTAAAATATATTTATAAAATCCTTTAAAATTATGGGGGATTACATACATACTGTTATATGTATATAATTAAGTAAAATTGACTCATTCGATTAACAAATGCTAGTTGAACTGAACGTGCAAGACTAACATTAACTTACATGAACTTAACTGAACTTATATGAGCTTATATAATTTTCGCTAAAAAAATATTTGTGTGTGTAAATTGTCTAAAAAAATATGATTGAAATGGACTTATTAGAGCTTATATTAACTTATTTGAACATATTGTTACTGGAATAAGTCAAAATAAGTTGAAAAAAGTAGACTTTAACTAACATTGACTTATTCGATTGAATGTGATGCATGTGTGGAATTTGATTGTTAGTTAGCTCAAACAGCATAACAATGAGTTAAACAAGCTTAACTGATAGTGAATTAAATGTATTTATTTAACATAAAGTAGTATTTAATTTTCGATAAAATCAATTTTTTTAACAAATTCAAGTAGAGCCAAATACGTATTATACCATTTTAGCTTAAAAAATATAAAAATAACACAACCACAAGTTAAATAAGTAAGTTATTTTTATAAGTTTAAGGTCAAATAAGTTCAAATTATTTCCATTCAGGTCATATAAGTTCAAATTATTTCCATTCAGGTCATATAAGTTTCAGATGTGTCGTACAAGTTTACTATTTTACAATCAGGACTGATCAAGCCTAATGAGCTCATATAAATTTCAATCATGTTCAATCAGGTAAATTGTGTCTAGATAAGTTTAGGTGCTATAATGTGAAAAATATTTCACGCCGTTTTTTTTGTTCAAGCACAGTAATGTTTGATTATTCAGTTGAATTAATGAATACGAAGTGTTGAATTCATACATCATTAATTTAAATGACTCGAAAGGCTAAACAAAACCGACACGAGATAAAAATCACGAGTTTTTTGGTATAACATATTTTTCATTTTTATTTATAATCACAAGAAACAAAAAATTTAGATTATAAGCTAAATTTTGAAATAGTTTAAGGTAGCGTTTCGGAACCCAAATTTCATTTCAATTTTAATATTTCAATTTTAGAATTTGAAATCATGCATTTGAATTACAATTCCAATTCCTCAAATTCGTTTGCGAAACATGGGAATTGAATTCCAAATCTAATTCCTCAAACTCGTTTGGGAAACATGGGAATTGAATTTGAATTTGGGCGTGGGGTGGGGTCACCAGCGGAGGGGAAGGGAAGGGAGAGAATAATGAGGAACTTAGAGGAGAGAGAAAATATGATGGGAGAGAAATTGAAATGACGAGGGGAGGAGGTGGAATTTATACCATGTATTTTTAACTTGGGTTGAAATTGCATTGGAATCGGCTCAATTCCAAATCCAATTCCATCGAGTACCCAAACAAGTGAATTGCGACAATTCCATCATTTCAAATGAAGTGATGGTTCCCAAATATACCCTAAAAAAATTTATGCGTGTTCCAATTTTATTGTGCAGCTAGAACTATTTCAGTAGCCCGGTCACCAATTAAGGTTTTTTTTTATTAGAATATGAATAACTTTCTCATTCTTCCGTAAATAAAAATTATGGGGCATGTCCTGATGCTCTCATCTAGTCATATGTGGCATTGTCGGCGCCAGCGACGATGCGACGGTATCATCTTTTACAAACCGTATTTCCTCTTTGCTCTCATCTCCTCTCCTCTATCTCTCTTTTTTTTTGTTTCATTTATTTCCAGCTTAATTTGAAATTTCATGCTATAGTTAGCTTTGTTGTTCTAATCTCATTGAAACGTCATGCTGATCTTTTTTCTTTTTATTTTTATTTTTTAATTATTCAGAATTTATCCTTACCTGAGATAATCTTGTCCTTTAAAATAAGTTACTTGTATGACTTTAATATTGAATTTCTTTTGGTTAGATCTGTTTCAAGCTCTTTATTTTACTTTGATTTACAGGTTTTAGGAATCTCTTTAAAGAAGTAATACTTTCTCTGTTCTGTTTTAAATGAAACGTTTGTTTTTTCACGCAACCCAACACGCTTCTTTAATCATTAATATCTTTAGTTGTGCACATGTAAAAAATAAAAAAATGTCATAATTTGATAGTATGCATCGAGACGAATTTAACAAGATCCCACTTGACTATGTTTTTCTCTATATAATGGCGATAAAATGGAGTCAAAATTGATCAATGAATAGTGTCATTTCTCCCAATGTTTCATTTAAAACAGAGCGGATGAAGTATAAGAGTTAAAATAAAAGTGATAAACTTGTGTAATTAAAAGAAGTTTCAGGTTACATAGAGGTTGATTGTTCGTCAATGATTGTATTTTCAGATGTAAAATTGCATCATTTTCTTTTCTTCTGATTTTAAACTAGTAGGCAAATTTCAAGGTTGTTTAACTTGATAATTAGCATGGGCATAACTGGGGAGAAGTAGATTAATTCAATTGAAACTTGGTGTCTTTTGTCTTCTTTAATTACCTACTTCCTTGCTTGTCGTTATACTCCCTGTTCCTATACTTTGTTTCTACTGCACACTCATTTCTTTGCTCCAAATTCGGTTTCTTAATCAATAATGTTCTTGTAATCAATCAATTTTAACTGCAATTAGATTCCATAGTAGCATGCTTGTGAATTTTAGTCGAATTGGGTATAACAGGCATATGAGATGTCTTCAACTTGGAACATGTGGTTGTAGGAATATATAGATGCATATAGCGGAATTTCAGGAAACAATTTCCTAACATCTATCATAGGATCGCAAACATAATCAAACATATGAATCATTTAATAGAGATTAAATATCAAACCTTTGTAAAGTGATTTCCCTGTTGTATGAAAGCTTTGAAGATCCGAGAGCCCCAAGTGTTGCTCCTCTAATAAGTTCACGAGCACCAGTTGAACACCAACGTCTGCTACAACGGAAGAGAATATATCCCTTGCTTTTTGGTGGTATAGGCGCCGGTTAGAGAGAATAGATTTGGGTTTCACTTCTCTTTCTCTTGTGAAAAGAAACTGATTAATGAAATGATCACCTAAACCCTAATATTATATCCTATATATAATAAAAGAGTCATAGGCTAGTCAGGAGAACAAATTCTCCTCCTATTCCCCTTTGGACCGGCCCAACCCTAATCCTAAATGGATTTGGATTGCTTTGTCCAACTTGTGCTACAATGTGTGACCACATAGGATTAATATATTTTAGTTATAGGCCAAATCAATATTCATTGTCCTATTAATCATATTTATTCTCTAGTAAGAAAATTAGATTACTAAAATAATTAACTTTATTATCTTCATAATATTATTCCTATTTATATTTATTAATTGCCGGGATGTCTAAGGAAATATTTCTTCAATCTCCCACTTGTCCGAAGACAAGAGCGCAATGTTAAATTCCTTAAGTCACTTAATGTCAAATTTGATAACACAATGTTATTCTCAAATTTTGTTCCTTGATCGCTGAGTTTGAACTGCTCAAATAAGGATTAACTCTTTAATCCTATTCCGCATGGCCATGCAATTTTCCAGTTCTCGCTCATCAAGAGGCCCAGACACCATTCCTATTTAATAGGAGGACTTATCCACTCTTGTATGACCATAACTCCCACTCAATTCTTAGCCCACCTGATCACTGCCTTTATAACCTCCTTTTATGTCGCGGCGTTTAACAGTGTCAAAGTTAAACTAATTATATTGTGGTTATTAAGACATACTCATGTCTAAGGAATCCACTAAATATAGTAGTTTGATTCTACTTTTAGAATCTGATTAGGTCAAGTCTCAATGTATCAACTATACATCCATATAATAAATTAGACATATCTATGTCTCCATTGCCCATGGAACTGCGCTATCAATTAATTATATACCAGTCTTGTAAATAAATCACTTATGTCCAATTAGTGATTTAGACTAGGGACTTTAAATAAATTGTGATTTCAGTTCACTTTATAGGGTTCCATTATCAAAACGTTTTCGATAATCCTATTTGAAAACACAAATTATTTGGACATTTTATTTAATACTAAACCAAGCGATTAAATAGGAAACGAATTTTTATTGATAAACATTCAAAGCATAATAAATGTCTTTACAATTGTAAACATGAAGTAAACAACCTAAAGCCATTCTCCCATATGCTTAAGCCCCATAGACCTAGTATGACACTCATGCTTAGGTTGAGCAAGCGGTTTAGTCAGAGGATCTACTATATTATCCTCAGTATGAACTTTGCTTACATATGTGTATCCAGTAACAACTAACTCCTCATCTCCACCATATACCAAAAAATTATCCTTAGTCCTTCGCAAGTACTTAAGGATATTTTTTCGCTGCAATCCAGTGCGCATCTCCTGGATTTGACTGGACTGCTGCATATACTCAAAGCATATGCAACATCTAGTCGAGTGCATATCATGGAATACATAATGGATCCTACTGCAGAAGCATAGGGAACATTACTCATACGCTTGACCTCATCAGGACTAGAAGGGCACTGAGTCTTGCCAAGTGTTATGCCATGTTGCATGGGAATGAAACCTCTTTTGGAGTTTTCCAGCTTGAACCTTGCAAGAACCTTATCAACATAAGTCTCTTGACTAAGTCCAATCAGCCTTTTCGACCTATCCCTATAGATCTTTATTCCCAATATGTACTCAACATCTCTTAGGTCTTTTATAAAGAAATAATTTTTAAGCCATTCCTTAACTGACTCAAGTATGGTCTTATCATTTCCTATGAGATGTATGTCATCCACATACAAGACTAGAAATGTAATACTACTCCCACTTAACTTCTTGTATACACATGATTCCTCTTCATTTCTGAGAAAGCCAAATTTCTTGTCTGCCTCATTAAATCTGAGGTTCCAACTCCTTGATGCTTGCTTTAGTCCATAAATGGACTTCTTAAGCTTGCATACCCTCCCTGAATTTTCTAGATCTTTAAAACCTTGAGGTTGTGTCATGTACACATCCTCTTTCAAGAACCCATTCAAGAAAGCGGTTTTGACATCCATCTGCCATATTTCATAGTCATGAAAGACAACAATCACAAGGATTATCCTAATGGACTTCAACATGGCTACTGGTGAGAAGGTTTCATCATAGTCAATACAATGAATTTGTTTGAAACCTTTCGCCACCATCCTTGCTTTGTAAACACTAATGTTTCCATCCTTGTTTGTTTTCAACTTGAAAATCCATTTGCATCTAATGGGTTTTACCCCATCAGGCAAATCAACCAAGTCCCATACTTGATTTTCAGACATGGAATCCATTTCAGATTTCATGGCCTCAAGCCATCTTTCGGAGTATTAACTATCCAAAGCTTCTTTGTAGCTAGTAGGTTCTTCTGATTCTAAAATCGTTATTTCAGAACTTTTCAGTCAAAAGGAAATCAATATTTCTCTTTAACGGAATGATGGTCCTACTAGACCTACGTTGGGGAACAACAAAAGAAGTTTTTACCTCATTAGGTTGAGTGAATTTGCATGGAGTATCTCCAAGTAGGACGGTAGGAGGTACGTCAATTGAATGCACCACCTCATGAGCATTTTCGTGCCGGCCCATCTCTGATGAGGTGTTAACCTCATCCGTTCGTTGCTCATCTCGAACTTCTTCTAGATAACATTTCTCCCACTTGTTTTTCTGGAAATATACTCCTTTTCCAGAAAGACACCATTACGAGCAATAAACACTTTGTTTTCGCTTTGGTTGTAGAAGTAGTATCCCTTAGTCTCTTTTGGGTAACCCACAAAAAGACATTTATCGGATTTGGGTGAAAGCTTATCAGATAGTAAACGCTTTACATAAGCTTCACAACCCCATATCCTTAGAAAAGACAATTTTGGAACGTTTCCAGTTCACATTTCATTTGGTGTCTTTTCCACTGCTTTTGATGGTGCTCTGTTAAGTATGAATGTCGTTGTTTCAAGCGCAAATCCCCAGAATGAAATAGGAAGATCAGCAAGACTCATCATGGATCGAACCATATCAAGTAGAGTTCGATTCCTTCTTTCAGAAACGCGATTTAACTGTGGTGTTCCTGGTGGAGTCCATTGTGAAAGTATTCCATAATCTTTCAAATGATCACCAAATTCTTAAGATAAATATTCACCACCACGATCGGATCGCGATGCCTTAATTTTCTTCCCATGTTGGTTCTGTACTTCATTATAGAATTCCTTAAATTTTTCAAAGGATTCCGACTTATGCCGCATGAGGTAAGCAAATCCAAATCTGCAGACATCATCGGTAAAAGTAATAAAGTAACTATACCCTCCCCTAGCCAACGTACTCATAGGTCCACACACATCCGTATGTATGAGGTCTAAAAGGTCATTGGCCCTTTCACTTGAACCTGTGAAAGGAGACTTTGTCATTTTCCCCATCAAGCAAAACTCACAAGTATCAAATGATTCGAAATCAATTAATTTGAGAATTCCATCTTTATGAAACTTCTCAATACGTTTTGAGGTTATGTGGCCTAATCGACAATGCCATAGGTATGTTGGGTTTGAATCATTTGCTTTATGTTTCTTTTTGTCTATGTTATAGATGTGGGTTTCTAAGTCTAGCACATATAAACCATTTGATAACTTAGCGGAGACATAGAACATATCATTTCAAATACGCTGAACAACAATTGTTCTTTATTGTAAATGAATAACCTTTGGAATCTAAAACAAGAATCGAAATAAATTTTTTTGTGATAGTAGGAACATAATAACAATGATTAAGTTCTAAAACTAATCTTGAAGGTAAAAGTAGACTATATAGTCCCACTGCCAATGTAGCAACTAGTGCTCCATTGCCATCGCGAAGATCTACTTCTCCCTTTCCCAATGTTCTACTTCTTTTGAGGCATTGCATATTACAAATAATATGCGAACGACAAGCGGTATCAAATACCCAAGAAGCAGAAGTTGCTAAGTTAACTTCTATAACATACATATCTGAACTAGAAAATCCTTTCTTTTAATCCTTCAGATACTTGGGACAACTACTCCTCCAATGACCAACCTTGTTACAGGTGTAACAATAGTGCTCATCAGCAACTTTTGGTTTTGGTTGAGTCTTTTGCTTTTCAGAAGTTTTATACGTGGCAACTTGTTTGCTTTCGTCCTTCTTAATAGCAATCCCAATCCTATTGAGCGATTGCCCTTTATTAACCATAAGAACAACCTCATATTCTTTTCCTGGCTGGTTAAGGATGTTTTGCTCAGTCTGAGTTAGCCTTCCATGCATCTCTTGCATCGTTGCTTCCTCCCCTTGCATGTGAAAGTCGTTGAACTTATCAGTTCAGAGAACGATTCTCATTTCCCTTTCACTTGCAATGAAACGTTCAGCATTCAATTTGTCTTTCGAAAGGACGGAGCGCAAATTACAAGTAGAATTGTTGGTGTTCATGTTGTTGTTACTAGACATAATTACTACAACAAATAATAAAGCAAGATTCAATCGATGTTTTTCAAGAAAGCAGCAATTAAACAAATTTTAATTAACTACTACCCTTTATTTAAAATGAAAGTCCCCCATTGAATAAAGATATAACCAAGATCCCCTCCCACTACAATCAAACGGACTTTGGCCCTGCCTTCAATTTATAGTAGTTGAGGTAAGTAAACAATTTACTAATTATAATTCTTGGTAGACAAGTTAATAACTCCTTGTTTACTCCTATCTCTTAGCTTCAAAACCCAAAACTTTGTCTTTTGATGATTTTGTTGAGTTAAGCCAAACATTAACATGTATGTTTCAAAAACTACTCTACTATCTCCGGAACTATGAGCAACACCCTGCTTTGGCAGAACCTATTACTCACGATCTAAGGCTTTATAGGTGTTGTTTGGAAAAGCAATTAAAATTCAATATTACTTTTGGGGACCTAAGTTTACTAATATGGTCAATTAATAGTGAACTCATGAATCAATTAACCACAAACAAACTTAGAAGCAAGCATTTAAACAAAATAAATGCAAGAAAATTATAAAAGCAATAACTAAATGATCTAGTATGGCCCCTATACTTAGGAAAATAACTATTCTTCATGAATCTTCCCTTGAATCTTCATGGATCACCATCCTTGAAACTCCTTGGATCCTCATGCTTGATTACATAATTTGAATTAAATAAATAACGAGAATTTAAAGTTACAAAAATACAAACGATTCGCAGATCGTATTTAATTTTACTTTCAAATTTAACGATTCGCATATCGTATTTACTATCCTAATTTGGGCCATACTACTCCTATCATGCAAAATATAATATCAAACATATTACATTAAACATCCACGCATTTAAAATATCAAATAAAATAAACACAAACTATCTACTTATTAACAATTAATAAGCAAATCAACGTTTCCATAATAATTATAAAACTTAACAAATTTAAGCTAGAAATTATTTAGGAAACTTTATTATTTTCATTCAATTACTTATTTAAATATGACAATAATCATTATTATTCACACATTTGCAAACTGGGAAACTTTTGGATTGATGCTCAAGTTTGGAAAATCACATTTTCCTTAAAACAAAATTTTTTTTATAAGGTTGACTTGTTGACCAGTAGCACAAGGGTGCCAGTCAACAACCAACACCATGGCACGCACAAAACTCACGGTTCTTCATCACGGGTTCAACAAAACCCCAAGTCCCCAACCACCACATGTCACACGAGCACCAGCAGGACCGCCTGCCAGAGTCGCGTCACCCAATCACCGCTGGTCAGACCTGCCGCCTGCAAGCACCGGCAATAAAAACCCGGCAGTAGCAGCAGTAGCACGCGGCAGCACGTCAAACGTGCGCGGCCTGCGCCTGCTTCGTTGCCGTAGCCGACACCCCTTCTCCCCTCCTTCCCGTTCCTCCCGCCACCACCGTGCCTCCACCTCTTCTTGGTGGTGCAACCCAGCCATGGTGGGGTTCCTTTTAATTTTATGTAACAATTTACATTAAAATTAAACTAATCTTTATCCAACAATTGGTTAAAGATTAAGGATTAATTACTAGGTCTTAATAATCCGAAATTAGGGCAGAAAATTTTGAATCCATCAACAAATCTTAAACAAATTTTTAGGTTTGTTGAAGTTAGATTTAAATGGATAATCTCTATTAAACATTAAATCTTATAAAAATCCAAAATTAGGGCAGAAATCAAATTATATCCAAAAAATCAGAAAATTAACAATTAAATTCCGAAAAATTTAAAAATTTTTTTAGGGTGATCTACTGAATTATCACAACATATAAAATCAATTATTTTAATTGTTATCTTTAAAATTATGAATAATCAAATTAAACATAAAATTTAACCAAAATTCACAAATAATATGATAAAAATCCAAAAATTAGTGGGAAAAATAATCAAATTATTTTCAGCCATCATATTATTCTAGATCTATGTGGGTGATGAATATTAGATTTATTTAACAAGTAAAAAATCAAATCTTTTAATTGTTAACAAATTATTTCAATGATTAATCAAATGAATCTTTAAATAATTTTAAATCTAATAAATTATGTATTAAAATCCAAAAATTAGGGGTGAATTAACGATTAATTTCGTCCATAATAAAAAAAATTTTGACCTTTACAAATTATTTTGAGCATAAATCACAAATAAATCAATTATTTACAATTTCCAATTAATTAATATCAAATATCAATTATGCAAATTCAAGCAATAAATAAATCCTCCCTTAATTGAATAAAAATAATAACTTTGCATACAATTACATGATCATATGAATATTATGAATTAGACAAAACTAATAGCACTGTAGGAATATATAGATGCATACAACGGAATTTCAGGATACAATTTCCTAACATCTATCATAGGATCGCAAACATAATCAAACATATGAATCATTTAATAGGGATTAAATATCAAACCTTTGTATCGTGATTTCCCTATTGTATGTAAGCTTTGAAGATCCGAGAGCCCCAAATGTTGCTCCTCTAATCAGTCCACGAGCACCAGTTGAACGCCAACGTCTGCTAGAACGGAAGAGAAAATATCCCTTGCTTTTTGGTGGTATAGGCGCCGGTTAGAGGGAATAGATTTGGGCTTCACTTCTCTCTCTCCTGTGAAAAGAAACTGATTAATGAATTGATCACCTAAACCCTAAAATTATATCCTATATATAATAGAAGAGTCATAGGCTAGTTAGGAGAACTAAGTCTCCTCCTATTGCCCTTTGGACCGGCCCAACCCTAATCCTAAATGGATTTGGATTGCTTTGTCCAACTTGTGCTACAATGTGTGACCTCATAGGATTAATATATTTTAGTTATAGGCCCAATCAATATTATCCTATTAATCATATTTATTCTCTAACAAGAAAATAAGATTACTAAAATAATTAACTTTATTATCTTCATAATATTATTCCTATTTATATTTAGTAATTACCGGGATGTCTAAGGACATATTCCTTCAGTGGTCAACTTAATGTAACATCTTTAGCTTATTTTCTACTCAGAGCCATTTTATAGGCCAAATATTTCTCTCCTCTTTCATGAAGCTTATGGCTCCACCAATTAAGAGTACGATCTTAAGTGAAAAATGGTAACTATCTTTCTGCATTATGCTTGCAGTAGAATTTATTGGACAGCTTCTTGGTTTTGTGGGCTCTGGTTTGTATGCCTACGATAAGATGGTGGCCAAGTAGCCTTATAGTACTATTGCTTAACATATTGGATGGTTATAATGCTATTATTGCTGTCTGTTGGCTAGGGTTGGTGTCACTCGACACTAATTAAGGTTTGTCGATGAGAGTGATAGATTAAGTGTAGATATAAGTTTTATTGGTTGTGAGATTAATTCTCTCCCTATTTTGTGGGGAAGCATTAATCATAGAGCAAGAGGAATTGTAGGAAAGTAAATAATGTGAGTCATTGTTTTTTAGAGAACATTCCTTATTTAGCATTCCTAATTTAGCACTTGTGTGATTATATAATGCTTAGGTTGTAATATCAAAAATTAAAATTCATTATTCACATCAGAAAAGTTTAGTTTAAGAAAAGTGTATTTTTTATTACATTACATTTATTATTTCCTTCATAGTGGTTGTTTGTTTATCCCTAAAATATTATTTATTTGTGAGGTATCGATTTCATATTATCTAGTAGAACTCAAATTTTCGCTGCGAGCTCCAACAATTGGTATCAGAGCCAACGTCAAAATATTAAGTGGTTAAATTTCTTATTTTGAAAAATAATTATAATGGCGTCTACTAGTGGAACGGTAAAAGTTGGGAAATATGAAATTGAAAAGTTCAATGGAAAAAATGATTTTTCCTATTGGAGGATGCAAATGAAAAATTTGCTTATATCACAAAAGTTGCACAAGGCATTGGCAGGAAAATAACAAAAACCCGAGGACATGAAGCATGAGAATTGGGAAGAGTTAGATCTTGAAGCACGAGCAGCCATAATCTTCTGCCTTGAGAGGGATGTTGCATTCTTGGTAAATGAAGAAGCAACAGCTGCTGGAGTGTGGGCAAAGTTAGAGATAAATTTCATGACGAAAACTCTAACAAACAGGATCTATCTAAAATCCAAATTATATACATGCAAGATGGAAGAAGGCGCCTCAATTCGGGAGTATATCAATAAGTTTGATAGGATCATATCAGACTTAAAGGTTATAGATGTGAAGGTAGATGAGGAAGACCAGGCACTCATGTTATTACTTTCATTACCAAAGTCCTACGAAAATCTGGTTCAAACATTGATGCTTGTGGGTGATACTCTAACCATGGATGAGACTAGAACATCACTTTTAGCGGATGACCTTCGAAAGGTTGCTACAAGTGGGATGATGTCTAGTAATGGAAGAGAATACAATGAACAAGCTCAGGGATTGTTTGCAAACAGAGGAAGGACCAATGAAAGAGGAAGAAGCAAGGGAGGAAAGTCTAGATCGAAATCTAGACCTCTTGTGGAAAGACCATGTTTCAAATGTGGTGAGCTTGGTCATTTCAAAGCTAATTGCCCAAACAAGAGGGTAATATTCAAGAAGAAGAACAACGACAACTCCAGAGGAAAACAACATGAAAAACAAGAAGCTAGTTATGTCTCAAATGACGAGGATGATTATTGTTACTCGGTTTTAGAACAATGCAATGAGATATCTGGTAAATGGATGCTTGATTCGAGAGCATCACACCATATGTGCCCAAACAGGAAGTGGTTGACAACTTACCAGAGTTTGGATGGTGGCACTGTTTTGATGGGAAATGATCATGCTTGCAAAACAATCGGGTTAGGTACTATCCGAGTCAAGATGCATGATGGAACAATAATAACCTTGAAGGATGTAAGACACATCCCAGATTTGCGGAAGAACCTTATTTCTCTTGGATTATTAGAGAAAAATGGTTGCAAAATAGTCTTGGAGAATGGAGTTTTAAAAGTTGTCCGTGGTTCCTTGGTAGTGATGAAGGGGATTCGTCATGGTAATCTTTATCCTCTTTTGGAAACAACTGTTACAGGTGATCTAGCAGTTGGAATCAGTGGAAGCAAAGACCAAACAGAATGCACAAGAATATGGCATATGCGCCTTGGGCATATGTCAGAAAAGGGTCTATCATTGCTTAGTGGACAAGATTTGTTGAAGAACATGAAGAAGCCACAAATGGAATTTTGTGAGCATTGTGTGTATGGAAAAGCACATAGGGTGAAGTTCTCTACAAGCAAGCACAAGACCAGAGGGTTGTTAGACTATGTGCATACGGATGTTTAGGGTCCGGCTAAAGTTGCTTCCAAGGGAGGTTCCAGGTACTTTGTTACATTTGTTGATGATTATTCTAGATATGCTTGGATTTATTTTCTCAAGCATAAGAATGAGGTATTCGACATTTTCAAGCGGTGGAGAGCGATGGTTGAGAATAGAACAGGTCGAAAGCTAAAAACAGTACGGTCTGATAATAGTACAGAATACGCAGAGGGAGCTTTCAAGGAGTTTTGTGATCAGGAAGGCATTGTGAGACACTGGACAATCAGAGACACACCACAACAGAATGGAGTCGCAGAAAGATTGAATCGTACACTACTTGAGAAGGCTAGGTGTATGCACTCTAATTTTATTGGTTTAGGCAGAGAATGGTGGGCAGAGTCGGTTGCTACAGCTTGCTACATAGTGAATCGCTCCACACATTCTTATTTAGATGGAGACACACCTTATAAGGTGTGGTCAGGGGAACATGCAAATTACAAGAGACTTAGAGTCTTCGGATGCACGGCATATTATCATGTCAAGAACAACAAGCTTGATGAAAGAGTTAAGAAAGCAATCTTCTTGGGGTATCCAAAAGGGGTTCAAGGTTATCGTCTTTGGAGTATAGAAGATTCTAAATTTGTAATTAGCAGGGATGTGACCTTTGATGAAAGATCTATGGTAGCTTTATCGAAAGTTATGATGCCTAATGATGGTGATGTTGGAATGACTACAAATACTCAAGTGGTGGAGATAGAATCTAGAGACCAACTTGATTCTAGTCATGTTCAAGTGGAGCAACCTGGTGTTACTCGATATGAGGAGGAGGATGATCTTGAACATGAGGAGATTCAGCAGGAAAATGTACATGTGTTACAACAACAACAGCTGGAATCTTTGGCGACCACTAGGCCAAAGAGGAATTATAAAACAGTTCAGAAGTTTGGGTCAGACAAACCTCTAAGGCATTACGGGCAGGTAAACTTGGTTGAATATGCACTCTCGTTGGAGGATGATGAGTCGGTCACCTTCAATCAAGCTATCAAAGACAAGGATAGAGAGAGTTGGTTGGTTGCTATGGAGGAAGAGATGCAATCTCTTCATAAAAACAAGACATGGGAGGTAGTCCCATTGCCCGTGGGAAAGACTGCTATTGGATGTAAGTGGGTGTATAAAAGAAAAGAGGATCCTTCCAAGACCGATGATATAAGACATAAGGCTAGGCTAGTGGCCAAGGGTTTTGCACAGAAAGAGGGTGTTGATTACAATGAGATATTTTCTCCAGTGGTAAAACACACTTCTATTCGGGTGCTATTAAGTCTTGTTGCTCATGGTGATCTTGAGCTGGAACAACTTGATGTAAAGACAGCCTTCTTGCCCGATGACTTGGATGAGGAAATCTATATGTATCAACCTGAGGGATTTAAGGTTGAGGGTAAAGAGAATCAGGTATGTCGCTTAAGAAAATCACTATATGGATTGAAACAATCTCCTCGACGGTGGTATAAGCGATTTGATTACTTTATGTTAAAGCAAGGGTTTTTCAGAAGTAATTATGATTGTTGTGTATACATTCGTAAACTTTGTGGAAGTGATTATATTTATCAGCTATTGTATGTGGATGACATGCTTATTGCTTCGAAAAGCAAGGTGGAGAAAAATAGGTTAAAAGCTCAACTCGGTGAAGAGTTTGAGACAAAAGATTTGGGCGCTGCAAAGAAAATACTGGTTATGGAGATTAGAAGAGAGAGAACAAATCGAAAATTGTTCTTGAGCCAGAAAGGCTACATTGAGCGGGTTATTGAAAGGTTTGGGATGAAAAGTGCTAAGTCAGTGGTAACTCCATTGGCTCCACATTTTAGACTCTCTGGTAAACAGTCTCCCACTACAGCGGAAGATAAGACATACATGGATAATGTACCTTATGCTAGTGCAGTTGGCAGTTTAATGTACGCTATGGTCTGTACACGTCCAGACATTTCACAAGCGGTTAGCGTTGTCAGTAGGTTCATGGCGAACCCGAGTAAGGCACATTGGGAAGCTGTGAAATGGGTTTTAAGGTACTTAAAAGGTACCATTGACACTGGTTTGTGCTTTGGTGGAGATACATGTCAGATAAGCGGCTTCGTTGATTCAGATTATGCCGGTGATTTTAGATAAACGACGATCTACTACTGGTTATGTGTTTAAAATACATGGTGCTCCAGTTAGTTGGCGATCAATGTTACAGGCTATAGTGGCTTTATCTACGACAGAGGCCGAGTACATGGCTATGGCAGAAGGAGTTAAGGAAGCATTGTGGTTATGGGGACTTCTAGATGATTTGGAGTTGAAGCAGGAATGTGTGAATCTTAGTTGTGATAGCCAAAGTGCAATTCATTTGGCTAAAAACCAAGTTCATCATGCTCGAACCAAGCATATAGATGTGAGATATCATTTTGTGCGAGATGTTATAGAAGAAGGCAATATTTCTCTTATGAAGGTGCATACAAATGAGAACTCTGCAGACATGTTAACCAAAGTTATTTCAGGAAGCAAGTTCCAACATTGTTTGGAATTGCTAAATATTGTCCCATGTTAGGTTTTACATGGAAAATAAATGGAACTACGATTGGTTTGATCCTGGTCGAAGGGTACGTAGGCAGTCATTATCAGAATGGTGCAACCAGATATGTATTACGCAATTTGTTCGTCCAAAATTTGAATGTCTTCAAATTATGAACAAGGTGGAGAATTGTAGAAATAAGTTTTATTGGTTGTGAGATTAATTCTCTCCCTATTTTGTGGGGAAGCATTAATCATAGAGCAAGAGGAATTGTAGGAAAGTAAATAATGTGAGTCATTGTTTTTTAGAGAACATTCCTTATTTAGCATTCCTAATTTAGCACTTGTGTGATTATATAATGCTTAGGTTGTAATATCAAAAATTAAAATTCATTATTCACATCAGAAAAGTTTAGTTTAAGAAAAGTGTATTTTTTCTTACATTACATTTATCATTTCCTTCATAGTGGTTGTTTGTTTATCACTAAAATATTATTTATTTATGAGGTATCGATTTCATATTATCTAGTAGAAGTCAAATTTCCGTTGCGAGCTCCAACATTAAGTCGGAGCTACGATTATCTTCCCTGTGTATGATGAATTATTAAGAGTATACTGTAAAGGAAGAAAAGGTTCGAGCCTCTCATATGCGGTTACATTAATTTTAACCATTGGCTCGTGCTTCTAGTTATATTCTCTTTATTGGGCAACTTTGTGGAACTAGTAATTATTGTACAAATTCTTTTGTTATTGTAAAAATGAAGTATGCTTGTTTTCTTTTTCTTTTTATATATTGGTTTTGTCATATATTGCCCTTGAATCACATGGCTCGTTATACATAACTAGAAATAAAAGTGATTTTTATTCTAATCGACTAGTCGTTATTGTCATATTTTTGCACAATAGTTGGTATTATTAGGTTCAATTTCCTTAGTCACAAATTATTATTATATTTGAATTATTTGTCGATTATTTGATTGAGAGTATTGTACTAGTTGCACACCTCAATTGCTGAAATACTCTACCTTGTGTTTGCTCGTGTGAGACGTAGAGAATCAACAATATAGTGTGGCCTGAAATCCAACATCTCGAAGGGTCGTAACAAACTTTTTTTGGGCCATATCCAAAAAACTGATGCCAATATTCATTTAAATACTTTGTATATTTTAATGACTCGTAAATTTTCTTAAGACATAACTTTATGCACTTTCCACTAAATATAAATTAAACTACGTACATATTCTCAATCTAGTTCTAATAATTAATGATTGATAGTTGCTTGATTGACAATTGACATTGTGTTATTTGTTTAATATACAACTTAGTGAAATCATATAAATGATTATGCAACGTATGATTAAGATCCACTAACTATGTGATTGTTGAACACTTAGTATTCTATCATTTAAATGTACATGGGTGATTTAATATAAAAACAACTTTATATAGCAATATGAATTTCAGTTGCGCTTAAAAAATCATTTAGAGGCTTTCTAAACTTCAAAAATGCAAAAAAAAATACATTTAGGGGCAATCTAAATTTCAGCAATGCTAAAATAATCTTTTAGAGGCAACCACAATATCACTAATGCTAACAATGAGCTTTTAGGGGCAACATCAATTTCAACAATACTTAAAAGAACATTTAGAGGGAATCATAATTCAATTGATGTTAAAGAAAACATTTAGGGGCTATATAGATTTCATTAATACTAAAAGTTACTTTCAGGGGCAACCTAGATTTCACTAACTAAAAAGAAGTTTGGAGGCACGCATTAGTTCATTAATACTAAAAACTACTTTTAGGGGCAACCTAAATTTCACTAGTATTAAAAAAAAAAAATTGGAAAATTTGATAGGAACAGTCCCAACTATGGGCGTTCCGCCATTTTTAGTCCCAACTAAGGATTATTTCTGAGCGGTCCCAACTATGCATCATTTTTGCTAAAATTAGTCCCAGGTGACCGATTACCAGTTTAACAGGTTAATTTTTTTTTTTTATTTCTTAAGTCAGTTTCTTTTTTCTTTTTCTCTCTCCTATCTCCTTCCTCCCATGCCATCCCTCCCCACCCCTCCCCTTCCACCCACATCCCCTGCCACCCCTCCCTCCCACCCACCTCCTCGCCTAACCACCGAAATCCCATCCTCCTCCCCCTCCCACCCACCTCCCCAACTAACCTCCGAAATCCCATCCCCCTCCCCGCCATCCCTCCACCTCCATTCCCTGTATTTAATTCAGCATCTTTCTTCAAATTAGTATTATACTTATAATTACAGTCCTCCCTCAAAATAACTCAAACACCCCCCCCATTGTACCTATTTCAGTACTGTTATAAACGTAACAAATAACATACACATATGTTCTACAGGATGTAATATCAGATCACAAATATTGTTGTATACAAGAGTCACAATCTTAATAGATGATGTTAATTCCCCGATTTTCATAATTCAATAGCGAAAAGTTAAAAGATGAAAAGATAAATTATAGAGAAAGTGTGGTGGAATAATCGAAACCTGGAATTTATGCGGCAAAGTCGACTGTGAAATTTGAGCTTTCTGCAATTTTTCTTCTTGTTTCTTTGTTTGGTTTTATTTGTGATTTCACCTCCCGAATCTTGTGGTATTTATATGAGATTTTTGATTTCTTTTTTTTTGAGGAAACTACTATCTTGTCTTTTACTTGAGAGAGAATTGGCCCAAACTAGTCTTTTTAATTAAAGCGTTCCTTCGTAGCAGCTCCATTAGTTACACACCATATTTCATTTAAGAGTTCACACCATGGGGCATTGATACCAGGTGGGGTGGAGGTTCATCGACGCAGGTGGGTGAGGGTGAAGGGGGACGTTTGGCTGCTGGAGAATGTGGAATTTAGGCGGTAAATGGTGGAGGAGGGGATTTAGGTGGCGGTTTCTGCAGTGGAGAGAGAAAATGTTGGTGGTGCTGGGTGGTGGGTGATGTGTTGGGTGGTGGCCGGTGGGGTGATGTTGAATAGGTGGTGGTGAAAAAGAAAAAGAAAAAAAAAACGTATTTTACCTGTTGTAGCAGGTCATTGACCTGCTGGGACCAATTCCAGCAAAAATGATGCATAGCTGGGACCGCTCATAAATAATCCTTAGTTGGGACTGAAAATGGCGGAACGCCCATAGTTGGTACTGTTCCTATCAATTTTTTCAAAAAATTTAGAGGCAACCATTATTTCAATAAAGCTAAAAACTACTTTTAGGGGCAGCATAAATTTCCCTGATGCTAAAATTTTTTTTTTAGAGGCAACCAATATTTCATTGATGCTAAAGAGTACCTTTAGGGGCAACCTAAATTTCATTGATGCTAAAAACAACCTTTAGAGGCAACTAAAATTAACTAATGCTATGAAGCACTTTTAGAGGCTACATAAAATTGGTTGCCTCAAGGTGTTACCTCTATAGGCGAATTTTCTTGTAGTGGAAGGTTTATCTCTTTCTTCTAAATTGAAAATTCAAGCCAAATATGGGCCAGAGAGATCTCAAACAAGAAAAGAATTGGGATCATTATGTGAAGCCTTTGGTATGGAAAGGCTTAACCCTCCTTCTACAAGAAATAGACAAAAAAGAAGGAGTTCATTTCCTTACAAAAGGCATAAGAGATATGCAAATACCAATCCTCAGCACTACCAAAAACCATCCCCAAAGTTTCACAAAAAGAAAAGGTGAGAAAGAAAAATTACTATTATTTGCTACAAATGTGGTAAACCTGGTCAAAAAGCAAATAGATGTGGTCTAAATGGTAAAATTAATGAACTTTTTGGCAGTGATGAGGAACTAAAGAATAAGCTTTCAGCATTACTGCTTCAAGAAGAAGATGAAGAACCCTCCTCTTCTTCTCAAGAAGAAAGTGAATATCTTCTTCAAATTAATGCAAATTCTTCAGAAAATTTTGTCTGAAGAAGAAATTGCTGGTATTTGTTTTCCAAAAACGATCAATGTTCTTTCTACTAAAGATGATAAAGAATTCTTTTTGATTAAGCAGATAAGATCGCTAATCCTAGTCTCAAGAGAGATTGTTTGTCAAAATTAAGAGATTTGATTATCAAAGAAAATGAGATACCCAAAATAAATGAACCATTTAGTATCTCTAAGCTCTTTGATAAACATCAAAGCCCAAATTTTTTTCAAACAAATCACCATTGGAGACCTCCAATCTAAGGTCAACGGGCTTAAATCTCAAATCCTTGACCTTCAAAAGGAAGTCATTTCTTTGATGACAGAGGATTTAGAGCTTGAAGCAAAACTCTCCCTTCTAAATTCAATGTTATCAGCCTCTACGTTCCCTGAACCTCTACCAATAGATGGAGCCCAAGTAATTTCAAAAGAAAAGCCTCCTCATGAACAAATTTCTCAAATAATTGATCAAATCAATTTTCAAAGATGGTATGTCCTAATTAATAGAATTTAGTGATGTTTACCACCTTTTAGAATCCCAACTTTTAAGATAACCACCTTATAAGTTTATTTTTTTTTAAATAACCACCTTATATAACCTAAATCTCTTTAAATACATGCCAATTGACATATTTCGTCCAACAAATCTGTCTTAAAGAAGGGTTAAAACCTTATAAACAGTCTAATGAATAAAGGTGGAGGTAATGGAATCATTCTTAAATCCTTTATGAGGATAATTTTTTTGACGGAATTTGTCAATTGGTAGGTATTTAGAAGGATTTAGGTCATATAAGGTGGTTATGTTAAAAAATAAATATATAAGGTGGTTATTTTAAGAAAATAAATATATAAGGTGGTTATTTTGAAAACCTTAATTTTATAAGGTGGTTAAAGTCAAAAAATCCTAATTAATATAATAATAGATGATTTTTTAGTCAACACCATTGCTCTTGTAGACAGTGGTGCAAACCATAAAAGAAGGATTAATTCCTTCTAAATTTTATGAAAAAACAAAGGAACGGCTATATGCTGCAAATTATTCTCCTTTAAAAATAAAATATAAGCTTTCAAAGGCATATATTTGTAATGATGGTTTTTGTTTTCAAAACACTTTCAACTTAGTCAAAGATATAAGTCAAGAAGTAATTTTTGGCACCCCATTTTTAACTCAAATTTATCCATTTTATGTTGATAAGCAAGAAGTTCAGATTAAAATTATGGCACATTAAGTTTCTTTTAGATTAGAAAAAATTGATTTAATCAGTCCCAACTATGGGCGCCCTGACAAAAACAGTCCCAACTATTATTTTTTATTGTTCATTCCCAACTTTGAGAGGTGTTTTACAATAGTAGTCCCAGCAGGTTAGAAACCTGCTACACCAGGTAATTTGCCTTTTTTTTTTCCTATTTTCTTTTTCCCTCCTCCTTTCCTCTGCCAGCCAACCCCCTCCCCCTTCCACCCCACTACCCCATCCCTTGCCCTAGCCACCCATCCCCCGCCCCCGAAACCCCTCCCCTTCCCCTCCACTACCCTCCCGTTCCCCCACCTCCCATGTCCCCTCCCCAGCCACCCCTCTCCTGTCCCAGCCTAACCCTCCCCCCTGCCCCACCCACCCCTCCCCCCTGTCCTAGCCAACCCTCCCCCCCGCCCTGAAACACTGCCCTGCCCCCGCCACCTATTCCCTGCCCCCGAAACGCGTAAAAGGAGATATAGAGATGAAGAGAAAATGTTACTACCTAACACCAACAACACCAACAATACCAATAGTCATACTAGCAGCTAAAGCAGCAAGACCACAAGCAAGACCAGAAGAAAGATGGGCATAACCATCAAATAAGTAATAAGATTTAGCTTTTGGGTTAATTCCAGTACTAATAATCACAGTAATAATCAAACCATAAATACCTAAAATTCCAGCCATAACAATTGGAACTATTGACTTCATTACAAGTTCTGGCCAAAACCCAAAACCCAGTAAGAGAACCCAGATCATAAAAATTGAAAATTTAAGGGAAATTCAATCTAGATTGATCAAAAATTGAAAAAACTGAATCTAAAAGAGTGCTTACAGGCGAAAACTAGGGCTTTTTGATGAGAATTGAGATGTTCCACGTAATTAGTTTGGATGAGAATTGAGTTTGGAGAATTGAGATGTTCCACGTAACCCAAATAAATTTGGTGTTGTTGCCTTGTTCACTTCAGCTTTGGATGGCTGAACCTCCTCCAATCTCAATACGAGATTTGTCAAAGTGCAGGCAACAACAACCCAAGGAAAAAGTCACCAGATAGCAGCAGTGATCTCAGGTTTCCTTGAGTAGCCAACGAGCCATGAACCAAGGTGGGGGGAGACATAGCAGTTTCTAGAGCTGCACTTTGAGTGGCATAAGTTCCATCGACAAGGACCACCAGCCTTCTAGAAGAGGGGAGATGGGCGGGGGGTTGTGGAGTGGCAGGGGAAGGGATGTGTGGTAGGAAGGGGAGGTGGGTAGGGAGGGGTAGCACAAGAGGTAGGAAGGAGGAGAGAGAAAGAGGAAGAAAAAAAGATAAGAAATTAAAACAGCTAAAAAAAGTACATTTTTATAAAAAACCATGTTTTACCTCTTATGCAGGTGACTGGTTAGCCTGGACCACTATTGTAAAACACCTCTCAAAGTTGGGACTGACCGATAAAAAACCATAGTTGAGACTGTTTTTGTCAGGGCGCCCATAGTTGGGACTGATTAAATCAATTTTTCCTTTAGATTTTTATCATCTATACAGCAAAAAGATATTTCACTATTGCAATTATCCTCTTCTATTTATCAACAAATAAATCTTTTACTAAATAAACGAGCTCATATTACTTCTTTGCAAAATGAAATCTCATAATTAATAATTGAAGAGAAAATTCAAAGTCCCGTCATTCAAATCAAATCATTGATTTAGAAGAAGTTTTTAAAAAAGAAGTATGTTTTGATCTTCCCAATGCATTTTGGGAAAGAACAAGACATGTTGTTTCTCTTCCTTATGAAAAGGACTTCAATGAGAAAAATATACCGACTAGAGCTCGGGCGATTCAAATGAATCAATAAAACCTGGAATTCTGTAAAAAAGAAATTCAAGTTCTTTTAGCCAAGGGTCTGATACGACTTTCTAAATCTCCTTGGAGTTATGCAGCCTTTTATGTTATCAATCAAGACGAAAAAAAAGAGGGGTTCCTAGATTAGTTATTAATTACAAACCTTTTAATGAAGTTCTTCAATGGATTCGATACCCCATTCCAAATAGAAGAGATTCATTAAATAGATTATATGATGCAAAAGTATTTTCTAAATTTGATATGAAGTCTGGATTCTGGCAAATTCAAATAAGAAGACAGGTACAAAACAACTTTTACTGTTCCTTTTGGGCACTATGAATGGAATGTAATGCCTTTTGGACTAAAAAATGCTCCATCACAATTTCAAAATATAATGAATGATATTTTTAATCATTTTACCAAATTTATTATAGTTTACATAGACGATGTTCTAGTATTTTCAACCTCAATAGAACAACATTTCAAGCACCTTCATATCTTTTTTAATGTAACAAAGAAAAATGGACTAGTTGTTTCATCCACAAAAATAAAATTATTTCAAACAAAAGTTAGATTTCATGGACACGATATCCATCAAAAAACTATCAAACCAATAGCTAGAGCAATTGAGTTTGCTGATAAGTTTCCTGGTGAGATAAAAGACAAAACCTAACTTCAAAGATTTTTGGGATGTCTAAATTATGTTGCAGATTTCTTTCCAAAATTACGTCAATTTTGTGCTCCCCTCTACAAAAGATTGCAAAACAATCCTCCTCATGGTCATCCCAATATACTCATATAGTTAAGATGCTTAAAGAAAAGGTTAAAACATTACAGTGTCTAGTTATCCCACACCCTCATGCATTCATGATTGTAGAGACAGATTCATCTAATACATGCTATGGAGGCATCTTGAATCAAAGGCATAGTTCTAGCAAAAATAGAACAAATAGTTAGGTTGTGGATTGGTCCTCAAAAGAATTATTCAACTATGAAGAAAGAAATGTTATCAATTGTTTTGTGCATTTCAAAATGTCAAGATGATCTTTATAATAATTTTTTTTGTTAAGAATTAATTGCAAATCAGCAAAAGAAGTTATACAAAAGGATGTTTCAAAATATTGTTTCAAAACATAGTTTTGCTAGATGGCAAGCAATTCTATCTGTGTTTGATGTTGACATTGAGTATATAAAAGGAGAGATCACTGCGATATTTTCTTACAAGAGAATTCCTACAAGGCAAAGCTAATAGTTTGTCAAATTCTATCATATGATCAAAATGAGTTCTTTGAAGTCCAAAGATAAAGGGCTTCAACAACCTCAAGATTATGCAATGACTCATATTGTCCATCATGGACAAACTATACCCATTCAAAATTCTCCAAACCCTTTTCAAGACTTTCCTCCAATAACTTACAATCAAGTCGCCAAAACGGCAATTACTCAAAAACGTACTCAAAATACTGTTCCTAAAAACATTGAAACCTGCAACTCTTCATACCTTCCAAAACCAATCCTCAACATATAGTACAAACGAATTTCACCGAAGTTCGAAACTTTAAGTGGTTTTAATTTGTTGAAAGAGTATTTCCTAATGACTTCCAGTGGTTTCTGGATTACATGCAGACAACAAGGAAGTTTTACGAACTTATTTTGATAGATATTCAGTCTATCAAAATCATCAAACACTAAAAAACACAAATACTCTGCCAAAAGAAAGATTGGAATGCTCTCCTTTATGCTGAAAGACAATTTTCTGTGGATTTTGTTCCTAGACGATATAATTTTTAAGATTACAGAATGCCGTGGTTTAAAGCATATATGGTCAGACCTTTCAACCATTCGTGGTTCTTTAACTTTAGTGAATACTGTCCAAAGCAGTTTCTATATGGTTTTATGAATGGTGGCAATGTTTTGGGCCAGTTGAAGATATCTTCCTCCACATGCAAAAGAAAGATACCTTCATTAGCAAAGGAATTCAAAGCTCAAAGAGTATAGCAAACATGTTTCATGTTGAATTTAGAGATCCTTGGATCCTTTGCTGAGATTATGAAATCATATAAAAATTTCAAAAACCTATGCATATGTCTTTGGCGCGAATTTTCAAGGTCAAATGGTGGATTATGTTCTCGGTCAAATATTGTTCAATTTCAGCTGTTCAAGAATTCTTGCGATGGAGAAAAAACTTCGTTTGGATCTGAATTCAATACAAAAAAGAAATCAGTCCTTCTCCATCAAAAATTTCAAAAACATCAAAGTTCATCAAAGAACCAAAAGGATCAACTTTTTTTTGAGAAGCAAGAAAGAAAATATATTGCACCCAAACAAACTTTTGTACAACTCAAGCAAGCTAAGAAGAGATCTTAGCTGCAAACCAACAGAGGCAAAGCCTCAAAAAGACAAATTACAAGGTATCAAACCACCTATGTTCACTAGGGGACATATTCCTATACACTTGTATAATTCTATATTTTACAGTATACTGTATCTGCTTGACAGTAGCACTGATGGAGGGGACCTTGTTGTTCCATAATGCATCATTCCTAGCCCTCCACACCTGGTAGACAAGAGGAGCAATAGCAGTCATGATAACCTTCTTCTTAAAGCCTCCATCTTTAAAGTTCCTGAGCAGCCAGGTCATTTGTTGATACAAGTTGGTATCATGTCTTCTGACTCCTAGCCATTATTGAATCTGACGAATGCATCTCATGCTGAATGAGCATTCAAAGAATAGGTGAGAGTGAGTTTCAGCAGCATTACCACAAATACAGCAATCAGTGCAAGTGGTAACACCCATAGCAGCCAATCTCTCCCTAGTTAAAAGTCTTTGCTTCAAGGCAAGCCAAAAGATAAATCTATGTTTGGGGACAGAGAGCATGTTCCAAACACCTTTACTATATCTCCAATTTTGCCCAGCAGGAAGAAGAGACTTGTAAAGCTTAGCAATACTAAACTGATGAGAATCAGTTTGTGATATCATAGACCAATGTTGATCTTTCACACTGCATATACATTTCCATACCCAGCTAGCACTAGTATGAGGATGATAGCCCTCCCAGTTTGCATCTTTTAAGTAGACGGAGTGAACCCATCTCACCCACATATTATCTTTTTTTATGAGAGATAGCCCACACATGCTTAGCAACAGCAGCTTGATTCCACAAGATAATGTTTCGAACACCAAGACCTCCACTAGATTTAGATGTGCACACATTATCCCAAGCAATATACCCAAGGCTATTGTTGTCATAAGATCCATGCCATAGATAGTTTCTACATATAGCATTTATCTTGTGCATCACACATTTGGGAAGGATAAAGAGCTGTGTCCAATAGACACAAATAGACATAAGCACTGAATTGACAAGTTGTAGTCTCCCACTGTAAGAAAGGCTTCTACTACTCCAAATCTTCACTCTCAGGCTTATTTTATCAATGAGAGCCTCAGAGTCAGCAACATTCAGCTTCTTAGTGCTCATAGGGACACCAAGATATCTAAATGGGAGGGAACCAATTCTAAAACCTGTAACTTGTTGAATTCTACTGATGTCAACATCTGTCATGCCAGTAATGAAAATTTCAGACTTCTCAGGGCTCATGTGAAGACCAGAAGTCTCAGAGAACATCTTCAAAGCACTAATAAGCATACACACAGAAGTATAGTCTCCTTTAGAAAAAAGGAGCAAATCATCTGCAAACACCAGATGCTTTAGCTTCAAATGCTTGCATCTTGAGTGGAACTTAAAACCAGGGAGATTGCTAACTTTAGAAAGAATTCTAGAACCATATTCCATGCAAAGAGTGAAGAGCAAGGGGGAAATAGGGTCCCCTTGTCTCAACCCTCTTTGAGGATGAATAATCTCACTGGGGCTGCCATTAATCATCAGAGTATAGGAAGGAGTTGTCACACAATTCATGACAAGTCTCACAAAAGAGGCAGGGAATCGTAAAGCAACTAACATTTCTTCTACAAAAGGCCATTCAACAGTATCATAGGCCTTCTTGATGTCAAGTTTCATAAGGCAGCAAGCTTGCTTTTGGGAAGGTCTATACATCTTCACCAGGTCCTGACATAAGAGAACATTATGCATAATGTTCCTACTAGTTATAAAAGCATCTTGTGTAGGATTGATAACTTCTGGTAACACAATATTGAGCTTTGCACAGGTCGGCTTTGTCAAGCACCTGTATATTATAGAGCAGCAAGCAATGGGCCTGAATTCACTAACTGTATTAGGGATCTTCACCTTAGGAACCAAAGTGAGGGTAGTAACATTAAGCTCTCTAACCATCTTGCCAGTTCTCAGAACTTCCAAAATGGTATGGCTTACTTCAGTACCAACAATGTCCTAGGCAGCCTTAAAAAAAGCACAGTTTTAACCATCAAGGACTGAGGTCTTATTGCTTGGAATAGAAAACATAACTTTCCTAACATCTTCAGTAGTGAAAGTGAAAGATAAACTATCACAATGAGCAATAGTGAGAATGGGGCCAAGCTGGATGATATCAGGAAGAATAGTAGTTCTGTTAGGCATACATTCACCAAGCAGCTTCTTGTAGAACTCCAAAAAAGCTAGCACAATAGCTTCAGGGGTATCCACCCATTGCCCATGAAGACTTTGAATAGCTTTAATAGTATTCTTCTTATGCCTAGCTTTAATGCTATTGAAAAAAAATTTAGAGTTTTCATCACCTTCTTTGAGCCAGTGCAATTTGGCTTTCTGTTGTAGAGCAGCATGATAATCTTTCCAAGCAGCCTTATATACTTCTTGAGCATCTTTTTCTAGCTTAGCAATACTAGGATCACCAACGCTAGAGTGCATCTCCTGTTGAATAGATAAAAGCCTAGTCTTTGCTTCCTGTTCAGCCTCCTGTAGCTCACTTTGTCCTCTTTTATCAAGAGCTTTTAAATCAATTTTGAGAAGCTTCAATTTTCTCAGAATCTGAAAAGTTGGAACACCATGTACAGGTCTTCTCCAACCTTCTCTCACCATTCCAGCAAAGTTCTCATGAAAACACCAGTGATTAAAAAACCGGAAATGTTTTTTCCCATGATCAATGAAGCATGTCTTAATGAGCATAGGACTATGGTCAAACTCTCCCTCCGGCATGAAAAAAACCTCAGCATGAGGGAACTCAGCATTCCACTCAGAGTTTACCATGACTCTATCAATCTTGGACATAACCCTCTGGTCTCCAGCTTGCTTATTGGTCCAGGTGAAAAATCTACATGTTGCTTTAACATCTTCTAACTGACAAAGGGAGACACATCTCCTCATAGGGCCTGTTTCAGCTTCTCTGATAATAGAACCAACCCTATCATTTCTGTTCAAAACAGAATTAAAATCCCTACCTATGCACCATGGCTCAGTAGCTTGAGCAGCAATGCAGGACATATCATGCCACAATTTTTCCCTTCCATTTACATTATTAAAGCCATAAATAAAGGATCCAGGTTTCCCTTCCACAATTTTTACTATTACAAGTAGTGATTTTACAGTGAATCATTTGTGCAAAAACAAATCTAATATCCACTGTAAAGGATCCAGGTTGCCAGGCCAAGACTATCCTTCCACTATCATTACAATGATGATTAGTAAAAAAACACCAATTAGGACACATACTAAGATAAATCTACCTAAATTTGCAGATTTTACCTTAGTCTCCAAGAGGCTAAATAGTTGAATGTTGTGAAGACTAATGAGTTGTCTCACTTTCACTTGTTTTGCTGGGCTATTTACACCTCTTACATTCCAGATGAGAATGTTATCCATTGCTAGTAGGGGACTCCCTCCCCTCACTAGCCTCTCCATTTCCAGTGTCTATTTGAGAACTCACAGTCACTTGCCCACTTCAATGTCATTGTCCACAGTTTGCAACTGAGTAAAAGAGTTATCAATGTGAACAACTTGCACATCAGCTTGCCCTTTTGAAGGACTAGCTTTCTTTTTGGTGACAAGCTGGAAACCATCAGCATCAAGATATGTGGTAGGTTTCCTAGCATCATTCTGAACCATACTAAGGAAGAATTCAAATTAATGCAAATTCTGGAAAAAGACCCAGCATTGGCTCAAAGTTATTTGGAATACTTAAAACAAAAGAAATCAATTTCTTCATATACTGAGTCCATCAAATCTGAAGAATCTTCTACTCATAGTCCTTTTGGAGGTCCATGTTCTCAAGACCCATTTGTATAAATAATTATCAATGTTTTTTTAAAAAAAGCCCGATGGGAGTATCCACACACAAATTTAGGGCAATATATTTTCTAACACTTATTTGCAGGTTCTCAAGTGATTTGCAAAAAAACACGGACAAAACAAATACAAAGACTTATTTTTCAAAGCTCGGAAAATTACATATTGAAAAAATTCAAAAGCGACATCAAGATGACAAAGCAAGACCAAATAATTACATGTCAAATAACACTTCTACGTACTACTTCCAATTTGAAGGCAAAATGTTTAATTTGTAGTGAAAAGTATTCAAAAATCGTCATCATATAGTATAAAGTATTCAAATGTGGACATCATTATGCTCGCCATTATTCTAGTGCATTTGTATGGTTCATATTGTTCAAACTTGCCTATTAAAGGAAGCATGGTTTCTCCTTTGAAGGCAGAGTGAAAAAATTGTAGTAAGTAAGAAACTATCTCACAAAATATTGTATTGCCATCAACTTTTGTTCTGAATATCAATTCAAAGTAAGTTTCAAATATTACGTCTCATTTTCTTTATGTTCAAATTTCTTCTGTTCATGTATTTATTTCCGTTTCAATATTATTGCTTTGTAGTATTCATAATTAATAATTAGTAGTCATAATTACCTGAGTTTATTATCTTGGTATCAGAGCCACTCCATGTGCATTAGATTTCATAAAGTATCAACATCCATATTTAACCTATCTCATAAAGCTTGTACTTAGTTTTGTTGGTTAGGCGTTGGTCAGCTGTGTAACCCATTGGTCAGCCGTATTAGGTGGTCCTGGAACAGTGATCCCGGCGGTCCCAAAACAGTGTTATCTTTAGCCGATAAATAAATTAGATGTTCATCCCTTAATTGCTTCTAAGTTTAAAAAGTGGTTAATGCAAAATTCTCATACTAGAAAATCTAGCATAGTTCAAAGTCATGAATTTCATATGCCTTTTTCAAACTGGACAATCCACAACAAAATATTGAAGCCATTTATCAAATAGGTTCTTTAGATTTCAATGCATTTTTAGTAAAACGATACAAAACCTCTGTTTTAGTTATGATTCAGACTAACATTTTCAATGTACCTATTTATTTCAACTGTGCTCTAGATATTTCAAGTCGATTTAACCGATCCTCTGGTTATTGATTCACTTATTTTAGACGTTCATCTACAAGGAGACGAATTTCATAATATATGCACAAAAATTTGCAAACATGTATAGAATATTCTAGACTGATGTCTTTTCAATTAAATCCGAAATTCAATCTTACTCCTACCTCGAAAGATGAGACTGTTTTCCTGCAAGTCGAAGCAGAAAACTCATCTGTTTTTGTTCCCAAAATACTAAAATGGGATGAAATAACTATCCCAACTAAGCTTTGAATAGAAGAACCTCAGCCAGCTCGTAGCATATCAAGAAGGTATTATCCCAAATCGGGGATGTCCTCCTACGATTTGGGATATTTTCCTTCTTGATATGCTACGAGCTGGCTGAGGTTCTTTTATTCGAAGCTCGGTTGGTATATATATATATATGTGTGTGTGTAGATGCCTTGCTGTAGATGTATTATGTTAGCCATTCCTGGTGATAACTTTTTGAAGGGTGATAACACCACTTCTAGTTGCTAGGGGACAGTGTCGTGTTTGTATCGTGGTGACAATAGTGTAAGTGTGTAACGACGTCTTGCCTATAATGTACGATGTCAATGTAAGGTCGTTGCGTATGTATCACGTGTCGGCGATGTACCGTCCCAAATCGTCGTCATCGTTCAGATTCGACGTCACTGGAATCCTAACGTTTGCCATGGTGAACAAAGGGTGAAATCGCTAATGACCCTTTGACGCCCAAGTCAGTAAAGTATATATAAAAAACTAAAGTAATAAAGAGTGAAACACAAGGAGTGAAATAAATGAAGTAATAGGTCAAGTAAGCTATGTTTAAGTATATTGAAGACAAAGGATAAAATGATGAGATATGTGGGATATAGTTACATGTAATGTAATTATTATCAGGATGGCGTCGTCTTTGTTGTTAACATGCTTATGTTTCAAAAGTGGTATATTTTAAGATGGGCGGCATTCCAACTTCTACAGACCATTTTACCGTCGTTAGTGTGCAGTCTGTATGACGCGTTACTTATAGCATTATTTGTCAATTTGGTAAGGTTCTACCTATGTTGCGCCAACTTCATTGCATTGATTTCCTTAGTGTTTTGAAGACTTCTCTGGGTACCCAATCTCCTTCATTAAACACTTTTGCTTTTACTTTCTTGTTGAAACTATGTGCTACGATCTGCTGTTGTGACGCCATTCTTACTAGAGTTGCTTCTCTTAGTTCTTCAACAGTGTTGAGGTCCTGACTTAACTCGTCGTCACTCTTTTTTGGCGCCAACAAACCGTATTATGCCGTTGGAATGTGTACTTTAGGGGGGAGTACAACTTTGCATCCATACACCAAGGAAAATGGTGTCTGTCTTGTCGCTGCTTTCAGTCGTTTCTTAAGGACTTTAATGAATGACTTGTTGTGGGATTATGCTTGTCCGTTAGTTTGAGGGTATCTTAGCGTCACAGTGTGTAGTTATATTTTCCAACTTGCTAGAAAATTTCTTGTTGGATCGCTTATAATTGTGTTCAGTTGTCACAGACTAAATCTGATAGGATGCAAAACCTGCAAATGATATGTTTCCAGATACTCCGTAAAAGAAATCACTTCTTCATCGCGTACTTGCTTGAATGAGTTAGCTTCTATCCACTTCCAACATAGTCCGTTAATGCTAACATAAACACTTTGGTGCCCCGGTGCGGGGGTAGCTTACCGACGATGTCCATGTCCCATCTCATGAATGGCCATAGTGTAATTGTTGGTTAGAGTTTCTCAGTTGGCTTATATGTCATTCATGCATGAATTTGGCAGGCGTCACATTTCTTCACATATTCATTGGCGTCATGTCTCATAGTTGGCCAGTATTACCCCATTCTCAACATTCTGTTGGATAAGCTTCTTCCTCCGGAATGATTTCCATAACTGCCGTCATGTAACTCTTGTAGGCGTACTTGTCTACACTTGTCGCTGTTGAGGCATCTCATGTGCTGTCCTATAGTTGACTTTTGAAACAAAACGTTGTCAATTAATATGTACATTGAGGATTTGAAGCGTACCTTCCTAGCTTCTATTTTGTCCTTGGAAAGAACTTCGTCTCTTAGGTAGGAGATAATCGGCGTTGCCCAGTTGACATGGAGTTGTCATGAGTCATGAAGTTGTTGACCTCTACGTCATACGTATCATGCGAGATCCCCGGTGTCGCTAGATGTGCTATCTAAATGCTTTTGAACTTTGACGTCCTTAGGGTAGATCTAGTGTTTGCGAAGGTTCTGCTTGCGTGTTATGATCTCTGGGGACATGGTTCATGGAAAAATGTTTTGAAAACTTTACCTTCACTCATGTTGCTTTCAGGTATGCCGTCATTTTGGAGTCTTTGGTAGCGAATTGGCCTTTAATTTGGCTAACTATCAACAAGGAGTCACTATGGACATCAATGTCGGTTGCCCTCAAGCTCTTGGCCAGTGTGAGCCATGTTATAAGTGCCTCGTATTCTGCTTCATTATTCGTTGCCTTAAAATCACAACTTATTATGGCTTGGACAATGGTGTCCTCTTGTGGCGACTTTAGCACGATTCCAAAGCCAAACCCTGGAAAGTTTGAGGATTAGCAACTATGTTAAAGTCAAGCATACTTACCTCGTTTTGTGCAAACACTTCCAGTTGTGGGCTGAAGTCTGCCACAAAATCAGCTAAGACTTATGATTTTATAGCGGTCCTTGGTTGGTACCTGATTTGATAACTACTGAGGATGATGGCCCACTTGCTCATTCTTCATTTTAGCTCAAGGCGTCTCAAAACTGCCTAAATCAGATAGTTAGTATTGACATAAATGATGTGTTTCTCTAACTCTAAATATTTGGAGTACTAAAATAATCTAGAGAAAGGTTTTATTAAGATGCCATCACTGGTTTTTAAGTACGTTTCCAAACCTAAGATAATGATCCACACATGAATTTTAATGAAAATTATAGTTGCATGAATGAATCTCCAACTCAATTGTAATTTTATTTTGCAGAACGTATAACTTAAAATCTATAATTTATATAAGCATACATATTCAGTACAATTGCAAATATTTTTATTATAATTCATAACATGGGATCAAAAACTAGTTAATGCTTCGAAAAAAGTAAATGAATTAAAATAGATAGTCATATATGTTGATGATTTTGTCGTGGGCTTGGGTCCTTCGGTGGGCCTAGTTGAAGCTCACTTTTTCTGTAGCGAAGGTTATTGAATTGAAGCCTCAGGGTCTTGGGCTTTGATTGATTCCAAGTTTCCTCCATACTTAAGTTTGAGACAGTCTTTGTCGCATCGTAAGAAAGTTTTTTCTTGGGTAAATTCTCATCATATTATTTATGATGGCCAATCGAGGATTTGAAGCGTACCTTCCTGGCTTCTATTTTGTCCTTGGAAAGAACTTCGTCTCTTAGGTAGGAGATAATCGGCGTTGCCCAGTTGACATGGAGCTGTCATGAGTCATGACGTTGTTAACCTCTACGTCAGACGTAGCATGCGAGATCCCTGGTGTCGCTAGATGTGCTATCTAAATGCTTTTGAACTTTGACGTCCTTAGGGTAGATCTAGTGTTTGCGAAGGCTTTGCTTGTGTGTTATGATCTCTGGGGACATGGTTAATAGAAAAATGTTTTATAAACTTTACCTTCACTCGTGTTGCTTTCAGGTATGCCGTCATTTTGGAGTCTTTGGTGGCGAATTCGCCTTTAATTTGGCTAACTATCAACAAGGAGTCACTATAGACATCAATGTCGGTTGCCCTCAAGCTCTTGGCCAGTGTGAGCCATGTTATAAGTGCCTTGTATTCTGCTTTATTATTCGTTGCCTTAAAATCACAACTAATTATGGCTTGGACGATGGTGTCCTCTTGTAGCGACTTTAGCACGATTCCAAGGCCAAACCCTCGAAAGTTTGAGGATTAGCAACGACGTTGACGTCAAACATACTTACCTCGTTTTGTGCAGACGCTTCTAGTTGTGGGCTGAAGTCTGCCACAAAATCAGCTAAGACTTGTGATTTTATAGCGGCCCTTGGTTGGTACATGATTTAATAACTACTGAGGATGATGTCCCACTTGCTCATTCTTCATTTTAGCTCAAGGCGTCTCAAAACTGCCTAAATCAAATAGTTAGTATTGACATAAATGATGTGTGTCTCTAACTCTAAGATATTTGGAGTACTAAAACAATCTAGAGAAAGATTTTATTAAGATGCCATCACTGGTTTTTAAGTACGTTTCCAAACCTAAGATTATGATCCACACATGAATTTTAATGAACATTATAGTTACATGAATGAATCTTCAACTCAATTGTAATTTTATTTTGCAGAACTTATAACTTAAAATCTATAATTTATATAAGCATACATATTCAGTACAATTGCAAATATTTTTATTGTAATTCATAACATGAGATCAAAAACTAGTTAATGCTTCGAACAAAGTAAATGAATTAAAATAGATAGCCATATATGTTGATGATTTTGTCGTGGGCTTGGGTCCTTCGGTGGGCCTAGATGAAGCCCACTTTTTCTGTAGCGGGGGTTATTGAATTGAAGGCTCAAGGTCTTGTGCTTTGATTGATTCAAAGTTTGCCCCATACTTAAGTTTGAGATAGTCTTTGTCGCATCGTAATAAAGTTTTTTCCAAGGTAAATTCTCATCATATTAATTATGATGGCCAATCGGTCATATGGTAATTATGGTTACATGTTAGATAACTTATTGAATAGTATATTAGTGATAACAGAAACCTATTATGTTGAATATAATTAATTAGTTTCGAAGAATGATTAAGAATTGCATCAATTTATATATGTGTCGACATTTAACTTTATGATCTTCATTCATAAATTTATATGTTTTTTAAGATGGAGAATGGATAAGCAGATGGATAGAACTCTTAATTCTCGCAAGATTAAGAGAATCTCTTTCTAATCGCTGCTAGAAGATAAATATAAATCGCAACAAATGTTGTTTTCAATTAACAACCTTAAAAACTTAACAAGCTCACTCTTTTTTCATTATTTATGAGTTAGTTGATTATACTCATTACCAAAACATGGATTCACTTAGCTAAATGGAATTAGTAGCAAACAATACCCTCCATTTTGTTTTTCTCCCCTGTTTTGGTGTAGTATCCAATATAATATGTAACTTTAACTATGAATATCTCTAACTATACATAATTAAAATTATTAAAAAAGCGATATTTAGAAATTACATAACGGGTCGAGTTTAGTAAAGTCATACACGACCATATTTTTTTCTTGTATATGAGTGTTTATTTATGGCCAAAATTTCCAAACTTTGTCCACAGAAATAAAAGGGAATACCAAAAAATACGGAGGGAGTACTACTTGGTCCAACCATGTGTCCTCTTGTAGTGGGCCCATACCTGCAGTATATATCAACAATTAAAAATTTTCAATTGCAATTATGACTTGACTGCACTTACTAACAAAAAAGTAGCTGTTCAGTAGGCTTATCTTAAAACTTATTAATATCTTATATATAGTGACATCTGCGGCCACATCCCTGAAACTCTCTCCACCACTATTGCTGCAGGTGCGAGTGAGAGAGAGAAGGAAGGGCGAACCATATCTGCGTACACTTGAAGTTGGCATGTCGGTCATGACTCATCAGTGAGCAGCAACGCTGCTCCGGCTAGCCAAGGAAAACACCAGTGAGGAGCAGCAAAGAGGGAGGTGCGAGTGAGAGAGAAAAGCTAAGGGCTGCAGGGAAGAGAGAAAACGAGGGTTTATCATCGCTAGAGAGAGCGGCCGGAGGAGAGAAAATAAATAAGGGAGATTGTAAATGGATTGTTACACCATAAATAATGGTGCAACAATTACACCCAAGACTTTGCGATTAGAAATCCATTTGAATTAAGACTTAGTATAATTTATAGCATGTATAACTGATTATAGCATAAAGTCTTCTTTTTGCATTTGAAAAGAATTCCACATTTTCATGATAGACGAAATGCAAAAATCAAATAATACAAGGAGGTTATGCTATAAATTTAGACTAATGCAATATTGATAAGTGATTGAGGTTGAGGGGGTGGATTAGTAGCATCGCTTCCCACCTCATATCCATAAGGTCTAGGGATCAAACCTCATGGGACTCATTTGAGGATTTCCCCTTTTCCCCCTCAAGTGAGTCCCCTTCATCTTACCTTAAAAAATAAAATATTGATAAGTGATGTTCAATTCTAATGGGATCGGGAGCTATAATATGATGCGTTTATTTTACAGTAGATAAAGTTTTAATTTTTAGAAAATTTATTGACCATGAAATAATTCAAAGTAAGAGGTTCATATAGAAGACTCTATACGGCTAATAAATGCAATCAAAAGTTAGGAAAGTGATAGATGTTACCTTATGGTTTTGTCAATGTTATCAAGATCCAAGTTAGGAAGTTTAATGACTATTTTCCTTCAATTATGTAGGTAGAAATGGAGATAATAGTGCATAATGTTGTTAAGACCTCCTTTTCTTATTTCAAAGAGGTGATCTATCTTATGGAAGAATTTGTGAACATAGGGAGACATCTGCACGGAGCAGCAGGTGATAGCCTACTAGTGTTGGCATCAACTCCGATTCCAGATATTCTGGGATCCACCCCTTGCAAGGAGGGATCCCCAATTTCCCCCCTTCCTTACAAGGGACATCATCTTACCATTTTTTTTTAAAAAAAGGGAGACATCTACACGAAGACAACTATTATAATGATTAATGTTGTTTGATCTTCATGTTTAACAGTTAATATAGTAGAATATTTCAATAACTAATGAGACATCCATAAACACTATTTAATTATTATCACTTAATATAATGTTATTAATTACTCCATATACTTTTCAGAATAAATGTAGACATTTTCCATGTACAACTCTTATTATAATTTGAGTTTTGCTATATGCATGTAGCATAAAAGCCTATAGTTTAGCATATTTGTTATGAACAAAGCACAAAAGTGAATGCCCATCAATGTCGATTACGCTGTATACTCTTAAAATGTAACCAAGGTTTGTCGAGCTAGTCAGTTATAAGTTAGAGTTACCTTTGTTGATAATGTAAAAAGCCTATATAAAATTTATTCTATATAGATAAGTTGTATACATATGCAATTGAATATAGAAATATCAGAAAAATTTCAAATACTTTATGTTTATGCTAAAAACAAGTAGTAACTTCATCTAACTAAAACAAACACATATATTTGACAATCTTCATCTCTATTGCTTACTTGTTGCCTGACTTAAGCATCAGAGAGGGTTTACCCCGAAATCCTCGGAGTGAGTCTTCTTGTTTTGCAGGTGATCACTCATTCGGAGGTTCAGACCAACAATCATCAACACACATTGGATTGTTTAAGACCCACTTATTAATCAAGCTTCATACTACTTGTTTTTAGCAGAAACACTTTATATGTTTCAGTTCTCTAATCTTTCATAACAATTTTATATTTTTCTAAAAATGCTATAGACCCAAAAAAAAAAAAAAAAAAAAAGTCTTGATTCCACTATCCTAAGTTTTCCGCAAGAAATAGAGTAGTCCACCTTGGCATGCCAAAAAGCGAAAACAATTATCCACAAAATGGTTGTAATTTTATCATTAATTGACATTCTAAAGGCTTTGTTATGAAGCATGTAAGTCCCACGTTCAACCCCACCCGCCACCCGTTCAATCATTCAACTACCTTCCCCTTTTGCTAACGTGCACCCAACAAGACCGCTGTATCAATGGTCCACCATCTTACAGGTTACACACTTAAACCCACTAACCTACACTCTCCCGGCTCACGTTAGCACACACCCTCGTTTTAAAGCACCAAATGACACCCATAACATAACCAGTTTTTTGTAGTTTTCTGGTGATTGACTCTGACTGATAAACTTAAACAAGTTGTAGTAAACTATGTAACAACAAAATTAAGCAGAGTATTCTTGGGGAGTTTTTCTTGATAACACTTTCTCTCTCTAGTTTTTCTCTCTCATAAGGTAACATATTATCTTCATATTTCATAGTTTAATGATATACTTCTGTACGTCCCTCGTTATTTGTTTTAGTTCTTTTGCATATTTGAGCTGCCATTTTTCATTTTTTTGTCCTTGAATTTTGATGGGCAGTTGACTTTTTATAATTTTCTCTGTTATAATGTATGGTTTGAGGAAATAATGACTTATCTGGGTTGAATTATGTGTACTGAATTTGTTTCATCTAAATTGCTGTGTTGTTTTTTATAGTATTTGATCGAATTTAATGTTTTTTTTGTGCTCATGTGGGATTATGTTAGTTGATGGAGTTATTATGATTGGATTATGAGTTTTGCATGTCATAGTCGATGAATTCAACTGAAATTTAGAGGAGGAATTAGGCTATAGGGTGTTGAAAGGGTCAACTTGGCTGGTTGTAGACTAATTTGAAGAAATAAGCTCTTCAATTTTATATGCTTACAAATTGATTGATAATATAATGAGTAATTTTCCGGTTGGACATCTATGAATCCATAGCTGTCGAATTTGGCGTAATTCTATAGGTGGGTGCTATATTTGGTGTATGAAGTTGTCAATTAACGGCTTGATTCTGGTTATGTGGAAGTGTGTGGTATATGAAATGTAAATGGATTAAAAGTTGCGAAACTGGGATACTAGTGGCTGATTTGGCAAGATCTTTTGACTAGTTGTCTGGAGGAGTGAGGTGACGATCAAACGTTTATCATGATATCCTAATAACTATTTCCTTGTTCAATGCTGTTGAAATTGTCATAATCTTTTGCCAGATTAAGTCATGTAATATAAATTGCTGTCTAACTGAAAATCAGAGGGTATCATTGAGCTTTCATCGTCGACGCCACTTAATGCTAGTCTATCAGACATATCTAGGGCCTCAACTGTTAAGAGAAAAAACCAAATGTGAGTTCGTTCCACATTCGAGTTGCAAAGCGAGCATGACAACATATAAGATTGGTGGGCTACTCCACCTACTGTAATTGGTTTTAGAATGAAATCCTGTTGAGCTTGTATGTGGCTAGACTCCTCCAGTGAGGCTTGCCCGATTATCATAGACTTTGACGTAACCACTAATCTATAGATATTCACAAAGGGTAGTGATGAAGATAAAATTCAGTCATAGGTCATGGCTCTTGAATACTGCGCATCCAAGATTTGACCAGCAAAATTAATTGACGTCCTCTATGTTGGTGGTTATCTATTCTGTGTAGTAACGAGATGTCATTAATTTTCTTTTCTGTGAGTATATTTCCATTTGATTGATGAGAACTCAAATTTTGTAATGGTCAAACCAACTTTGAATATTTAACTAAATTCTTTAGATCTATTGACACTTAACAGCCCTTCTCAGTGCTGGTCGGTACTTGTGAATAAGAAAGAATCTCTTATGAGAATGGATGCTTGTACTGCCAATGGCATTGATGATGCGGATTATACAAGTACCTCTTGTAACTCCCTATCCAACGGAATAGCAATTAGTGAAAATGGCATGCTAGAACCAACTATGCTCATGGAGTTGCTAACTTTATTGGACTTGGATATAGCATACTTTTCCGAGAAGCTGGTAAACTTGGATCTTTATATGACAATTGTCTCCCTTGGAGAGATTGGACTTGGAGACTTGTCCATGCTGAACAGCAATATTTCAGAAATAGAATTTGAGAAGGCTCTGATCTTTGATGTGTCAATTGGTTACATAGATTGTGAGATCATCGAGCTAGGGAGTTTCTTGCAAGTTCTTCAAGCCAAAATGGTTGATGCACGTCAGAAGATATGTTCATTTAAACAAAGAAGAGACGTGTATATTATCTTTCAAGGGAAATTGCAGGCTTCTGAAAATTCCTGGAAACATCTGCAGGAGCAACTGACAGAGTTGAAGAGGCAATCAGCAAAATTTCACAAAACACTCTCATTTTTTCGAGAAAAAACCTGTAAGTTATAGAATTCTTTTTTTGTTTTCCTTCAAAGAGTCAATTTTATTTTTTATTTTCCTTTGATTGAGAACTTAACTGGCCGCAGAAGGCATAACCCCTTTAGAATGGTTAGAAGGGATCCCATCCCACCAGGAAATATCGGCCATAAATACTGATCACTAGGAGTTTAAACCAAGAAGGAAACTACAATACCCCAAACTTTGTGTTGATGGAATTCGAAGCTCCAATCTCATGGTTTGGAGTTGGGAGCTCTACCATTGGGCTCCCACTTGATTCTCAAGAAGAGTCAATTTATGAAATTCTGTACTTGTCACTTATCAGGATCCTCTATTTATTTGCAGCATACTTCATTGAAAATGAGGATTCGGAGAGGTCACATTATGATTTGCAGATTTCCGGGCAGCAAAGATTAGTGCTTAGGATGCTGGAAAAGTCTCTTGCTGCAGAACTAAATCTGGAGAAACAATTCCTAGGATCGAAAAAAAGAGAGGAAGAACTGAAAGAAAAACTCCTACTCACAAATGAGGTTGTCTCAAACATGGAAGCATATTTAGGAGTTGCTTTGGAGAGACTGTTAGAAGCAGAACATTCTTCTCAACTTTTTAAGGGGATCGCGAAGGAAATGATGTCACGTCTTCAAATATATGATTTCAATATGCATTGCTCAGTTCAGAGAGAAGAAGAGCTGAAATCCAAGCTTGACACTAGCTTAAAGCAGCTTAAAGATAGAGAAAATTTGGAGCATGCAGTAAAAGAACTGGAAGAAAAGTTTCGAGCTTCTCAGTCAAAGTTGGAAGAAGTAAATGCCTCCTATGAAGCTAGTCAGGAGGAACTTGCTGTGATGGAAGATGCGACCGAATCTTTAAGAGAACATGTTTTTATGGCAGAAACTAGGGCACACGACGCAGAAGAAAAACTAGCAACTTTAACAGAAGTGAATATAGAGCTTACAGAAGAAGTGGGATTGCTTAAAGGTGGTGATAGTAATGAAGAGAAGATGAGCGTGCTAGAGAAACAGGTGAGAGACTTGGAAGTCGAACTGCAAACTTCAAAGACTTCTGCTGAAGTCAGCCAAAAGAACCAAAATATGTTGTACTCTGCAATCTGGGACATGGAAACATTAATTGAGGAGCTAAAATCGAAGAGCTCAAGAGCTGAGAGTATAGCAGAGAATGCAGAAAAGCAATGTCTTACATTAGCAGAAACAAACATACAACTCAACAAAGAAAAAGGATATCTCAAGTCTGGAAAGGAAAAATTGGTGGAAAGTCTGAAAGTAGCTAACGATATAAAAGTTGCAAGGGCAAAGGAAATTAGTAATGGGGCAAAGCTTATTACTGAGATGATTATGCAGCTATCGACTGAAAGAGAGAGGGTCCAGAAGCAGGTATGATTTGCAAATTAAATTCTTATTGTTCTTTCATAGAAGTGATATGCTAACTTTTTGTTCCAGAAGTTGCATGATTTCTGAAGTCCAATTTTGCAGTTATCTTCTCTAACAAGAGAAAATACAATATTGTTGGAGGAGTTGAGGAAGATGAGAAGAAACTTACTCGGGGCTAATCAAAGCAACAAAGCGGCTGATACAAAAGAGATCGACTTTCTCATAGATAACCCTGCTGATGGTAGTGGTACAAGTACAGCATCCCCAGTTACAGAAGAAGTAATAGAGACTCCGACTTCTGCAACTGCCAGTAACCAGGTGAAGAATCATATACTTCCTCCATTCTTTTTACCATGCAACACTTGGACTTTCACACTTGCTGATACACAACTTTGACCATTAATATCTTTACTTATGAAATTGTGAAAAAGTTTTATATGCTTTTCTAAATAATAGTTATTGAGACTAATACAACGACAAAAATACATAATACTATATGCTTTCTATGTATTATTAAAAAAAATATAGTCAAAGTTGGTACATGTATATTGTAAAAATCAGTGTTGCATGTAAAAAAGAACAAAGGTCCAAATCAAAGCCCTAGTATCAGATATTACCTCCTGAGTATTATTTTGCATTTGTCTGTAGGACACCAGAAATGTGTCCCACATTTAACATAAATGAGAGTCCTTATAACTTGAGAGCAGCCCTTACCCCTTTGAAAGCTTAGAGTGGGCTACTCTTATCAGTTCAAGCTCTCCCTTGCAGGGTTGGATATGTCAGTGAGCTTAGTCAGTCCAATAGGGTTAATATATGTGCTTGTGGAGAAAGATCTGCAAAAAGTCTATTTATGTGCATCTCTGTTAATTTGATGCCTAAACATTACTACATAGCCAGTATTACAAGAAAGTGTGTACTACTGTGTGTGATTGCCTGCTCGGCTTTGTTGACTAGCAAAAATGCTTTAACCACGGTTTCAGAACTTAGCATGCCAAGGGAGTGCAGTGAAATCTGTCTATCATTGGATTTACAGTTTGTATAGGGATACTCCAGTTGGTACGTATTAGGCCACGTTGGTTTAGTATTGAGCATATAACTACAGAAATGAAAACTAGTTTATGTGTTAGACCATAAATTGGGGAAAAAACAATTTCCCAACTGTTTGTATTTTGATGTTTGATATGGGTAATAACATCAATATGCCTTATCCATTTGTTCTCCGCTGCAGGTAGATGAGCCATCAAAAGAGAACAGCACAGATGAAGCAGAAGCTCCTGGTTCCTCTGGGTCTGATGATGCCGCTGCTGTTGCTGTTGATGTTGCTACCAATTGTACAAACCATGATGAAGCAGAAGCTGCAAGTTCCTCCGGATGCGATGATGTTGCTACTACTGCTTCTGTTGCTGCCAATTGTACAAACCATGAAAATGCGAGTAATTTCAGAAACTATACAGATTCAGGGAAGACAAAAAACAAGCATAATAACAAGAAGTCTTACGTCTTTGCTGCAGCTTTTGTTTTGGTATTTTCGATTATTGCCATGAACATGAATTGGCAACACATTTATCCTATTGTTAGGCTTTAACATCTTCTCTTCCAAGAGCAACAGTGCAAAGTCCTCTGTTCTCTTGGATGATTTGTTCTGTAAATACTTATACTTCTTGTAATTGCTGATTGTAGGAGCTTGTGGAAGAGAGAATATATGAAACACCATTATCATGAATCAAAATTTACTTTTTTCGAGTTTCAAAGTTTTTATTTGCCTATTATATCCCTTTACACTTAAAAGAAAACTATCAATACCATGAAAAGGATTGCTACTAACTTTACATTTAAAGAAAGAGTGAAAGAAAGGTAAAATTGACATTATCGGTCTCAATTATGATCGGTTTGCTTTGATATGTTTAAACTTTTGATTATACAACAATGATATGTTTAAACTTTTGATTATCCAACAACCCAACTGTAAGAATTCTTTTCTTAGAATGGTCCTTCAATTTAATTAACTTATTAAAGGCCCGTTCGACATCGTTGTAAGTTTTAAATTTTTGGTTTTATAAATATAAAAGTCATATAATATAATCGGTACAATAATATTAGTCACACTTATACTAAACATGCCAATTTTGAAAATTGACAACAGAAAACTAGAAACTACTTTTTCTGATTTCCATATTTTTGTTTTTGGTTATAAAAAAAACTGAAACATGAAAATGGAACACGACAATGAACGGGCCCTAAATTGGTTAATTGTGATGCATTAAACTCTTCCATTGACTTTAGTTAATTTACATTAAGGCTTACCCAAATTGTTATAATAGACGGTCTAATTTTATCATAAAATTCGATAAACACAAGCTTACATTTTCCTAACAAGCCCATCTTATTAAACTCTAACCCAACATTATCTTTAGACATCTTGCACCAATCTAGATATCTCTTCTCTTCTCCTTACTGTGTTTCCCTTCAAATTTTGAACTACAACATGCAATTTTAAAAAATAACTCAACAATCTTACCGAATAGGCTAAACTAGTCACTAAATGTATTAAACTAGTAACTAAATAAATTAAAGAACGTGAGAAATGAATGGATTAAACTGGTCACTAAATAGATCAAATTTGTCACTAAATAGATTAAACTATTCACTATACTCAGAAAGATGGGCCGTTTCTCTTCTTAATATTGGGATTGGTCCATTGCCTAATTTTAAATTAAAATTAGATTGTCTCCAACAACACCAACTATAAGGATTATGGGATGAGCGTCATGTGTTTTTTAAAACTGATTTAAAAAATTAATTAATCCCCAAAGTTGAAACTAAGGGAATCAAAAGTTGGGACATGTTAGAGTGAACCTACCGTAGTTGGGATTCATAATGTCAATTTTTCAAAATGAAATGGAGAATAAGAACTCAGTTTTAGAAAAAGAGTTCCAATGGAATTCCGGAGAGACATTATTGAAGACCTCGAAGGAGGGCCAACCTCAAATTTTCCAAATTGGTAATCAGATTTTGGTAGATATCTTCAGCGTATGATGCAGTTCAAGGGGACTTATACGGTGCAAGTTATAATTTTTGTTGTTTTCGTTTATCTAGGGTTTAAATTGGAGGAATTTATTCTAATTTGTACTATTTATGTGCACACTAAAGAAGTATGGAGCACACAGCAGCCAAAGGTGCATCCTACCTTATTGGAATTCCTCACTAGTAGAATAATTGCTTATTGATGCAGTCATTAAGTAGCCTATTGCGGCGGTTTTTTTTGCGCAGCAATTCAGGGCGCAGCAATAGGTACGGTTTCTTACCAAAACCGTAGCAATAGGTTTTTTTATATTAAAAAAACAGGTATATTGCTGCGGTTTCTTCCCAAAACCGCAGCAATAGGTATTTTTTTATATTAAAAAAACATGTCTATTGCTGCGGTTTCTTCCCAAAACTGCAGCAATAGGTGCACTTTTTTAAAAAAAAAAAAATTTGAAATTTAAAAGTTCATACTATTTTCAGTGTTATAATGCAACTAAAACCAAAAGCAACTAAAACGAACTAGTACAACACTCATGCATTGAGTAAAAAATCAAAAAAATGAAAAAAAAATACAATATTTGAAAGATAAAATAAAAAAATTAAATAACCTAATGAAACTACAACTAAAGAGCAAATTGAAACTAATTACATACAAAAAAAAAAAAAAAACCTATAACATTCGCGAATGAGGAGCCACACCACGAACGAAGTAGACGAACCACTCGCGGTTTACCCGCCAGAAACTCGCCGGAAAATCGCGAGAAAATCGTCACACAAGTTGAAGGATCTTGATAAACTAAATTCAGATCTGAAAATCAGAAAAACAAAATTCAGATCTGAAAATCAGAAAACAAAAATTCAGATCTGAAAATGAAAACTCGTAAAAAGTAAGAACGAAATTCGAACCTGTGGAAAACTCGTCTTCGAAGTGAATGGGAGAGAAGGAGTGAGTGAGAGAGCGAAGAACTCGACGGCGGCGCGCTTAGGCATAACATCGGCGGCGAGAGAGGCGACGCCATTTCGAACTCTCCGCGAAGTCGCAGGAAGCATGGATGAATCTGGTGAACAGCCGACAAATGGAGGAGACGACAGGCTTCTCTCAGATCTGGAGACGAACGATGATTGGCGTTGATAGTGAGTTTAGCATGGATGAATCTGAGAGAAGAAGGAAGAGAGGGAGAAGAATGAGAGAGTAAGGAAGACCGAGTGTGAGGATAGAGTAAGGTCGGCGCCTAAGTTTTTTTTTGAGGGAAGTAAAAGGAAACCTAGTTGGGCCCCTTTTATTTTCAACTTTAAAGTTCCCTTTAATTAACCCATGTTGAGCTTTTGATATTCCATTCTCTTGATCAACCTACATTACAAGCCTCTAGCCTCTTATGATTTCTCTACCAAAGCCTTGCTAAGTGGAGTAGCATTAAAGTTCATGTGTTTTAGCTTGTGTTTGTGGTTTTTCGGTAATTATTGCAAGAAAATATGTTGAAAGAAAAAAATGCTTAAAATTATAGTGTGAAAGTGCAAAATGAAAAGAACGATGAAGAAGTTATGAAGAATAATTCTAAAAAATTGAAAAAAAAAAAGAAGCTAAGTGAAAAGAAAGATTGAATAAAAGGTGAAATAATGTTTGTTGAAGTTGATAAGGATAGGTATTATCTTGATTTATTGGCAATGTGTTGTTGAACTTCTAGTAGAAGTTTTTGTGGCGCTTGCATCTAGTGGCCATAGATGTTAAAGTGCTATTTTCTTCACTAGTTGGCTTTTAGCACCACATTCCTAAATATTTCCCTACCCTTACCTTAGCCACTCTAAAACCCTTTGTAAGTCCTCATAATCTATATGCATGTTTTCGCCATTTTTAAGTGGAGAATGAGATGATAGTCAAGTTTAAAGAAAAATACTTCATTTTAGTCGACTTGGTATATGTTTGAGTGAAAAATCATTACCTAACATGAGAGAAAGTGTTCTTATCTAAAGTGAGGTTCATCGAGTTTAATTGAGTCTAGCTTGAGGGAAGGTTTGTGGTTTGCCATGGTGAGTCAAGTTGCGATTACATAAATTTATATGAGGTGTGATTTGTGGTCTATCTTAGTCTAATCTTATAATTATAATATCTTTCATATGCCTGAACTTCATGTCTTGGAGATTGAATGGTTAAACGTATAAGTCTGGTACAAAAGTTCATTCTACTCTTCCCTTGTGAATTAGTTTGGTTTGCTTGAGAACAAGCAAATGTTTAGCTTGGGGGAGTTTGATAAGTTCATATTCTAACATCATTTAGTTGCATATTTAGGGTGCATTTTATGTAGTTTTAGAGCATTTACATTGCATTTATGCTTATTTAGGTCTCTTTTTATAAGCTACGGTGCTTTCACGAGTTGTTTGGCCTTTTAATTTAATATCAGGTACTTTAGACTCCGTTTTAAGGACATGGTTATTAAGGCACTTGTATGACCTTCAAAACGATATATCATGTGCCCAAAACGGATTGGAATTGAAGAAGATACAAATTAAAGGACTTTGTGTACTTGTGCCAAAAATGACACCTCTGGACCATTTTACTCATAACTTTTGAAAATGATAAGGAGGTTATTCCAACTGGGTTGGAAGCTAGACTTGAAGAGCTTTCCAACAATATATTATATGTGCGAAACAAAATTCTGGATCCAAAGGTATAGCTGTTCGAAGTTGAGCTGAAGAATCTGACGGTTACAGGACAACACGTCCGTGGCACTTTTAACATGTCCGTGTCACTTTGATTCTTCGAGGCAGTAGCTTATTTTCGTATACTAGTTTTTATGGTTACAGGTCAACACGTCCGCGTCATTATTGACACGTCTGTGTTGGTCTGCTCCATGATGCGTTTTGTTATGTTGGGTTTATTATTTTAGGAAGTTATAAATACTCTTTTATTTGTGTAATGGCGGGATATATTTGATTGTATACACTTTTTAGGGTTTTTAGAGAGAAGTTAGAGAGAGAAACTTATAGATCTTCATTGTTCTCCAAGACTCTACCTTTCTTCCATTAATTCAAGTATTTATTTTTTTCTTCTTTTTTCTTTGTTTATTGTTATAAATTTTAACTATTGTTCTCTAGTTTCTTTATTTATTTTCAATTATGCTTGAGTAGTTCTTCTATCTATTGTTAACTTGAACCCTAGTACAAATTAATTCATGATTATTTCTTCAAATTCCCATATTAATTTTTGAATTGTTCTTGCTTAATTGATTGTGCATATTCCAATACTAGATTAGGGATAACTAGTATTGTTATGATTCCATTGTCTTGATCACAACGGGAGTTGGGTTTTGACGGATTTGGGTATTTCAATTAAGGGCATGAAGTTCTCCACGGGAGTAGGTAGAATGGATTGTTAGGAAATTAGAGTGCGGCATTTAATGTCTTTAATTTGCATGATTCCACGGGAGTAGGCTTGAGTGCATATTAGGGAAGCCATATATATTCGGAGAGGTTTATGGTATTTTATAGGGTGTACGTTTCCATGTGAACATTTAATTGACTAGTTTGGGGTAGGAATTATTATTATACTAATTCATGCTAGTGGGGATACTTAAATATAGAGTCTTTTATTTATAGATTGATTAGTATAGTTGATTCGACCATCTTCGATATTGAGCTCCATTAGTCTTACCATTATTTAAGGGCTAATCATAGAACAACTTTCTCTCTGTGGGATCGACTCTGACTTACCCTACTACATAGTTAGGAGGATTAGTTAGGTTATTTATTTTTGTTAGGTGCGCGACACGCCTATCATGAAGCAAGCCTCTAGATAGTGGAACCTTGAATTGATATTTCTTAAGGAAAGCGGGTTATGTCAATCAAAGAAGGATTACTCCTTGTTCTGTAAACAGGAAGAAGGAAAAATGTGTGCTATTTTGGTTTATCTTGATGATTACTCATCACAGGTGATGATATGCAATGTATGGAGGAGCTCAAGGTATAATTGGACAGGAAATTCTTTACTAAGGATCAAGGAGAGATGAGGTTATTCCTAGCACTTGAAGTGGCTAGATCTGGGACAAGTACCATGCACAACCAAAGAAAATACATATGGGATATTGTGAGAGATGCAGGCCTAAAACTTTACATGTAAGTCACCTTTTCCTCAGCATGTCAAGCTTTCCACTGAAGAAGGAGCAGCACTGGAACATCCGGAAGCCTATAGAAGATTGGTTGGGACTTGGGAGGTTACTTTATCTGAACCTCAGCAGGCCAAATATTTCTTACTCAGTACAACAGCTAAGCCAGATCATGAGACACCTTAGGACAACCACACTGGGATGCAGCTATTCATGCGGTAAAATATTTTAAAGGAACTATAGATTAGGGGGGGGGGGCTTTTCTACCCTTGTGTTGGCAACTTGCAGATCACAACCTTTTGTGATGCAGATTGGGGTGCTTGTTCTTTTAGTGCAAGGTCCCTTAAAGGATGAACCATTTTCTTAGGAGACTGTCTAGTGTCTTGGAAAACCAAGAAGCAAAAGACAGTGTCAAAGTCTTCTATTGAATCAGAATTAGATGTATGTCTTAAACTACGTATGAACTTGTATGGATGGATGGGGTGCTAGAAGACCTGGCTTGCACTATACTAAGCCAATACCTTTCTATTATGATAACAAGGCTGCTCGCTATCTTTGCTCACAACCCTGTTTTTCATGAATGGACAAAACACTTGAAAGTGGATTGTCATTATGTGAGAGATCACCTAGAGGAAGGATTCCTATCTACAACTTTTATTAAATCAGCCTTCCAACTTGCAGATGTTATGACTAAGTCTCTATCAGCTAGACGACATCACTATTTATGTGTCAAGTTGGGACTTGTTGACTCTTCCACTAGTGGAAAAAAGCCAATCGGATCCGGTCAAAACCGGGCTTACAGATTCGTTTTTGGTGCGAATCGGGTGGGCTCGCAGCAGCTCGCAGGGATTAACTGATCCGGTAAAAAACCGGATCAGTTGACACTTAACTGATCCGGTTCAGAAGCAAAATCGGATCACTTACTTATGTTAACTGGTCTCGTTTTGCTACTGAACCGCATCAGTTAGCCCAGTGTAATTTTTTTTAAAAAAAAGCTCATTTTGGAGCGGCAAATTAGGAGGGAATGACAGAGCAGAAATATTTGGAATAAAGGCAAAAAATAAACACATCAATGAAATAAAATGCAGAAAATACACAATCATAAACAAACGAAAATTACACAATTATCAACGAAATAAACATAGATTTGGAACCGAAATAAACGATTGAAACCGAATAATGCCTTATTTTGTGACATAGATATGGAATGACAAAGAAATAACACAATTATACACAACAGAAAAAAGCTAAAATATAAACAATTGAACCGAATCTAATTACAAAGAAATAACAAAATAAATTTAACTTAGATCTGGAATTACAAAAAAAACTAAAAAAAAAAATAACTCATAGATTTGATGAACAAACCCGATAACAAAAACGAAAAAAATCGGTAATTCCCTTTTTGTGCCGTGGTAAATTCTGAGATAATGTGAAAGTAAACACGAAATTAAAAACGAAAAAATCCAACATAAATTATGATGGAAATTCAAATCGATAAATTACAAAAAAAATAAAAATATCCTAGTTCTTGGTTACAAGCAACGGCAGCGATGTTGGTTGGTGTTCAACGAAGACGGCGGTGATGTTGGCGTCATTGGGGCTTCGAGAAATAAAATCTTAGCTTCATTCGAGAAATCAATGGCCTTCGCTTCATTCGCTTCAGTTCATATCCCAAACAATGGCGAGCAAATTCATGCTGGAGTTTCGAAATCAACGGCGAGAGGATTCGTGAAACCAACGACGAGCAGATTCAACGACGATCGAAGGGTGAAGGTGTGAGATGAGAGAGAAGAGAGGACCAGCTGAAGGGGGAAAAACCCTAAGTCTGTTGTGATTCGTGGGATGAGAGTTGAGAGACGAGAGGAGCGGATCAGTTTAATGAGAGAATAAAAGGAGCGTTTTTTCGTTAATGGCCCAAAAGGAGACGAAGCCCGCTTGATAATAGTTGCCCTAACAAACTGGACTCTTGCTTTTTAAAATGCAAAGACCAAGCCCATAACTGATCCGGGTAACATGCTAACCGGATCAGTTAATGTGGACTGATTCGGTTCACGTGGCCAACCAGATCAGTGGACATTAACTAATCCGTTTTTGGACCAACAGGAGCAGTTTTTATGTGTCATGGTACCAAGTCCAACTAAGGGGGGGATGGGGTAAAGGAGTATGGAGCACACAACAGTCAAGGTGCATCCCACCTTATTGGAATTCCTGCTGAATCAACCTAGGATCATGTGCAATAACAGCTCATCTTTACAACTGTTATTTGTCTCCTAGTGTACATGTGTATAGTTGTAGGGTTTTTTTACCTTTCTAGCATCAGGAGTATATATATGTACAGAGTAGCCGTTTTGTAGGCTGTGAGAAACACATACAAAACAAGAAATTAGCTTTGAATGCTGAGATAATACAACAGAAAATCCGGGATTTATAACCCATCAAAATTCTTCTGTGTTCTTAATATTTACAAATTAGAAAGTATAAACTTTCTTTGCACACACTATAAAATTAAGATTCGGGAGTGGGAAAATATATATATATATATATATATATATATGGAAGTGAGGAATTGAGGAAGATGTGGTAGCTCAGTGGAGTACCACCTCGATAAGAGTATTGTCCAGGGTTCGAATCATCATCCAAACAATATGTCAGGGCATTCACTTGTGGTGGGAATAGGCCTTCAGGCATGTTGTCTTTAGGGTTGTTTAGCCTTGTATCCAGCCTTTGAACTAGTGTGCCCTGCAGGCTAGTAGCCTAGCAGGGGTTAGTATTCGAACAATTATCTTTCCTAATCAAAGTAAAATGTAAGTGAGGAATTGAATGAGTATTGAATTAGTTCTCTTTGTAACTAAATCAGATAAAATCTTAACAAGCTTGTTAATCCACCCCTCATTTCTAAGTGGAATATTTAGCGCCAGGTATGAGGGAGGCATGTGGTGCATCCACACTTCATGCCCGATGGGCTCTCGCGTGAGGGGGCGTGATAGAGTATAAAATTATTCGTGGGATTCCAACCACCAGCTTAAACTTTTGGTTGAGTTGGTCCTTTCACATGGTATTGGAGCGAGCATGACAAGAAGGTCAAAAGTTCAAATCTCATACACCCCTCCTTTCCAAAGTGGAACATTTAGCATTGGGTATAAGGGGCCTATGTTGCATCCACACTTCAAGTCCAATGGGCTCTCATGTGAGGGGGCGTGATAGAATATAAAACTAATCTTGAGACTCCAACCATCAGCTTAAGCTTTTGGTTGAGTTGGTCCTTTGACTTGGTATCAGAGCCAGGCCCATAGTTGGGACCATTAATTTACTCTGCACCAATTGAAAAGGGGACCTCGCATGTGTGGGGGGAGTGTTGAAGTGCTGATGTATAGCGCACAACACACGTAAATGTCCCACATTGATAAAACAAGATTGATGAGTTAAATTTATAAGACAGATGGGTTACTCCTCTTATTGCCATATGAGTTAACTTTAGTTTAGTTGGTTAAGGGTTCACTTTGTAACCTCAAGGTCACAAGATCAAATCCTCCCAACTACCCTACTTGGGATAGGGGATTCCCCTTATCTTTTCCTCCTACTCTTAAGTGTTCTAATTTTATTGGTTTTTACTCCACTAACTAACAGGAGTATCTTAGGTTTGAGTATATAAATAGTTTAATTGCTTGTAATCATCATTTGAAGACTGTCTGGCAAAAAAAAAAAAAAAAAAAAAAAAAACAAGAGTTTACACTTTGTTTAGATAGGAGGAAATGGAGGGAAAGGGATGGAACGGAAAGCGAGGGAAACAAGTCCCTTGTTTGGATAAGGGGATTGGGAGAAGGAATGATCAATTTTCCCTACCTATTTTAATAAATATCATCCCTCCCGAATTGGAGAGATTTGTAGGAAAAATGAAGCTCCATTTCCCTGTTCCTTTCCTCACCCCCCCTTTCCCTCCTATATTATTGTTATCCAAACAATGTGTTAATTTAATTTAATTTAGTGCCATTGTAGTTCTTAATAAGTGCTATTGTTCATGTGTTGTTTACTTGTTCCCTTAGTAAACTATTCACATTTTGTAATCGTTTTGGGGTTTACGACTTTGAGTGAAATCTTGTAACAATAAGCTCTAAGTGAAGTAAGAGAAAAAGGCTTTGAGTGAAGTTAATTAAGAGAGGAATAACAATTGTAGAAACTGTTGGTGGGATTTGTGTTCGTAGAGGAACACGTGTAGTGATTTAATTGTACTAGGCTATACTTAAGTGTTACCTATTTGTAGTCGTGTTTTTATTTCGCCTACGCGGTGTAAGCGCGTATTAGATTTGACTACCCCACTGTAAAGGTTTTATTGAAAATTGTTTTGAAAGAAGTCGCCAACAATTCTTTTTAGGAAGAATCATAAACCTAATTGGATATGGGAAAACCATAGGGACAAATTATCCATTGTAGATTTCCCCGTCCTACTTCCATAGATGGTCAAAATGAACCAAAGATTGAGTTCGGGGGTGAGGGTATGAATATAGTCATAATGTACCACATTCGCCCAAAGTTGGCATCTAATACATATCGATTCATTGCAGATTTTATGCCAAAGAATAATCAAATATCGTTTTAAACACCCTAAAAATAGTTAGTCTAGGTTGGTTCAGGAAACACATAAAAGACTAATTTTTAATGACAAGTTATTATGCAATCAATATTACAGGGAACCTAACAAGTTGTCAAAATTAATCTGATTAATGTTTCAACAGTTCTTTAGGTCTTTGATTAGCAAAAATAACATGTGGGTGATAAAAGCAATAATGCAGGGACAATCATATACTATGCATAGAATGACCAGGCAAGCATATAATATACAAAGGCATGAATAATAATAATAATAATATGAATATAAAATAAAGTGTAGAAAATAGGTTAGAATATACAGTAGAGCGATTTTACATTAAAGATCTACATCAGGAAAGAAAATTGCTAGTAAATTCAATATAAAAATAGAGAATTTATTCAAGGACCCTTAGGATTATACCGTGGCTTGGGTCTGCAACATTGACAACCTTCGGGACGAGCAATCGTAAAGCCTGAAAATCGGAATGTGTGAATGTATGTAGATTTAATGTATTTATGTTTGAAAGGTGTGAATTTTGTAGAGAGATTGTATTATTCGTAGAGAGATTCGTAAGATATTCGTCGAGTTCGAAGTGTGTTAATGTGAAAAATTCATTTTTCAATCTGTACGCAAATTAGGCCTATTTATAGAGAAAACGACACTGCGCCTCACGTGCCAGCTGCGCCTGGCGCAACTGACGTGTCTAACGCATGACGCGGCATGACCAGTAAAAAGCATACACGTGGAACGCGCTTTTGAAAAAGATAAGAAAGAAATTCCGCGTCTCAAGCAGAGAACTACGCTTGACACATGACTCTACATGAAACATAAGTCTACGTGGCAGTTCTGGTGCGCTTAGCACAGTCAATGCTCTAGGCGCAGCTTACGTGGAAGTCCATGTGGCAGGACACTGTGCAACGCCTTGTTTTTGACACGTTTTGATAGTTTTTTTTTATACGTTTTTTTCACCTGATACCCCCGAGTTGTCAAAAAATTCACCTGGTACCCTCCATGTTTTCAAAATTCACCTGGTACCCCTCAGTTTTTTGTAAATACACCCAAATGCCCCTACTGTCAACCTTCTGTTAGAGCTCCGTTAAAGCAAACTTAAATTCACAAGGTACCCTTAAATTAAAACTTTATTCACCGGGTACCCCTAAATGTTTTGAAATAAACCTGCAAGTTAACGGATAGAAACTGCTTTAAAAAACTAGCCGTTAAGTGCTTTTACTCAGTTAATTTATATATTGCGGATCCTTCTTTTGACATCCTTACTGATATTCCTGTTGAGTCTTTGCAAAAGGTGGTTCAAGAGAAGTTTAGGGTGACAGTCAAGAAGAGGTTGTTTTACAAGGTGAAAACAATGGCCAAGGAGGAGATTTATGGAGGGTTTGCTGAGGCTTACAGCTTACTCCCTACTTATGCTGAGGTGATTAAGTCCACAAACCTAGGGTCATATGCCCTTATAACATGGACAGGGAGCACAGGGCACATAGCACCTAGATTCAAGGCTTATTTTTTTTCGTTTGCAGCACAAGTGAGAGGGTTTTTAAGGGGTTGTAGGCCTTTGATAGGTATTGATGGGGCACACTTGAGTGGATATTATAAAGGGATCATCTTGTCTGCTCTAGGTGTGGATGGCAATAATGAAATATTTTTGATTGCATATGGGATTCTTGATAGTGAGAGCATAGAGTCATGGGAGTACTTTTTTAGGAACTTGAGGTTGTGCTTTGAAAAAGAAGGGTGCAAAAAGGAAGATTGGTGCTTCATTAGTGATAGGATGAGAGGGGTTGATGCTGTTGTGCATGGGGTGTTTCCTAAGGCTGCTAGGAGGGTCTGCTGCCAGCATTTATACATGAACTGCAAGAATTTAGGCTGGAGTGGATCAGCCTTCCACAAATTATTCTGGATTGCAGCAAAAATGCCTACAACACATATGTGTTCAACAAAGCAATGGAGAAGATCTTGGCTTTTGATAAAGATGTTGTTGCCTATCTATATAGCAGCATAGAGCAGTGGTCTAGGCATATGTTTGACACAATAATTTGTTGTGATCACAATACCACAAACTTTGTGGAAAGTTTCAATGCTTGCACCTCACTTTTTTCAGCCATAAGAGTGTGGTCAATGAAGAGGATTGGTGCAAGGTTTGACAAGGCTATTGACATGGAGCCAGGGCACCTAACTAATTATGCTACAAAAGTGCTGGAAACTAGGAGTGCTGATTCAAGATTCTGCCATGCAACAGCTTGTGGAGGAGTTTGAAGTTAAAGATGGGAATGTCAGTTTCCCAATTAACTTGGCTAGGTTAAGCTGTGGGTGTGGCAAGTGGCAAGGATGTGGTATCCCTTGCAAGCATGCCTTAAGGGTGATGTACAATGAGAGAGTTGACCCTCTTGCCTATGTTTATTATTATTACAAGGGGGTAGCTTACAAGGCCACTTATACTGAGCACATCCATCCCATGGCTGATCAATCTCAATGGCCAGATTTTAACCTCCCACTAATTCACCCTCCAAACAAGAAAAGAGGTGCTGGCAGACCTCTAAAACTGAGGAAATGAGGTGTGAATGAGGCTAAGAAGGTCAAGAGACACAGCTCCGTGAAGTGCAGCAAGTGCAAGGAGATGGGCCATAATGCAAGAACATGTGGCAGAGGGGATGCAGGAAAAAAGAGATCAGGGCCACAAGCTGGGAGTGAGGCTAGCACTTCCAAGAAGACACAGAAGAGTAAGCAACCTAGAAACATTTGCATCTTTTGAACATATTGTTTTTGGGTTATTAACTTAAATCAGTTTTTTGTAAAGCTATTGTCATATGGGAAAATCAGTTTCTGTAGTGTCCTTTGTTATGGTGATTAGGGGAAGTCAGTTTTTTGTAATTAAACTATACTTGGTTGATCTTTTTGGCTGTGCATACATGTTTATGCTACAATGAATATTATGATAAGCAACTTTTTTTTCATTCTTGTGGCAAAAATTACATGAGTCACTTCCAAATTACAAAGAGAAGCAATACAAACATAATTAACCCTAACTTTATTATAAGCCTAACTAACTTCTTTTGTTCTTTTAGCTTCTTCTTCATTTGCTTCAGCTCTTCTTGCATATTCTCATTCTCTGAGCTTCCCATGCTCTGTGCCTCATGATGGAAGCCTCCACTTTGCTCCACCCAACCTTTGCACCACCTAAAAGTGTCACAAACATCACACTTAAAGTACAATCGCTGTGGGTTTAAACTTGAATTAGAACTTCTAATCGCGAATTTCCTCCCACATCCACAAAATCGATTTGGAACCCTAATGTATGTAGACTCTTGGGATGAGTTGGATGTTTTAGAGAGAGAACTCATTAGGATAATTTAGGGAGATGGTAAAAAGAGACTACTAGTAAGGATGTTAAAAGAAGGATCCGCAATATATAAATAAACTGAGTAAAAGCACCTAACAGCTAGTTTTTTAAAGCAGTTTCTATCCGTTAACTTGCAGGTTTATTTCAAAACATTTAGGGGTACCTGGTGAATAAAGTTTTAATTTAAGGGTACCTTGTGAATTTAAGTTTGCTCTAACGGGGCTCTAACAGAAGGTTGACGGTAGGGGCATTTGGGTGTATTTACAAAAAACTGAGGGATACCAGGTGAATTTTGAAAACATGGAGGGTACCAGGTGAATTTTTTGAAAACTCGGGGGTATCAGGTGAAAAATCCGTTTTTTATATAAACGCGTTTTAAAGATTTTCCTTTATCTTTTAACTCCGGAAATATGATTTTACGGGATAAAATCCGATAATGAAAATATAAAAAAATCTTTTTAAAATATTTATTTATTAAAATAAATCAATTAATTGGCCTTTCCAAAGAATTGAGCTCAAATACAATTAATTATCATGAATAATTAATTGGGCTTTAAAATAAGACTTTAACACTTTTCGAAATGGTTTTGAATGGCTTTTCAGACTGCTCTGCATTTGGGTCGGACCAATTAAGACCGCGGTATTTTTCATCATCAGATCCTTAATTAGGGAGACACAATTATGTGTTTACAGAAGCCCCCACTTTGACTACGGAGAACGATTCTGAACGCTCTGCAGTTTAGAACTGATCTATATACGTCGGTCTCTGCATAACAAAGTTTGTATGCAGGACAATAACTACAAGCAATCTGGTTACCTGCAGGAGAAGATGTTTGCAGATAGGTGCAAGCAACTCAGATAAAGCACATAGTGATGCAAATAATGCAAACTTAGACTCTCTAAGTATGCAGGAGATGCTATGCAAGGATTAAGGTTATGCAAAGCTAAGGGATGACACGTCATGCAAGGTCAGGGTTATGCAAGACTAGAACGTATGAAATGCAATGCAAGGTCAGGGTTTTGCAAGGCTGCAATGGAAGGTCAGGATTTTGCAAGGCTAGAGGATGTGGATATGTAGAATGATAGAATGATTTTCGAAAATCGTTTTTAGTAAATAATCAGGGTCTGTAAACGAGGTCCGCAGATTACAACTTTTCGGGAGTTTGATTTGAATCGGAGGAACCACTACACATAGGAAGCCCCCTCTTTGGGTGAGCTTGCCTGAATTAGGCTTGAGCCTTAATTGGAATGTACTTGATTTGATATTGAAATGTAGTTGATCTGTCTTGAACGTTGAAAGTTGTCGCTGGGGATTCTTCTTTGGGAAGTTGATATAGGCAAAGTCAAATATCGCCAGAAACCATGGAATTGTCGGAGAGTCCTTCGGGGCAAAGGAGAGCTTGGATTGAAAAATAAAAAGTTCAAATTTATGACTCAAATGAATGTAGGTAGGAAAAGGCTTTGAGAAGGTTAGGTGCAGGCTCGAGTCTTTGTCGGGATCTAGAAAGAAATTATGCTCCTGAACTCTAGAAAATCAAATCATTAGACCTTGACTAATTTATTTTTATTTTAGCGGTTGGACCTCGAGATGAGGATTCCTACGTATCCTTGCGGAATCAAGCCATTCGTAGTTCCCGATCTGATTTCTGTTTTTTATTATTATTTGTTTTTTTGTGTGCCCTAACTTTTGCCTAGGCCGCCTTTTCGGGTTTTCAATCTAGCAGGCTTGGAAATACCTTGAAAAAGGAGTTAGGGATGATGAAAGGTTGAAAGGTTTAAGGCTTGAGTAATGTTGAATTGGTTAGGCTAATGTAAAGATCATGTATTTGGATTATATGGATTAAATGTTTGATGAATCGAAGGGATTTGAATGAGGGGTAGAACTTGTGTGCAAGCCGCCTAGCTTGACTTTTTATTTCTTTGCCTTTGGCTCTTTTTTTTTTTTTTTTTTTTGACTTTTTGTGCGTTTCTTTTGCTTTTGCTCTTTTTCGCACTTTGAATTTTTTTTACTATTTTTTTTATTTTTGCCTGGCATTGATCTTTTTTATGTAGTGTAGTGAGGTTTGCACACAAGTTATTGGTTTAGGGTATTGGAAGGTTTGAAGGTATATGTGGAGCTTTGAATTGAAAGGCTATTTGGCTAATGAAGATGATGGCTTATGGAAGGTGATGGAGGAAGAGGGAATAACTTCTTATCCAAAGTATGTCCTCTTTATTTAAATTTTTTTTTTCCAGATATTTTTTATTAGTCAAGTTCATTAGGTGATTTGAATTTCATCATCGAATTAGAAGCATAAATAAACTAATGGCAGGCTAATGAAAATGAAAAATAAAATGAAATGAATATGGAAAGGCTATAATAGATGAAGTCCTAAAGCGACATAGACTCGATGGAAAGGACAGAAATGGCTCAGGGTAAGGACTCTCTGACTCATCCTAAGAAACAAAAAACAAAAGACTAAGCTTGTTGAATTGTTGATGCACTATTGGCGATGTTGATTCTCTTTGTAGCAAGCATTAGAAGTATATATATATTGTCATCGATCATGTTTAGCAGTGCATTTGTAGGATCCAACACTATATGTCAGATGTTCATTGTTTTGTTGGAATTCGCTGTAGAAGTTTAGGTTGCGCCTCTAATATCATGCCGTGCGTCTGGTGCGGGAGTGGTGCGCCATGCGCAACTTAATGCGCTTGGCGCACTACTCCCTGACACGTTTTTCGGAGATTTAAGCGACATATTGGACGATTGAAGAATTTGTTGTTGTTTGTTAGACACGATTTTAGGAACGACGCATAATAATGACAATTTGACAAAATAATAGCAGGCAAAAATTGCAATCACATGCAAATGTCATATAACATGGATGCAAAAGTTCCAACCTAAAGTCAAGTTCTATGTTTGAAACTATTGGTCAGGTTTAGGTTCAGTCTGAAAAGGGCCCATGACTTAGAGATTGATCCCATGCTTCGTACCCCTGCTTAAAGAGTTGGCCACGTGTAAGACACACTCTAGTCTCAAGTCAGGAACAAGAGAACAATGCCATGGTTAGGTAGGTTTGCTTATGACTAAGATCCAACACTATTGCTCAGGAAGCTTTTTAGAAGGACAAAGCGCAAACCCCGCGGGGGTGACCTCACACATATAACATGTGTTGATGAGGCAAGGTAGATTGTCCTTATGTTGGCTGAACAGTAGCCATGCATATGCAAAACAATATATTATTCAAAGGCATAAAAATAAGAATGAATCGTATTTTCAAGTTTCACCCACTCATTTAAAAAAAGTAATTTTTTTTAAAATCGTCCCCAGTGAAGTCGCCAAATTGTAGGCGTGTTTTTATTTTGCCTACGCGGTGTGAGCGCGTATTAGATTTGACTACCCCACTGTAAAGGTTTTATTGAAAATTGTTTTGAAAGAAGTCGCCAATAATTCTTTTTAGGAAGAATCATAGACCTAATTGGATACGGGAAAACCATAGGCACCCCGTCCTGACTCCATAGATGGTCAAAATGAACCAAAGTTTGAGTTCGGGGGTAGGGTATGCATATAGTCATAATGAACCACATTCGCCCAACGTTGGCCTCTACTAAATATCGATTCATTGCAGATTTTATGCCAAAGAATAATCAAATAACGTTTTAAACACCCGAAAAAAATAATTAGTCTAGGTTGGTTCAGGAAACACATAAAAGACTAATTTTTAATGACAAGTTATTATGCAATCAATATTACAGGGAGTCTAACAGGTTGTACAAATTAATCTAATTAATGTTAGAACAATTCTTTAGGTCTTTGATTAGCAAAAATAAAATATGGGTGATAAAAGCAATAATGCAGGGACAATCATATAATATGCATAGAATGATCAGGCAAGCATATAATATACAAAGGCATGAATAATAATAATATGAATGTAAAATAAAGTATAGAGAATAGGTTAGAATATACAAATTTTACATCAAAGATCTACATCAGGAAAGAAAACTGTTAGTAACTTCAATATATATATTTTATTCATGGATCCTCAGGATTATTGATAGGCGTGTCGCGCACCTAACAAAGATAAATCCTAACTAAACCTCCTAACTATGTAGCAGGGTAAGTCAAGGTCGAATCCATAGAGACAAACGGTACCAAACACTAGGTATCTTGACTCAATTTAACTAAACACGTGACAAACAACGATGAAAAGGGTGTTAACTAATTCTAACACTAAACTATAACAACTAGCAATAGCACACGAGGTAAAATAAATTAATAAAGGCATCTAGATTTAAGTATCCCCAATAGCACGAGTAATACATGAATAGTTCTCATCCCAAATAACGCAATCAATAGTCCAAAAGGAGTAATGCACCCTAAAAATACCAAAGACCTCTCCCGAGTACCAATGGCTACTCTAATAAAGCAATCAAACCTATTCCCATGGAATCATGCAAGAAAAGAGACATTAAGTAAGGCATCACAATATGAATTCCTAGTAATCCTATCTACTTATTCCCATAGAGATATTCATACCCTTGATTGAATCAACCAATCCATCTAGATTCAATTCCCATTGAAAACAAGACATAAGGACTCAATTCAATATCACCTATCCCTAGTATGATAATGAAAATAAACACAATTCAATCAAGCAAGGAAAATTAATTACATTAGATTGGGATTTGGGGAAAAGTCATGCATTAAACATTGCTAGGGTTCAACTTAACCCTAGATTATAGAACTACTCACTCATAATTACAATAACATAACAATTCAACAAATAAAAAGTAAACATGATAATAAATAAAGAGAGAGAATTAGAAAACTTAGTGTTTTACTTCAATAAAAATAATCCAAAGAAACAAAATTGTAGCTCTCAAGGTTAACAATGGAGTTTTTACTCTCTAAACTCTCTAAAACTCAATAATAAAACCTAAGTGCCGAAAAAATAAAACTAAGAAGGTATTTATAGTTTCCTAAAATAATAAAACAACTTAAATAAAACTGACGTAAAAGTAGGTCGATATGGACGTGTCAAATATGAGACGGACGTGTCGACCTGATATTACAATATCAGTCGTAGCATAAAAAGTTCCTGATATGGGAAAAAAGGAGCAACACGGACGTGTCACATATGACACGGACGTGTTGCCCTGGGAAACTAATATCAGTTTCAAACTGATTTGCTGAGAAGAGGGTGACACAGACGTGTCAAAATTGACACGAACGTGTCGCCCTAAAAATATGAGATCAGTGGCGATTCTTCGTGATCCAAGGTAATGACACAGACGTGTCACATATGACACGTCCGTGTTGACCTGCTTCAGCCTATCATCATGCTTATGCATCCTCAACTCGTCACAACATATCCAATATGCTTGATTAACCTGAAAATTAACTCAAACACCACAAAATACCTCATGAAGTGCCATAGAACTAAAAAAAGCCAAAATGATGCAAGAGTTAGTCCTAATTGCTCTAAACTAGGCTAAATGAGACTTAGAAATGCACCTAAAATAACAACTATTATTGACTTATCAAACTCCCCCAATCTATATAAATGCTTATCCTCAGGCTATCCAACATGAAACATAGGGAAAAGTAAGACAAGACTCTTCACGCACACACACAACAAAGTTACAAATCAATCTTCAATGTGAAAATGGAACCATGAAGGGAATAAACACAAAACAATTCAATCCAAGTCCTAAATCTCATAAATGTGACTTGACAACCAATCTTACCACTTTGCTCCCCCAAGCTTGCCTTGACCATATATGATAGCCCTCACTCTAGTCGTGCACACAACACTCATGTGTATGAAAGGGTCAAATAATCGCTCAAGGCTTCATTCCATTGACTGTATCCTACCATAAGCTTGCACATCTTCTCACTCTCCACTGCTATGGGACTACGTTATATGCAAAGAATCATGAGGACTTTATATGGGTTGTAATGAAGGCTTAAGGTATGGGTGTGGGAAGGTCTAGAAAAGTGGTGCTCAAAGGGGAAAGTGAAGCTTTTTCACACACCTTTGTCAACAATTGCCAAACCTCAAACACATATTTTAATTTCACTTCATTTTCTTTTTCTCATTAGCTAATTCATAACTCCTCAACTATAAACTCTAATTTCCTTTTATTGCGCACTAAAAACATAAATCACAAACTTTCTTTTGTTTTCATTGGTTTTTTTTTTCAATAAAAGGTTCAACAAACCATTTACAAGAGGAAATCAATAGGAGTTTCAAAGACAATAAGTATGAGGAGGCGAACTCAACAAAGACCATGAGTTCTGAACAAACATTATATCACATCAAACACCACAAAATATCTCCTATGTCACACTTAACTTAATCAGCATAGCTTCACAATCCCCTAGGTAGGACAAGGTAAAGGGATAAAGATATAGTTAATAAAAAGAAACAGGCTAGGCTCAAAGGGGTGACAAAAAGAGAGCAATCAATGTAGGTGGCATTTGGCTATGTAGCTCAGAAAGCAAAAATTGCCTCAATCGTACTCAATGCATACACAAGTCAATGCGGTCTCGAGGAGTATCAATGCAAGTTCTAGAGAATAATAGCCAAGGATGAGCATCACACATGAAAAGAGAGACTAAAAAATGCTAGTCCATTTGGCTTAAATAACCTCACTAGGTAGATTTTTGGCTACCAAATATAGTCAAGTCTCCCTTGGGGGGATCAAACTGTCTTACCACAAACCATTCAAAATCACGATGAGCAAAAAGGGATAAAAAAATTAGTTCAGAGTTATTCAAATTATGCTTTGACTTCACATAGAGATGAGCATAGAACCAAGCTTAGTGTGTACTATTATCAAAGATCAATCCTAAATGCAACCTAAAATGCAAAAACTAGCATGCCAAACATTTAAAATGCCTACAATGTATAAGAGATGAAGAATAGAGGACCTCCCCCAAGCTAGCATGTCACAATGTCCTCAATGTGACAAGGAGAGGGCAGAAACAAAACTCAAGGTGGAGGAGGAGGAAAGGTACTAGAACTACCAGGAGGCCATCCAGCATGGCGAGTCGTATTCTGAAAGTCAGAACGAAAACCCTAGAATTCGGACACCATTGTATCATAGCTACCCTGCAGAGACTGAAGATGGCCATCAATAACAAGGTTAGACTGAGTGAGGTTCTGGATGTCATACATGAGAGACTGGACCTCTAAGCTTAAGTCACCAAAACCGCTCTGCAGAGAGGCTAGCTGCTGCTCCACAGAAGAAGAGGACGAGGATGGAACATCAGCAGCAGTGGGGGTGGCGGCACCCGGATCCTCATCCATAGGATCTCCATGAGGGTCAGCAACGGGTTGCCACTCAAAGTCGGGCTGGAAGATCCCGTTCTCCGGGAGGTAGATCACAGTTGCCTCTGGGTTAGGAAGATATGCATAGGGTCGTTGACTGACCAACCAAACATACCCAGAGACATTATCCTGCTCGGCTATCCAATGCATAGCGCGGAGAGAGCGTAAATTAAGACGCGTCTCTCCAGGTACAACTGCCAAGTTAGAAAGATCATAGCCAAGATATACAGCAAGGATAGAAATCAGACCGCCAATGGCAATCTCCCCATTACCCTTTCTTACATCATCCAAATGGTCCATGAGCCACATAGAAGGCACAAGACGACAATCCCCCTGAGTCATATGCCATAAAAAATATAGTTCCCTCAAAGAAACGACCCCGGAACTTTCCCCCTAGCAAACAAGGTACTAGCAAGTAGTCGATGAACATAGTGTAAAGCAGGGTTGATAATCCCAGTGGCCTTAGAAGACCGGGGGTCATAAGTGAACTGGGATGTAAGGAGGCGCCAAAAGTGTCCTGAATCAAACTGACGAGAGTAGGAATGATGGGGGCCAATTTGGCCGCCTCTAGGAAAACCAAAAGCCTCAGAGACTTGCTTAATGGTGAGGGTATGCTGATTGCCCATCGTTTGGATGGAAAGCTTCCGAGGGGACTTATGGGTGGCCCTATGCACATGCAATGTAGAAAATAACTCAAAAGTCAGGCGGGCATAGGTTGGAGCATGAAGAGTTAGCCAATTATCCCAACCCATATAGTGAAATAATTGTTGGACATCGTTCTCAATACCTAAGGCTTCTACCGCGTTTGAGTCAATGAAGAGGGTAGGCCTAAGGCGTCGGCGCGAGATGCGCAGGTAGTGTTGCATGTGGTCCGGGTTGGTGAAGGTTATACCATAAGTCTCGACAACTGGGGGAGCCAAAGGAGGTGGAGGAGGTGGTGGGGAGTGGTTGCGAAGATTTGTGGTGGAAGTGTTTCGGGGTTTGTTTCTCCTAGGTTTAGGACCCATGGTCAAACAAGCAATTTGCAAGCAAAGGGTAAAACCAAACCAACCACAATAAAAAATAACCAATTCATAAGATCACCACCAATCTAGGACCAAGCCACAAATAGCACCCAATAGTAAATCACAAAGATCACCAAAGAGCAAATCACAAATAGCACAAAAAAAAACACAATATCCAAGCAATTTGCAAATAGCACAAATAATGAGTACTCAACAATGGAGGTAAATTTGCAATTTCACAATGTAGTGAGAAAAAAGAGATGTTACCAACAATGTCGTGGGAGTAAATCCCGCAATGAACGTTCCTTGCTTCCAATTTGTGCTAGTGAAGGTGATTGAGTGACCAAAGGGACTCCAATTGACTCAATAGAAAGTTTCCCCAATTCAATTTCTTGGGTTTGAAGAAGGATGGGAAAAAAAAGAATGGAGATTTGTCAATGGAATAGAAAAAGGATGTGAAGAAAAGGTTGATGGAGAAATTTGGTAAGAGTAGTGAGGAGAGAGAGAGGAAAATAATGGAGTATGGAGAAGATGAAGGAAGGTGTAGAGAGGGAGAGAGGAGAAAACAATGGAAAAGGGGCTCGAAAATTATGCGGGGACTGAGAGGAAATAAAACCCAAACTCGGGTTTAAAATACCGGACTGCAGGTCAACACGGACGTGCTGTTCTCAAATCAGTAGGGACTGACTTCGGTTTTTGCGAGCGACACAGACGTGTTGACTTATAGCAGCAGAATATGAAACAATGTTTTTGTTTTTATTAATTTTTTTAATGGGATTTAACTAAAAGATTAGCAAATGAAACTATGAAGGATATTAAATAAAGTATTAAAAATCTATAAAATAAAAATGATCTAAAGTGAAAAGAAATAGAAAAGAGAAAAGAAAAAGATAGAAAATTGGGTTGCCTCCCAATAAGCGCTAGTTTTTAAGGTCATTAGCTCGACCTCCTCATTTATCAATCACATGAAGGAATAGAGAGTATGATGTCAATTCTCTCAGCAATGGGATCTCCAACTCGGTAGTGCTTCAATTTGTGGCCATTTACCTTGAAAGTGCTATCTTGATTGTTCCATAATTCCACTGAACCATAAGGGAAGACCTTACAAACTTTGAATGGACCCGACCACCGCGAACGGAGTTTACCAGGAAATAGCTTCATACGAGAATTAAAAAGAAGAACTAAATCTCCTTCCTTGAACTCTTTTCGCACAATACCATTGTCATGCCATCTCTTGGTTTTCTCCGTGTACAACTTTGTACTCTCATAAGCATCAAGCCAAATTTCATCAAGCTCATTAAGTTGAAGGAATCTTTTCTCACCCGCCGTTTGAGAATCGAAATTGAGGCTCTTAATAGCCCAGAATGCACGATAGGGGGTGGTACCTATAGGGGTTTTGAATGCCGTTCTGTAAGCCCATAGTGCATCATCAAGTTTTGCTGCCCAATCTTTCCTCGTTCTCGCAATCGTCTTCTCTAAGATGGTTTTGATCTCGCGGTTAGAAATCTCCACTTGACCACTAGTTTGTGGGTGATTTGAAAGACTCACTCTATGGTCCACACCATATTTCTTGAGCATAGCTTCAAACTTTGTCTCCAAAAAGTGATTGCCTCCATCACTAATCAAAACCCGTGAAATGCCAAATCGAGGAAAAATAGTTTTCTTGAAGAATCTACTAACCACACGAGCATCATTAGTAGGAGAAGCAAGATCCTCCACCCACTTGGAGACATAATCCACAACAACAAAAATGTACTTGTTCCCATAAGAAGAAGGGAACGACCCCATGAAATCCACACCCCACACATCGAATAACTCAACCTCAAGGATGGTGTTGAGAGGCATCTCATTCCGACGGGAAAGATTACCCGTCCTTTGACATCGATCACAAGAATGAACATAATGATGAACATCCTTAAATAGAGTAGGCTCATAAAAACCACATTGAAGAATTTTCGCCGCAGTTTTATTGGTACTAGCATGGCCTCCACAAGGTAAATCATGACAATGAGATATAATAAGAGATACCTCTTTGCCAGGAATACACCTTCTAATCACCCCACCTGCACAAGACTTGTAAGGAAATGGATCATCCCAAAAGTATCACCTCACCTCCTTAAAGAATTTATTCTTTTGCTACGATGAGTATCCGTGAGGAATAGTGTCACTAGCCAAATATAATTGGCTATATCAGCATACCATGGGATCTCCGTAGTGGCTAGAGCTAGGAGTTGCTTATCAAGAAAGGTATCATCAATCGGAATATTCTCATCACCTTCATTATCTAGGACAAGTCGAGAAAGGTGATCTGCAACAACATTTTCAGCGCCTTTCTTGTCTCGAATCTCCAAATCAAACTCTTGTAGCAATAAGATCCACCGAATCAAGTGGGGCATAACATCTTTCTTGCTCATTAAATACTTTAGTGCCGCATGATCAGTGTGAATTATCACCTTCGACCCCACCACATAGGATAGAAATTTCTCCATAGCATATACCACTGCTAACAATTCCTTCTCAGTTGTGGCGTAGTTCATCTGGGCCGGATTAAGAGTCTTGCTTGTATAGTAGATGGCATGAAGCTTGCCATCTTTCCTCTGACCCAAGACTGCCCCTACAACATAGTCACTGGCATCGCACATAATCTCAAAAGGAAGATTCCAGTCCGGCGATTGAATGATAGGGGCAGAGATGAGAGCTTCTTTTAACCTGTGAAAAGCCTCAGTAGCATCAGCAAACACAAAAGGGACATCTTTGCCTAAAAGTTCAGTTAGAGGTCGAGCAATTTTTTAAAAATATTTTATGAAGCGGCGGTAGAAGCCCGCATGACTAAGAAAGCTCCTTACTCCTTTGACAGAGTTAGGAGGTGCTAAACGCTCAATGACCTCTATCTTAGCTATGTCGACTTCGATGCCCCGATGAGAGACAACATGACCCAAAACAACTCCTTGTTGCACTATGAAATGACACTTTTCCCAATTGAGAATCAAATGAACTTCTTGACATCTATGGAGCACCTTTTGTAAATTAGCAAGGCAAACATCAAAGGATGTTCCATAGACAGAGAAGTCATCGATAAACACTTCCATTGAATTCTCAATATGACTTGAGAAAATTGCCATCCTGCAACGTTGAAAAGTGGCGGGAGCATTACATAATCCAAATGGCATCCTTCGATATGCAAAGGTGCCATATGGAAATGTAAAAGTAGTCTTTTCCTGGTCACTTGGATGAATAGGAATTTGGAAAAAATCGGAGTGGCCATCCAACCAACAGAAAAAAGAATGTTGTGCCAACCTTTCCAACATTTGATCAATAAAAGGAAGGGGGAAATGATCCTTTCGGGTGGCCTTATTCAATCTCCTATAATCAATACACATACGCCATCCTGTCACAGTTCTAGTGGGAACTTGCTCACCTTTGTCATTCTTGACAACGGTCATGCCTCCTTTCTTTGGAACTACTTGAACAAGGCTAACCCGTTTACTATCAGAGATAGGATAGATTATACCTGCATCAAGCAATTTCATAACCTCTTTCTTGACTACTTCCATCTTATTTGGATTTAGTCATCGTTGAGATTCTATAGAAGAAGCATGCTCGTCCTCAAGAATGATTTTATGCATGCAAAATGAGGGATTAATACCCTTAATATCATCAATGGTATACCCAATAACATTCTTATACTTTCTCACAACAACATGTAGTTTTTCAATTTGAATGTCATCAAGCTCAACAGTAACAATAATAGGGTAAGTATCATTAGGACCCATGGATACATATTTCAAAGTAGAGGGGAAAGGTTTTAGTTCTACCTTAGGAGGCGTAGTACTCTACTTAATTTCCCCCGAGCTCAATAATTCCTTGAGAGGCTTTTCAGATTCAATGGCTCATGTCTCCTCTAGAAGTCTCTTGTATTCCTTTGTTTCACAATCTTCCTCATCAGCACTACCCATCAAGACAGTTTGTAGTGAGTCATCAAGTTGCAAACTGAAAGCATTGGCTTCTATCACCTCATCAAGAGCATCACTCTATAAACAGTTTCTCCCATTGAAGGATAATTCATGGAGTTTGTGAGAGTATACTCCATTTTCTCATCACCTACTTCAAAGGTGATTTTACCCTTCCTCATATCAATAATGGCTCCAGCAGTGGCCAAAAAGGGTCTCCCAAGGATGATGGGAACCTGTGCATCTTCTTCCATCTCCATAACAACAAAGTCACATGGTATAAAGAATTTACCCACGCGAAGAGGAACATCCTCAAGGATACCAAGTGGAAACTTGACTGTTCTGCCTGCTAGTTGGAGAGAGATGCGTGTGGGTTTCAATTCACCCATGTTGAGTTTCTTGCAAATAGATAAAGGCATGAGACTAACACTAGCCCCAAGATCACACAAAGCATTCTTGATAGTAATATCACCAAGTTTGACTGGAATAGAATAGCTTCTTGGATCTCCTAGCTTCTCTGGAAGCTTATTCTGCAAAACAACACCACACTCAACCATTAGTGAAACAGTGATATTCTCTTCAATTTTTCGTTTGTTAGAGAGCATGTCTTTCAAAAACATAGCATAAGAAGGCATCTCAGAAATAGCATCCAAGAAAGGGATGTTGATGTGCAGCTTCTTCAAGATATCAAGGAACTTTTTGCATTTCTTCTCAAGTTTTGCGTGTGCCAATCTTTGAGGGAATGGAACAAGTGGCTTATATGGTTCAACAGGGATGACGGTAGGTTCCTTTTTCTCAGTCTCCTTAGCTTCATCTTCCAAAGCCTTCTAACTTTGATCTTCTTCACTCAACCTTATAACCTGTTCTGCACTTTTCTTTTGCTCAATCACCTTCTTCGTAGGCTCTTGCAATTCCTTACCACTCCTCAATGAGATGTCATGGATATGCCCCTTAGGATTTGGTTCAGTTTGCCCGGGAAGTTGGCCTGAAGGTTTAGAGAGATGACTAATCTGTTGGGCAAGTTGGGTCATCTGATTCTCCATCAACTTATTATGAGCATTGATTTGTTGGAGAGAGTTGCTGCAGAATTCATTTTGCTTGGCTTGATACTCAACTTGCTTTGCTTGAGAAAAAGCTAGATTATCCATGATAACCTCAAGGTTGGACCTAGAGGATGAAGGGGAAGAGTTGAAAGGTGGGCTTTGTTGGAAACTAGGTGGTTGGGAGTAGTTTGTGTGTGGAGGTTGAGGTTGGTTGTTTTTGTAGGAGAAATTTGGATGATTCTTCCAACCTTGCTTATATGTGTTTGAGTATGGGTTGTTTTGTGGTCTTGTGTTTGTGTTTAGGAGGGCATTAGCTTGCTCAGTTATTGCTCCCATGGTGTTGTATTAACACTCATTCTAAGAGTGACCTTGCACTTCACAAATCTCACAAACAGGTGATATTGATCCACTACTGAATTGGTCAACCTTAGCTGCCAAAACTTGCACAATGTTAGTTAAAGTAGCAATAGCATCAACCTCATACTTACCTCCCCTTTTAGGGGCTCCACGAGACACACTCCAATCATTCAAATAATTGTTGGCAGCCATATCATCCAACAATATCTTAGCAGGTTCCGAAGTTTTGGCCATGAAAGTACCGCCAGATGTGGCATCAATAGAACTTCTAACATCATGCTTCAGACCATTATAAAATGTCTGAATCAATAGCCATGCCTTGCATCTCTACCATGCCTCATTGAGTCCAATTCGTGTTGTTGAAAACCAAATATTTCATTTCTGAACATTGAAGTCCTCATAGGAGGGAAGAATTTGTAGAGAAAGGCCTTCTTCAGTTCTGGCCATGTGGCGATCGTCCTCACTTCTTCTTCTTTTAACCATTATTTTACTTCGTCCTTGAGAGAGAAAGGAAAAGCACAATATCGAATCAGATCATTAGAAACATTTGTTAGTTTCAAAGTATTACACTTGTCTAGAATACTAGCCAAATGATCAGTAGGGCGTGAAATAAACTGAATAAATTGTGGCTTAAGCTCGAAGTGTGTTGCATTGGTAGTTGGCCTGGTAATGGTGTTGGTTGTCTCATCGGGCATAGCATATTCCCATACAGACTTTGATGGTGTTTCATCTCCCATTGTTGATCTTTGTTATTGTCTTCTTCGTTGACCTCCTAATCTCCTTGTTGTAGCTTTAATCTCGCGATCAAGAGTAGCTAGATCTTCGGGACCTTTGCTACGAGTGCGCATGCAACAAAAAGACTGAAAGAGGAAAAAAATCAAACAACAAAAACAGTAACAATGATCGAACAAAAACAAGTTTAGTTAAATAAATCAAGGTTAACTAATCTAATACCGTTAGTCCCCGGCAACGGCGCCAAAATTTGATAGGCATGTCGCGCACCTAGCAAAGATAAATCCTAACTAAACCTCCTAACTATGTAGTAGGGTAAGTCAAGGTCGAATCCATAGAGAAAAACGGTACCAAACACTAGGTATCTTGACTCAATTTAACTAAACACGTGACAAACAACGATGAAAAGGGTGTTAACTAATTCTAACACTAAACTATAACAACTAGCAATAGCACATGAGGTAAAATCAATTAATAAAGGCATCTAGATTTAAGTATCCCACTAGCACGAGTAATACGTGAATAGTTCTCATCCCAAATAACGCAATCAATAGTCCAAAAGGAGTAATGCACCCTAAAAGTACCAAAGACCTCTCCCGAGTACCAATGGCTACTCTAATAAAGCAATCAAACCTATTCCCATGGAATCATGCAAGAAAAGAGACATTAAGTAAGGCATCACAATATGAATTCCTAGTAATCCTATCTACTTATTCCCATAGAGATATTCATACCCTTGATTGAATCAACCAATTCATCTAGATTCAATTCCCATTGAAAACAAGACATAAGGACTCAATTCAATATCACCTATCCCTAGTATGATAATGAAAATAAATAAATTCAATCAAGCAAGGACAATTAATCACATTAGATTGGGATTTGGGGAAAATTCATGCATTAAACATTGCTAGGGTTCAACTTAACCCTAGATTATGGAACTACTCACTCATAATTACAATAACAAAACAATTCAACAAATAAAAAGTAAACATGATAATAAAGAAAGAGAGAGAATTAGAAAACTTAGTATTTTACTTCAATGAAAATAATCCAAAGTAACAAAATTGTAGCTCTCAAGGTTAACAATGGAGATTTTCGCTCCAAACATTCTAAAACTCAATAATAAAACCTAAGTGCCCAAAAAATAATGCTAAGAAGGTATTTATAGTTTCCTAAAATAATAAACCAACTTAAATAAAAGCGACAGAAAAGCAGGTCGACACTGACGTGTCAAATATGACACAGACGTGTCGACCTGATATTACAATATCAGTCGTAACATAAAAAGTTCCTGATCTGGGAAAAAGGAGCAACACGGACGTGTCACATATGACACGGACGTGTTGCCCTGGGAAATTAATATCAGTTTCAAACTGATTTGCTAAGAAGAGGGCGACACCGTCCTAAAAATCTGAGATCAGTGGCGATTCTTCGTGATCCAAGGAAATGACACGGACGTGTCACATATGACACGTCCGTGTTGACCTGCTTCAGGCTATCATCATGCTCATGCATCCCCAACTCGTCACAAGATATCCAATATGCATGATTAACCTGAAAATTAACTCAAACGCCACAAAATACCTCATGAAGTGCCACAGAACTAAAAGAAGCCAAAATGATGCAAGAGTTAGTCCTAAATGCTCTAAAATATGCTAAATGAGACATAGAAATGCACCTAAAATAACAACTATTATTGACTTACCAATTATACCGTGGCTTGGGTCTGCAAGATTGACAATCTTCGGGAAGAGCAATCGTGAAGCCTGAAAATCGGAATGCGTGAATGTATGTAGATTGAATGTATCTGTGTTTGAAAGGTGTGAATTTTATAGAGAGATTGTATAATTCGTAGAGAGGTTCGTAAGATAATCATCGAGTTCGAAGTGTGTTAATGTGAAAAAATCGTTTTTCAATCTGTACGGAAATTAGGCAAATTTATAGAGAAAACGACACTGCGCCTGGCACATCTGTCATGTCAAGCGTATGACGCGACATGACCAGTAAAAAGCGTACACGTGGTGCGTGCTTTTGAAAAAGATAAGAAAGAAATTACGCGTCTCAAGCAGAGAAATGCGCTTGACGCAGCACTCTACATGAAACAGAAGTCTACGTGGCAGTTCTGGTGTGCTTGGCATAGTCTGTGCGGTAGGCGCAGCTTACGTGGAAGTCCACGTGGTAGGACACTGCGCTCAGCGCAATGAGCTGCGCTCAGCACAGTGAGCTACGCGCAGCGCACCGCCTTGTTTTTGACACATTTTCATAGTTTTTTTATATAAACGCGTTTTAAAGATTTTCCTTTATCTTTTAACTCCGAAAATATGATTTTACGGGATAAAATCCGATTATGAAAATATAAAAAATATCTTTTGAAAATATTTATTTATTAAAATAAATCAATTAATTATCTATTAATTGGGATTTTCAAAGAATTAAGCTCAAATACAATTAATTATCATGAATAATTAATTGGGCTTTAAAATAGGACTTTAACACTTTTCGAAATGGTTTTGAATGGCTTTTCAGACTGCTCTGCCCTTGGGTCGGACCAATTAAGACCACGGTATGTTTCATCATCGGATCCTTAAATGTGGAGACACCATTATGTGTCTACACTACTATAAGTGATAGACTTTTGTAACACCCCGTCCTTCTACTACTAAGATACTTTAACAATATCTACTTTAAATTGACTAAAAGACGTTAGTGGAAAAAAAGCTAGGACGGTTATGCTAGTCTAAAACATTAAATAAAGGTAAACTCAAACAGAAGTTTTCAAAGCTTCCAAAAGAAAACAACCGAAAGTATTATAGTTCTAAAACGTAAAGGAACATCCAAAAACCATAGTCAAATCACAACATTATTCAAAAATTATGAGACATGCAAGTCTCACACAAAAACCCAAATAAGTCTAAATATCCTTGAGACCTAGCATTATATAAGACTCTCTATTGTCTTCATAAAACTCATCCACTAGAAAAACTATGAGAAGCTTCCTCTCATTTCCGGCCCACACTATGCTAGCCCAAGCAGTCACAAGTCTAGAGGTCATTTTCATCTATAAAGACATTATTAAATAATTCCACAGTCAGTGGGGAGTAACCAGCAGTTCTCCCATAACAAAAGAAATCAAAGTCTAATTCAGACATAGATTAGTAAGAAAGGAATAAATAAAGTCAAGACAACTACAATATGCATCCATATCCATAAAGCTCACAAATAATACAAATGAAAAGTAAATAACAAGTAAATAGGATGAAATAAATAAATTATCTCAAGAGTATTTAAATAAAAACAAAGTATATGTAAAACAAGTTATTGAGTCAGAAACCGAACGCCAGTGAATCGCAATTCACTTCCTAAGGTTTGTCAGATCGCAATCTCCAGGTCAGTCTATGGGCTTACGTTCCCCACTGCATGTGTCTAAGAATGGCCAAACTCCCTATGTAGGGTAGAACACGCAAAACCCCCTGTCCTTTCGGACGACAACAATGAACCAAGGTTTAGCCCTAGTTTGCAACCTAGGTGTTTGGCATGTTCTTCACCGGGGACTACATCTATCCCACCGGATGTTCTTATCTCAAAATAAAGTCATAAATATCATAAAAGTATCATTCAGCTCAATATATTCATCAAAGGGATGCCAAGCGGCCTTATACCCACAATTCATCAATAGACATCTCTTCAAAATTCCTCAAAGAAATAACTTACAAATTTACTACACATACTTTAAACAACAAATACTTTGTACACAATTAAGCACAAATAATGATATGAAAAGAGTTTTACAGCACCAACAGTAACAACCAGAAATGAAACACATCATACAAGATCACCAACACCATGTAAAGCATACGTACAAGCACATACGTACAAGCACATACGTAAATCATGCAACACAAAACTGTGCGCTCGGCGCATGAGCTTGCGCTCAACGCCCACCAGTGCGTCTAGCACACGAACCACCCTGCGTCTGACGCATCTATGTGCGTCTGACACCATCGAATAACAGTACTAATTAACCCCAAAACTCATTAATTCAGTAAAACGTACACAATTAATCATTCTTACACTAACTAAACGTAAATACAATAACACCCAATCATAACCACAATAACTTATAAATCATCAGCCTTCAAAGAATGCAAAAAGTTTCATTTTAATCCTTATTTTTAATCTCATAATAATTAAAAAGAATAAACTCAAAACACTAACAAAATCACAATAAATTTTTTTTAACAAATATAACCGAACCGTAAATTATCACAAAAAAAAGACATACAACCATCATAGTTCTAGTGACACAGTAAAAATTTTATTTATAATTTTCGGACTCTAAAAGTAATCTTTAACAATAATTTACAGATTACTCAATAAATCCACTAAAATACTTAAAATTAGAAATATATGCCCAAAAATTACCAAAAATTCACATAACATGCCTCAACCCAGGTAATACAGATTATATAAAGAAACAGAATTTTCAGCCTCAAAATATAATATTCATGAATTAATTACTAACAAAAACTAAAATGCAAAAATCGAAAATTCAATTAATTAAACACGTAAACAGTAGACAAAATTATTCTAAGACATGAAAAATATATTACACACATAACATGCTTCAATTCAAATATTTTCGGCAATTATAAAACTCATTCACTAATTATTTTATACTTAAGCCTTAAACACACAAATTACCAAATAAATTAATAAAATAGGAAAAAAACTCAATTAAAAATTATTTTCTGCACATAACATACTCATAGAATACATGATGAACACTCACGTAAGTTTTTATCAATAATTTCATATAAAAAAAAGTATTTAAAACAATTTCTAACGAAATAATCTACTACCGTAATATACTTTAATCTCTAGCGTTCTAAGATAATTACTAGTTACCTGGATCGTCGGAGGAGAGCTGAAAACTAATGTGATAATCCCAAATTATGTGTGCACTCCACGTCTTCTTCAAACCCCAAAGCACCACGAACGAGAAATAGGCAAGTAGAATAAGTTAAGAACAATTTGATGAAGAAAAGGAGTAGAAAAATTTATGAGAGAAAATGATGATGATGATGATCGAATGATATTGTAAAAATGAAAGAAATTGTAATATGATTTATAATCAGATTTTTGGTGGTTTAAAAAGAATAAATAAAAGAGGTTTAATGGTAAAATTAAGAGGGAGGTTATGGAATGTCAAAAGACACCAAAATAAGTGAAGAAAATATCTCCTTCTTCCTCCACAAGGCCGGCTGCCTCATAGCCCAAACCACACAAAATATTTCGGCCCATTCATCAATGATCCATGTGACAAAAGTCCATTACGCGATAATTCGATAAATTCCTAAATCGCACCTAAACTTTAAAAATACTTAATAACGAAAAATAATTCTAATAAATTATATTATAAATATAAATATAATTCACATACTTAGCACATCTAATAATAAAAATATTTTGGCTCCCCTTAATTTATAAAAATCGAAATCATTAATTTAGAGAAACTAATAGTTTTAGGGAAAACTTTTGCGAAAAACTAGGAGCAAAAATTATTGGTTGTTACAATCTCCCCTCCTTAAATAAAGTTTCGTCCTCAAAACTTCGAAAACACAAAACAAATATTACAAGCACACAATGAATACCTGAAACGAATAGTTCCGGGTATTTCAGCCGCATAGACTCTTCGGTTTCACAAGTTGCTTCTTCGTACTTTTGACTTCTCCAAAGTACTTTAACCAAGGGAATCACCTTCCCTCTCAGAGCACGGTTCTGACGGTCCAATATACGAACTGGTCGCTCTTCAAAAGTCAAATTCGGCTCGACTGAGACCGACTCATAGGAATCACCTGAGAAGGATCACTACGATACCTGCGCAACTACGACACATGAAATACATCACGAACCTTCGACAGCTTTGGCGGCTAAGCCAAATGATACACGACCTCCCCACTCCTTTCAAAAATCTCATAGGGACCTACATACTTCGGACTCAACTTGCCCTTTTGACCAAACCGCATGACTCCCTTCATAGGTGAAACCTTCAAAAGCACCTTATCTCCCATCTCGAACGAAATAGGTTTCCGATGCGAATCTGCATAAGCTTTCTGCCTATCTTGAGCAGCTTTCATTTTAGCGGCCCAAAATCAATGAGTCACTGATGTCGCTCCAACAAGTAGGAGTACGACACTTCCTTCCATAGAGAGCCTCATACGGAGCCATTTGGATACTAGCTTGATAGCTGTTGTTATAAGAGAACTCCACCATGCTAAGCGACTTGACCCAAGACTATTGAAGTTCTAAGGCACAAGCATGAAGCATATCTTCCAAGGTCTGAATAGTTCTCTAAGTCTGGCCATCGGTAGTCACATGAAATACAGTACTGAGCTTCAACTTCGAACCAAAAGCCTCCTGCAAAGCGGTCCAGAAATGGGATAGAAATCGCGGATCATGGTCAGAGACAATGTCTTTGGGAACCCCATGAAGACGAATAATCTCATTAGCATAAGCTTCGGCCAACTCTTCCATAGACCAAGTGTTCTCGATCGCAATAAAACGAGCCACTTTGGTCAAACGATCCACAATCACCCACACAACATTCTTCCCACCAGTAGCCCTTGGCAAACCCATCACGAAATCCATCGAGATAGAGTTGAATTTCCAAGCAAGAATATATAGGCAGAGGTTGCACCAAACCACCAGCCCTTTGATGCTCAATTTTCACCTTCTAGCAGACCAGACACCTAACTACAAACTCGGTGATCTATCTCTTCATACCAAGCCACCAAAAATTATCTTTCATATCCTTATAAAGCTTGTCACCACCAGGATGAACAGAATAAGGAATACTATGAGTTTCCTCGATAATCTTTCTCTTAAGCTCACCATCATTGCACTAGTGGAAAAAAACGCAAGGGCTGCGATGTGATAAGTCTCAATTTTATACATGATTTTTGCCCGTTATATTACTTTTTAGTATAAGTTTTGAGACTTATAATAGATTTTCTTCTAATATTTTAATATTTTTACAGTTGAGTTACTTGAGTAACAAAGTTGATTTAAAATATGAAAAATATACTCAATAAATTACTTGCTTGATTCTACTACTACTTATACATGCTAATTTGGCTTATTTGATATTTATAATAGTAGTATGTCTTACTATGCAGATATTTTGTTTTAGAGCCCATTTATTTTTGACCACTTTATTGATTTGTTTTGTAGGTTACATTTGCAAAAGAAGAAAGCTGATCATGATTCCACATCTTAAAGTGAAAAAAAGTAGTTCTTAAGTGGGAGTACCCCACGTAGAGGGAGTGCTTCAATTGAAGCCCACAAGGAAAAACAAGCAGTAGAAGAAATTGAGATCTTCCTTTGTATAACCAGACCCAACAATTTTAATGAGTGAAGAAAAACCTATTGCTGGGCCGAAGACAACACATTACGCAACAATTGAAAAAAAGAAAAGAGAACCCTTCTTTTACGGAGGAAAACCTAAGACAAAACAAAAAAAAAAAGTCATCAGCAATTTAAAAATGAGAGAGAAGCACGCATTAGGGGAAGCAGCAATGCAGAGCATGAGACCAGAGGACGAAGACAACATAGAAGGAGACCAGAGAACGAGAGCCGACGCGAGAGAAAGGCGAACTTTCATCTGATTCTTCATATGAATCTGGAGTTTCTTTCTCTCTTCTCTTAGTTTATGCTATTAATTTTCGTCAGTTACTATGTTTAATTTCAGATTTTTACTTTCAATTAGTTTGGTTAATTTAGTTTCAATGTCTAGTTAAATTTCCATGTTCTAGGACTAGATGTAGTCTTTTATTTTCTGTCAATGATTTGAACTAAGTTGTTTGGATTTGATTATTATAATTGCAATTTGATAATCTTGGTTTGTTTTCATATGATTAATTTGGCCAGTTAATTATATGTTTAAGGTTTTGAATTATTAGCGGAAGTGAAAGTTCAATATTAGTTTGTGGGATTATTAAACGTCAAGTAGTATAATTTTAGGAATAATTATACACTTGGGGTGGTTTTATATGAATTTCTTGTTCGTAATGGGTTTATATTAATTGTTATGACCACGGAAGTAGGAGTAAGATTATTATAAATACACGTTTTCTACCTTGAAAGAGGAGATAATATATTATAGGAAATTAGATCATTGCAATACAATAGTTTTTAATCCGACAACTAGTTTAATTTCATTGTAGAAGGTAATTGGCGAAATCTAAGTCCAAGAACTATTTCTCATATTTGATTCTTACATATTGTTTGACGTTTTTAGTGTTAAAATTAGTAGTTCATATTACTTTAGTTTAGTTATTACCACCATTCACTATTTCTGGATCGTCTAAATAATATTAGTGTCTCTTAATTTGGTAGTTGATTATACCTCCTTGTGGGAAACAATATATTGCTTACCCTATATTTACCTTAATTGACCCATACACTTGAAGAATCTTAAGGTACTTTTAGGACCGACCACGGTGCAAGGGCTGTGTTTTTTGAAAAACGCAACCCTTAATAGTGAAGCACTAGTAGAATAATTGCTTATTGCTGCGGTTTTACCCATACGCAGCAATATATCACGTAAAAAGAAAAGGTAAAATATAAAATAAATAAATATATTGCTGCGGTTTCGGCCGAAAACCGCAGCAATATGGTTTCAACGGAAATTTTTTGAACAAAAGTTGACTATTTGACCAGACATATTGCTGCGGTTTCTGGCAAGAACCGCAACAATATATTAAAATAGTATTAAAAAATATTATATTAATATATTGTTGCGGTTCTTGCCAAAAACAGCAGCAATATGTCTGCGCTAGATCTAAAAAAAACACGGGTTTCTTTTTTTGCCTTCACTCTTTCTCTCTCGTCTATCTCTCTACTCTCACACTCTCTCTCTCTACTCTCTCACTTTCTCAAACTTTCCGGCGCAAAGATTTAAGTTTCCGGCGATAAGTTTGGTTTCGCGTTTTTCGCCCGGTTAGCGTTTTTCGCTCGTCTTCTTGCGTTTTTCGCGTTTTTGGTTCGGTGAGTTCGGGTTTTTCACCGCCGGCATCACCCTCTCCTCCGCCACTTTCGTACTTCACCGTCGGCGCCACCCTCTCCTTGTCCATATTTGGTTAGTTTTTCATAATTTTTTTTTGTAGTTTTCTTAATTAATAGTGCTTTAATGGAAAATTTTGCTTAAATAGTAGTTTAAAATGCTTAGTATAAAGTATATATATGATTAGTTATAAGATTTGAGGATTAAAAACTGATTTTGTGATGATTTTGCTTAAGTTTTTGTATGCCCTAAAATTTTATACGGGATTATTTTTGCTTAAGTTCTTGTGATGTTTTTGCAATACTTCATTTAAAGTGATATGCAATGCCTTCATATTGATAGACCCACCAATGGGAGGGGAAGGGAAATCTAAGGAATGGTTTGGTACTTGTTGTTTGGTGATAACTTGGAATCGCTTGAATGCGATTGTTGTTTGGTGATGACTTGGAATCGCTTAAATGTGATTGTTTTTATGTACATCATAATGCATAGATACCCGTTCAAGATTTACTCATTAGGAGTAAGTCTTGAATAGTCCCCGTTTTGGGACTGTTGTTAAACGTCACATCTCACTTAGGTAGTGAATGTGTGTTGATTCTTTGATTCTAAGTGAAATACGGTTAGTCATTTCCCTACTTCGTTCTCCGGGTACATATAAGATAAGCAATTATCTTCATCGTGTACTTGGAGAAATGAAGGGAAATGTTGCCGAATTTTACTTAGAATCAAAGATGATACATGCATTCACTAGTGGGATTGGAAGTTTAAGGATGGGTTAGGTTGGAGTGTTTAGGACCCAATGGAAGCATGCATTGAATATTAGGTTGTTGTATTATATTTATATGAATTTTTTAATTGATAATAATTTTTTATGTATGTATATATGTGTGGGGGTTTTCTGAGAAATGGATCGAAGGTGGATGTAAGGAAAGCGGAATACGTTGGAGTTCGTACAAGGTGTGAATGAGTTTTGTAAACGTGCTGTATAGCATCAACAACTTACTTGGGAGGATGAGATTTATTGTCCATGTGTTGATTGCTACAATGTGAATACGATTTCTGATATTAGGACCATAAGAGATCATATTATTCGTCGTGGATTTAGAGCTGAGTATTATATTTGGTTATGGCATGGTGAGAAGGGAAAATATACTCAGGATAGGGTTAGTGTTGATGTTCGCACTAGTAAAACATTAGAGATTGATATGTCGAATGTTGGGGTTGAGAATGAAGTTGTGATTGAAGATCATGTTAGGATTGAAGGTGATGATGTAGTAGGTGATGAAAATGACCACGGAGATAATAGTGACACTGAGGATGAAGAGTTTGGTGATGATCAATTAGGTGAAATGTTGGAAGGGGCCGGTGACCATTCTAATGAGCGGCCACGAGTGTTTGACAGTTTGTCTGAAGCTGCTGGGAAACCCCTTTATCCAGGGTGTACAAAATACACTTGATTGAATGGGGTTTTAACCCTTTTCAACATAAAAGCGAAACATAATCTAACTGATGTAGGCTTTACAAGATATGTTTCCTGAGGGTAATTTATTACCAAAATCCACCTACTATGCCAAAAAATTAATGTGTCCTTTGGGTTTAGAATATGAGCGGATTGATGCATGTCCGAATGATTGCTTGTTGTATCGAAATGTGTATGCGGACCTTTATGAATTCCCGAGGTGTGGTAAGTCCTGCTACAAATTGCCGGATGGGGTTAAGCCTAGGTCGGGCAATACGGGTCCTTCTGCGAAAGTGTTGTGGTATCTTCCAATTGTGCCAAGGTTCAGGAGGCTCTTTTCTATCAAAGAATATGCAAAAAACCTAAGATGGCGTGCTGATCAGAGAAAGAAAGATGGGATGCTTAGGCATCCAGTAGATTCTCCTCAATGGAAGGCTATAGATTCCAGATGTAGGGAATTTGGTCATGAACCTAGGAACTTGAGACTTGCATTGTGTACGGACGGAATGAACCCTTACGGTACTTTGAGTAGTCAACATAGTACTTGGCTTGTTCTTTTAGTGATATACAATCTTCCTCCATGGTTGTGCATGAAGCGGAAGTATATTATGTCGTCTCTCTTAATTTCTGGGCCTAAGCAGCCGGGAAATGTTATAGACATCTATCTTGCACCTCTCATCGAAGATCTCAAAAAGATGTGAGACAAAGGTGTTATGGTGTTTGATGTGTATTCTAATGAAGATTTCAGGCTTCGTGCTATGCTATTTTGTACTATAAATGATTATCCTGCTTATGGCAATTTGTCGGAGTATAAGGTCAAAGGAAAAAAGGAATGTCCCATTTGTGAGAATGGTATGGAGGCTACACATTTGCCACATTGTGGGAAACATGTCTATATCATTAATAGGCAATTCCTACATAGTTCTCATCCATATCGAAAGAAATAATCACCATTTAACAGGTTAGTTGAAAATGCTCCAGCTCCTAGAACGTTGATGTTTATAATCGTGTTAAGGGGATGGGCACAATATTTGCTAAGGGGGTTAAACCTTCGGAAGACGATGGTGTCATTTGGAAAAAATAGTCTATATTCTGGAGAGTTCCTTATTGGAAACACTTACCAGTTAGACATTGTCTCGACGTAATGCATATTGAAAAAAATGTTTGTTATGCAATTATCGGTACTCTATTGAATATGCCGGGAAAGACAAAGGATTGTCTGAAGGTTTGTAGAGATATGGAGAAATTGAAGATTCGGCCTAACTTATGGCCGAAGGTTTAGGAAAAAACTAACAAAGGAAAGAGAACAACAACGTATTTGCCTCCAGCTTGTTATACATTGTCTAGGCAAGAAAAACGACTGTTCCATGAGTTTTTATACGGTATTAAGGTTCCCACTGGGTACTCATCTAACATGAGAAGGCTTGTTTCTATGACTGATCTGAAATTAATTGGGTTAAAGTCCCATGACTGTCATATGATGATGCAAGTGATTTTGCCGATTCCAATACGCGGAATTCTTCCGAAACATGTTAGGCGTGCCATCACGAGGTTGTGTTCATTTTTCAACAACAAGGTACTTGACCCTGATAAGTTGGATAGTTTGCAAAATGAGGTGGTGATAAGACTTTGTCAATTCGAGATGTATTTTCCACCTTTTTTTGACATTATGGTTCACTTAGTCCTTCATTTGGTAAGGGAGATTGAACTATGTGACCCTGTGTTTTTAAGATGGGCATACCCTTTTGAGAGACATATGGGTTCTTTGAAAAAGAAAGTGAGGAATCCAGCAAGGCCAGAGGCGAGTTTTATTCAAGGAACTATTGCCGAAGAGGTTGGAGGATATTGTGCTTCTCATTTTGGTAAGGCTGTGACAATAGGACTTCCAAATTCCAGACACGGGGTAGGTTGGAAGGCAAGGGTGGGGTCGGAACGCGAAGTATTTCGCTATCATGGAGTGAATTGAATAAAGCTCATCTTTTCGTGTTGCACTATGTTACACAAGTTCATTCATACTTAGATAGACATATGCGTGAATTGTGGCAAAAAACCCGTCAAAAGGGGAGAGGGCGTTGATGAATGAGCATAACAGGTCTTTCATTGATTGGTTGTACAATAAAGTAATTGATGAGTTGTCTGCAAACAACAATCATGTAACCGATACAATTAAGTGGTTGGCATACGGTCCACGTGACAATTTTAAATCATATGAGGGGTATGATATCAATGGATATACCTTTTACACTAAACGTCAGGACAAGAAATCTAAGGTGGTACAAAATTGTGGGGTTTTCAATGGTTGCATCATCTAGGGAGTATGCGAGTACAAAGGATAAAACTCCGGTTGATGCTACACAATCATATTACGGGATCATTCAGGAAATATGGGAGCTCGACTATTGTGGCTTCACTTTGACTCTTTTTCAATGCAAGTGGGCGGACAATAGACGTGGTTTGCGAACGGATGATTACGGTTTTACTCTAGTCAATATGAGTTGTCTACGTGACACTGAAGAACCTTTCATCCTCGCATCACAAGCAAAGACAAGTGTTTTACGTATCTGATCCTGCAGATCCTCAGTGATTCATTGTTATTAATGGTAAAAGGCGAATTTCAGGAGTCGGTGATGTTGACGACAAAGAAGAATATGATAAGTTTGATGATACCCCCCCTTTCTCAATCCCAAATGATGATATGATGGATGTGCCTGATATTGAAAATAGTTACATGTGCGTGGATCACCAAGAAGGAATAACAGTTATCGAGCAACCTATCGACCAAAATTAAAGGTAAAAAAGGTTCTATATGAGTAATTTGAATTATAAATTGATGAGATTTTAATTGATTTCGTTACAATTATATGTTGAGACATGTTACATATATTGTTTTAAATTTTGTTAATTAACATTTTTTTGTTTTAACGGTTATCGAGCAACCTATTGACCAAAATTAAAGGTAAAAACGGTTCTATATGAGTAATTTGAATTATAAATTGATGAGATTTTAATTGATTTCGTTATAATTATATGTTGAGACATGTTATATATATTGTTTTAAATTTTGTTAATTAACATTTTTTTGTTGTTTCTATATATGCTACAGATATGGCTAGTGACGGTTTGAGCGATTACTCATCGGATTCCGATGCACCATTTTATCCCAGAAAAGGAGCCTGGCGAGGGAGAGGATAGTGACCGTGCTGCAAATGCGTTTGCTTCTTGGATGGAAACATGGGAACAAGATGCTGATAAGGATGCTTTACTTGGCATTGAGGTGAAATCTGATCCACGTCAGCCACCCCCCTCAGGTTCGCGCTTATTTGATTATTGTGAATATCGAATATGTAATTTATTTGTTTATTCTCTAATTTAGTTTCCTTATTTTGATTCTTAGATCGTCGTCAGACCAGTGCATATTATGGTGCACAAGGTGCACAAGGGAGGGGAAAAAAGTCAGGTGGGAAGATAAAGGCATCTAGAAAGAGTAAAAGAGGTCCCACGATGAGTCTTTCCAACACAGAAGATATGTACTTATAGTTCGATGATTAGGGGAGACCAACAGGTAATTATTAATTGTAAGATAGTTATAATTTATCATGCTTACAATTTAATGTTTGGATTTCTAATTGTTTGTTCTATTAGGCTGTGACGAGCCAAGTATGGTATTTGGGTCAGTCTTTCTATACGCAGGCTTAACATCAATTGGAAATGGAAAAAAACATTTCTTCTGCCCTGTTGGATTTGATGTGGACAAACACTATGGTAAGATACCACGCTGATGATTTTTGTAATTATATCATTTACAATTTTGGGATTTATTGTACTAATGATGACCTAACGTGCTTAATTATTTGTTTATGATGGAAAACATAATATGTTTCACCTCCCGGACAAGGTAAGATATAAGAAAAACTACTTGTCTGCTGTGAACTCCATATGGAGGGATTTTAAGGGCAAATTGGTAACTGGTTGGATCACAATGCCCAGAGTCAGATCAAAGAAAGAGAAGATTGGTGATACTCCTCCAGATGTCTACAAGCACATCAAGATGGAGGATCGGCTTACCTTCAAAGAGTCTATGACGTCATATGAGGCTGTAGTAAGTTTATAATCGAATTAACTTGGTTTTATTAATTTGAATTATATTCTACTAACTTAATGTTTTTTTTTTACGGTTTTTTCACCATATACCCCTGACTAATTTTTTTTTTGCACCGTATACCCTCGCAAGTTTCCAAATTCACCATATACCCCTCACGTTTCAAAAAATACATCAACATGCCTTTATGACTAACGGAAGGCTAACGCCGTTAGTCATTAACCCCTAATCCCCCTCTAAACCTAATTAACTACCCTAAACCTATGCCAAACCCTAACCCTAATCCCTAATCTAGTACTCTAACCCTAACCACCCCTCCCCCTTACCCCACCCACTCCCCCACCCTTACCCCAAAGAGCCCACCCACTCCCCTTACCGCACCACCCCCGAAGCCCACCCCCATCCCCACCACCCCGAAGCCCCCTCCCCACTCCGCGCAGCGAGGGAAGGGGAGAGGAGGGGGTCCGATTAGCAGCAGGTGAAGGGGGGAGGGGGGTTCGTGCAGCAGGGCAGGGGGAGGGGGGGGGTGGTCGGCAGGGGAAGGGTGGTGGTGGTGACGAGGAGGAGGAGGGGGTCAGCGGGTTAAGGGGAGGGGTGGTGGTGGTGACGGGGAAGGGGAGGGGGGGTCGGCGGGGAAAGGGAGGGGTGGTGGTGGTGACGAGGGAAGGGGATGGGGAGGGGGGAGGGGGTCGGCGGGTTAAGGGGAGGGGTGGTGGTGGTGACGAAGGAAGGGGAAGGGGAGGGGGAGGGGGTCGGGGGTTAAGGGGAGGGGTGGTGGTGGTGACAGGGGAAGGGGAAGGGGGTCAGCGGGGGAAGGGGACGGGTGGTGGTTACAAACAATTTGTTGCATCATTTGCTTCACCAACTACTAGGCTATCAGCTTCACAGCCCACTCAGCTACGTACTCCACCATCTGGATTTTTCGACACTCGGTCTCCTGGGTTGAAGGTACATGTGCTTTATACAAATAATTATCATATATACATGTGCTTTATACAAATAATTATCATATATACATGTGCTTTATACAAATAATTATCTTACATAATTAGAACTTTACGCTATTGTTAGGACGAGACTCCATGTCGATTGTATTTAATAGATCCAACTAGTGGAGAGACTTGTCTAGTGGTAGATGTACATTCTTATGCTTTTGATGAGACCACTACAGTTCATGGGTCTAGAATGATGAATGATCACCTTCGAGTGAAAATTCATCGTTATGTAGAGAAGTATAGCCATTTGCCACTACCTGTCCTCGTGACCACATATCAAATTGACACTACAGCTAATGCTTTGGGTACATGGGTGCAATGGCCAAAAACTTTAGTGCAAATATTAGGTGATGAGGTAATTGTTCAAATCATATCCATTTTTGTAAAAATAATAGCATTAAATTTAATAATTACATAATCTTATGCGCGTTCTCAAAAATAATTATTAGGTTACACCGACACCTAAAAAACAAAAGGTGATTTTAGGGGAGGCTGTCAGATGTCTTAGCCAACAGCTTTCAGTCGGTTCGGCTACTCGTTAAATTCTAGTTGTCAATGATGCATCGTTCTTGGAATACCTCATTGAAGACTGTAGGGAGTTAGCAGATACGCTTGCCCTTACCGTCGCAGACGATGATATCATTGGTGTTACCTTGTCGAGCTTCTTGTTCCATTATTCAGAAGATCCCACCGCTTATCTGACAAAGGAGGATATTGCTCAGTTCTTGAAAGGGGAGACGCTTAATATTTCTATTATCCAAGTGTACATGAGGTAACAATAATCAAAGTTATGATTTACATTTGTCTATTTTTTAGGGCATCGCAGTCTGGCTTGGATGGATTTGGGGATGTTGTTCGTGTTTGTTGGATGTGTCCGCAGAGTACCGCGGATGTGAAAGCATCGGAGAACGATTTACATTCAGTGTGCTTTGACTGGATCCATCCTTGTTGGTGCTAGTATCATCTTCACGCTAATCTTTCAAAAGTAATATTCTATCTTAATAGTTTTACAAATATTGATTGTTGCATGACATGTTGATTTTTTTAGTAATTATTGTTATTCAATCTTGCAATAGCCGTCATTGGATGCTTCTTGTCATATGTCCCTGATGTATCTATTTTATATAAATTATTTAGCTCTACTCCTTTAGCTTTGATAGTTGATTTGAGCTCATTGGAGCTCGATTCTTGAGCTATTTGATATGTTTGGACTTGTTTCCGTGTGTTAGATGTTTTTGTGCAGTTTAAGCGTCTAGAACCCACATTTGAGCTGCAGAACGGAAGTCCAACGGACTACTTATAGCCCATAGAAGATCCAAGAGATTGCACAAGTGATTCGGACAAGATTACACTAAAAAGAGCGCGAAAATTACTCCCGCCCGGTCGACCGGGCGGTTTTGCCCGACCGGGCGAGCCACAAAAGCTCTCCAGCACATGAGTTTTGTTCGCCCGGTCAACCGGGCGAGAAGAGGTTTGCTTGCGCGCCCGACCGGGCGGATCTGCCCGGTTGACCGGGCGGAATTCCCTCTCAGTCGTAGTTCTTTAATCACCGCCGCCCGACCGGGCGGTTTTCTCGGGACGGGTTTATTTGTTTTTTTTGCCGGTTTTGTAAGAAAAGTATAAATAGGTTTTTAGTAATTCCAATTAGACTATCTTATTATCTACGTTTTTAGGGCAAAACATTGAGTTTCTCTCTCTCTAGTTTTGTATTAACTCTTGCTCTTGAAGATTATAAAGATCATCGATTTTGGTTTTCATTGTTCTTGAATCATTCGGTATTTCTCTTTACTTTTGTTTAACTTAATGAATTCTTTTACTTTGATTATGTTTATTGATTTTATTATTATCATGAGTGAGTAGACTTTTTCTAGGGCTTAGAGAGGGAAGCCATGTTTATACCTTTTTTATTGTGGTTTAAAGTTCTTCGTTATTTGGATTGAATTAGAATAATTCCTATTGATTTGTTATGCTTGTTTAGTTCATGTAATTGCGCAATATCATGTGTTATGTTTAGCTAATAAGAATTAGAATCGAAAGATCGTATTCATTAGAGGCTTGTTACAATGGGTAGATTTGATTATGTTGAGCGACCGTACTGGCATATGTTAATCTAAGAGTTGTTAATGCCTGACCAAGGATTAACGAAATACTTTATTTATTCGAACCTCAATCCAAGTATTGTCGAACTATATTGTAGTGATTAAATTGGTATAAGCATGGTGGACCGATCGATTCCCCTAGGTTTTTAATTAATTGATAAACTTCCATCTTTTTGTGTTATAGTTTATTCTAGTTTAGTTATTAATTCCTCAATCAATTTCCTCTTTTGAAGTAGTTAGATAATTGAACATAAATCTGTGGAACTCATCTCCCTGTGGATCGACCCGTATTTGCCAGTTTCTGCTAAACAAACACCGTGCACTTGCGGTATATTTTAAAACTCATCAAGTTTTTGGCGCCGTTGCCGGGGCAACCAATTCCCAAAGAGACTGCTAATGCTGTCACTCTTCGAAGTGGAACACAATATGATGCTCCACTTATGCCTACTGATGATTTGCCACCTCCAGACAACAATGATGTAGTGGATGAAAAGGAAGGTGAAGATAGCTCAAAAGCTGAAGTTGAGCAAGAGAAAGTAGATGAAGCAAAGAAGAAAAAGGAGAAGGTTACAGACTCTCCTACACCACCACTACCTTTCCCTCACATGATGCAAAAATCCAAGGTTGATCAACAGCTTGGTAAGTTCATGTCAATGGTCAAGAATCTTGAGGTAACAGTTCCTTTTACTGATTTAATCTCTCAAGTGCCTGTTTATGCCAAATTTTTGAAAGACATGATTACTAAGAAAAAGGATTTTGGTGGTCTAGATAGAGTTGCTCTAACTGAAGAGTGTAGTGCTGTTTTGCAAAATAAAATCCCTCCAAAATTAAAGGATCCTGGTAGTTTTTCCATCCCATGTCATGTAGGTGCATTGTTTATAGATAAGGCTTTATGTGATCTAGGAGCTAGTGTATCTGTTATGCCTCTATCTATCTGTAATAAACTGAACTTGGGAGTTTTGAAGTGCACACATATTACTTTGCAGATGGCGGATCGTTCTGTGAAATATCCTTTGGGTATTTTAGAGGATGTTCCTGTCAGGGTTGGAAAATTCTATATTCCTGTAGACTTTGTAGTGCTGGATATGGAGGAGGATAGTCAGATCCCCATTATTTTAGGTAGGCCTTTCTTGTGTACTGTCTGTGCTGTGATTGATGTTAAGTCTGGCTCTTTGACTTTAAGTGTTGGTGATGATACTATTACTTTCAAACTAACCAATGTTATTAAGTCTCCTATGCTTGAGCACACATGCTGCAGGATTGTTGTACTGGAAGAGATTTCGGGAGGTGACTATCACCAATTTCTGCCAGATGATCCATTGGAGAAAATTCTTGAACTGGGTGACCTTAATGTTGATGAGGCAGTCGAATGTGAGGTAATGGAGACTATTTGCTCTACTTCTGAGCCACAGGTAAAGAAGTTAGAACTTAAACCTTTACCTTCTCACCTCAAATATGCATTTCTTGATGATAATGAGGAATGCCCTGTGATTGTCAGTACTAAACTCACAGATAGCCAGCTTTCACAACTTCTTACAGTGCTTCGCGTGCACAAAAAGGCTATTGGGTATAGTATCGATGATCTAAAGGGTATTAGTCCTGATTTTTGTATGCATAAAATAAATTTGGAAGAAAATCACCGCCCTTGCATACAACCCCAAAGACGTTTGAATCCTAATATGCAAGAGGTAGTAAAGAAGGAAATAATGAAACTGCTTGACGCGGGCATCATCTATCCCATCTCAGATTCTAAGTGGGTGAGCCCGGTTCAAGTTGTTCCTAAAAAGGGGGGGACTACTGTTATTACGAACGATAGAGATGAACTAATTCCTACTGCATCTTTTACAGGTGGCGAATGTGTATTGACTATCGCAGATTAAACATAGCCACCTTGAAAGATCACTTCCCCCTCCCTTTTATTGACCAGATGTTAGAAAGATTAGCAAAACATAGCTTTTTCTGTTATTTGGATGGATATTCAGGTTCCTTTCAGATTCCCATTACCCAGAAGATCAGGAGAAGACGACGTTCACATGTCCTTATGGCACCTTTGCTTACCGCCGAATGCCTTTTGGTTTGTGTAACGCCGCTGCCACATTTCAAAGATGTATGATTGCCATTTTTTCTGATTTCATTGAGAATATCATGGAGGTATTTATGGATGATTTCAGTGTCTATGGGTCTGACTTTGATGTGTGTTTGCATAATCTTTCTAGAGTACTGAGACGTTGTACTGATGTTAATTTGGTTTTAAACTGGGAAAAATGTCACTTCATGGTCCATGAGGGAGTGGTACTTGGTCATCTTGTTTCTGAACGTGGCATCCAAGTTGATCGGGCAAAAATTGAGGTGATTGAGAAACTTCCTCCTCTTATGAATGTCAAGGGAGTGAGGAGTTTTCTGGGTCGTGCGGGGTTTTATCGCAGGTTCATAAAAGATTTTTCCAAAATTGCGAACCCCTTACTCAATTGTTGCTCAAGGATGCCACCTTTGATTTTACTGATGCTTGTGTGGAGTCTTTTGACAGGATTAAAGAAGCATTAATCACTGCCCCTATCATACAACCTCCAGATTGGAGTCTTCCCTTCGAGATCATGTGTGATGCTAGTGATTATGTAGTGGGTGCTGTACTTGGCCAACGGAAGAACAAGACCCTCCATGCTATTTACTATGCCAGCAAGACATTAGATGAAGCTCAGGTCAACTATGCTACTACAGAGAAGGAGTTATTGGCCATTGTATATGCTCTTGACAAGTTTCAAACCTACCTCATAGGTTCGAAAGTTATTGTCCACACCGATCATGCGGCACTGAAGTATCTATTGGCTAAGAAGGAAGCCAAGCCACGACTTATTCGCTGGATACTCTTATTACAAGAGTTTGATTTGGAGATCCGTGATAAGAAGGGTGTTGAGAATGTCGTTGCCGATCATCTCTCCAGATTGAGATTTGAGTCCAGTGCTGATGGTCCCATAAATGATTCTTTTCCTGATGATCATCTTTTTGCTGTATCTATTCAATCTCCATGGTATGCTGATTTTGCTAACTATTGTGTTGGTGGTTCTCCTCCTCCAGATTTGACGTACCAACAACGCATGAAGTTTTATCATGATGCTAAGCATTACTATTGGGAAGACCCACTTCTATACAAGAAGTGTTCAGATGGCTTGTTCAGACGATGTGTTGCCGATTGGGAGATAGCTGGAATCCTACAACACTGTCATAGTATGCCTTGTAGTGGGCATCTTGGCTCACAGGCCACAGCTTATAGAGTTCTCCAGAGCGGGTTCTACTGGCCTACTATCTTCAAAGATGCCTGTGCTTTTTGCCACTCTTGTAATGAGTGTCAAAGAACGGGCAATATTTCAAAGAGACAGGAGATGCCACAGATGGGAATTTTGGAGATTGAGCCCTTTGATGTGTGGGGAATTGATTTCATGGGACCTTTCCCTTCTTCTTGTGGGAACCGGTATATTTTGGTAGCTGTGGATTATGTGACTAAGTGGGTTGAAGTTGTGGCTTCCCCTACTAATGATTCTAAGGTGGTAATGAAGCTCTTCAAGAAGATTATTTTTCCTCGTTTCGGAGTCCCGAGAGTCTTGATCAGTGATGGGGGTCTCATTTTCATCAGAGAACCTTCCAAGCTTTACTGAAGAAATATGGAGTTACTCATAAGGTTGGCTTGGCATATCACCCTCAGACTAGTGGCCAAGTTAAAGTCTCCAATCGTCAGATCAAGCGCATTTTAGAGAAGGTAGTTAACAGGTCAAGGAAAGATTGGTCACAAAAGTTGGATGACACTTTATGGGCACTACGAACTGCTTTTAAGACACCTCTCGGCACCACCCCATATCAATTGGTCTATGGCAAAGCTTGTCATTTACCAGTTGAAATGGAGTATCTCTTAGCTTGGGCAGTCAAAGAAATTAACTTGGATTTAGAGGCTGCAGGTGAAACAAGACTTCTTCAGTTGAATGAGTTAGATGAGCTTCGACTGGAAGCATATGAGAAACACAAGCTTTACAAGGAGCAGACAAAAAGGTTTCATGACAAGATGATTGAGAAGCGCGAGTTTCATATTGGTGACAAGGTTTTATTATACAACTCTAGACTAAGGCTTTTTCCTGGAAAGCTTAAGTGAAAGTGGTCTGGACCTTTTGTTGTCACTGATGTGAAGCCACATGGAGCCGTTGAAGTGGCTAATGCAGATGGGACGAAATTAAAGTGAATGGTCAACGTTTGAAACTGTATCATGAGGGTGCTTTCATAGGTCAAGTAGAGGTCATCTACTTAGATGTTCCCTCACCTTGAAATCAGAGGTACTAAGGTCGTGCGGAACCTTTCTAAACCAGCGTTTTGCGGGAGGCAACCCGTCTTTACTTTTCTTTTTCTTTACTAGTTTAGATTACTTTTCTTATTTTTTTAGAGAGGTGAGAGAGAGTGTACTGACATTTTGGCGAGTTTAGTGTGTGCAGGGGGTCAATATCACAACTTGGAAAAATTTTGACGAAAAAAACAGCGGAAAATATAGCCGCCCGGTCGACCGGGCGGTTTTGCCCGACCGGGCCTCTTCACTAGCCCCACCGGGCGAGTTCGCCGGACAGGGCGCGCAACTAAAATCCAAGAAGGGCGAAAAGAAAGCAACAAAAATTTTCGCCCGGTCAACCGGGCAACTTCGCCCGACCGGGCACGCGAGCGAATTTGGAGACAATTTCGCCCGGTTAACCGGGCGGAATGCCCTTAATATGCTGAGGAAGCGAGTTTCGCCCGGTCGATCGGGCGGATTTTCCACTCCATGCCAGGCCAGCGCTGCGAAGGCAACCAAGAAATTTTTTTATTCGCCCGGTCGAGCCAGCCCGACCGGGCGGATTCCACGAGGGTTACTCTTATTTCTTCCTTCACTCCACTTCTTTCTTCCTTCACTTCTTTCATTTTCTCTCACTTTTCTTCATCCTCTCAACTCTCTCTCTCTCCTAAAAACCTCCATAGCCAAACTCCACCCTACCTTTCACCATTCACAAATTCCATCTTCTCCTTCAATTTTCTTCATATCCCAACACTTTTCTTCATCTTTCTCCCATAAAACCTCCATCATCCCACTTCAATTCTCTCACTCCCAAAAATCTCCACTTTTCTTTTCTTTTCCACCATGTCAGGGCCAAGCAAGAGGAAACACAGCTCAAGAGGGGAATCAAGCGCTCAAATTCCACCAGATTCGACATTCCCGCAGGTAATCTTCAAATCCCTAGAACAAAAACAAAGATTTGAAAAGTTGAAATATCGGAACATAATCCCTACTCGTTTTGTTGATGCTAATGCTTTGCATGCTTTGGGTATTTACGGTGAAACTAAAACGCTATTTGAGAAATTGGGATTGGGAACAATGTTCGGCATGTTTTTCTGGACATATAGGCATCTTACACTTGAATTCTTGAGCTCATTAGAAGTAGGCAATAAAAATCAAGTTCTCCGTTTTCGCCTCATGAATGAGGATCGAGAACTCACTTTAGGCCAATTAGCTGCTATTTTTGGCCTCCCTGTTACTGATGATCACCACACCCCTCCCACTGTTCGAATTAATACCTTGTGGACCGCATTCACAGGTGATGGGGATGTTAACACCCAGCATATGACTGCAGACCACCTCCATTTTCCCAGCCTTCGCTACTTACAGCGATTTTTGGGATTCACACTTTTTGGGCGTGCTGAGCCCCACTCCTGTCAGTTGCAGGAGATTTTTTTGATGGGTAGTTATTTGTTTCCAGAGCTTGATTACTCTCTGTGCCTTCCTTATCTGTTTGTGTCCCAGCTGAAGCGGACTGCCGCCAATTTACCTGCTTTGTTTGACGATGGTAGTGTTAGGGGGTAACCTATTGTTTTAGGTGGCCTCATTACCGCTATTGCTGCTCAATTTGGCTATACTCCTGACATTAGCAATGCTGTAGTTGGTCCCGCTGAGATTAACATTGATTATATGACAAATGCTAAATGGCTAACCGCCCAGTCTGCGAACAAATTTAGGTGGTTCATTGCTAAGAAGGAGTCTATCCTTCTTCTTGACCCTGCTCAGACCCGCTTAGAGCCTGGTGTGGGGTCGTACCTCCTTCCTATGCGAGGTCAAGAGCCCATTGTTAGGCGACCTCTGCGGACCTACCACAGGCAGCCCGTTGGGGAAGCCTCCTCCTCCGCCGCGCCTATGAATCCTATGATGGCGGTCCTTACCCGCCTTGAGCAGGGACAGCAGTCCCTTACCTCACAGATGGGCCGCCTTGAGCTTGGTCAGCCTACCATCCAGACTCACCTGACTTCGTTGGACACACGGTTGACTACCGTGGAGTCTGACATGCGCCATGCCCTGTACCCTATCTACCATGACTATTTTCATCAAGGGCTTGTTGCTCATGATGCCACCCACCCTTCATGGTACACACCACAGGTCCCTGACCCTACTGACCATGCTCGGGATGTTCCTTCTGGCCATACTGCTTTTGGTGCTGCAGGTACTACCGGTGGCAGTTTTACTGCCGATATGTCTGATGATGACGCGTGGGTCCTCTCTTTCCCTCTAGCTGCAATGAGGCCATTGCCGAGTTTAGCTTGGGGGGAGGATTTCTGTAAGTACTTTCTCTCTCTTTACTGTTTTGTAGCATAGTTAGTCTAGTTTCGTTTTATTGGTTTTCATTGTAAAAAAAATAAATAAATAAATGAGAAAGAAAAAAAAAAGAGAAAAACTTGAAAAAAAAAAACGAGCTTGACATGAGTTATGATGAGTTGCATGGTTGTTTCCCTGCACCCCCAAATTTTTGAATGAATTTTTAGACTCTGAATCTATGATAGTTAGCGTGAGTATTTGTTAGTCTTGAGTTAATTTTCAATCTTCCATGACCCTTGATTGCATGATACTTGCGGCACTTGCATTGATTGTAGAGCTAAGTTGGTTAGACTGTGAGGACTCATTATTGCCAATGGATTTATTTCTACATCCATTCTGTTTCTTGTGTGTTAGTTCCTCATTAGTTGACTAATCTTGACTTTGACAACGTACTTATTGATATCTGATGACTTGTGGCAATTGCTATGATAGAGGCGTCCTTTTGTCTGATTCTTGAGCCTCAAAGTGATTTTTTATTGATATACTATTATCCTCCTTAGCCCCGCTGAGCCTAATGACTATTTCATGTTACTAAACCTCATTACATGCCCATGGCCCTTATTTTGATATTAATCCAAGCCTAGCTTGGGGGAGCATCTATCGAAGTTAGTATCTGAAATGGTTGCTATGAGTTACTTTGGGTGGAGATGATTGTATTTTGTAAGGTTCAAAGTTCGAGAAAAATAAGAGAATAAGCAAAGTGAAATAAATGTGATTGTTGGATCGAAAAGATGCAAAGAAAAAGAAAAGAAAGATTGAAAAAAATGAACAAAAGGGTAAAAATTCTTTCCTTCACAATCGCTTGCAAAGAAAAATTCATTACACTGCTTCAAGGATGGGTTTATTGAAAATTTTGTTGATTCATAGAGTTGGGACATTGTTATTGGTTGTGTTATAGTTGATGCTTCTAGTGACTTTTGCTTCCTCATTCTTGGGTTTTTCCACCACATTTCCCATACATATTCCCTACCCTTACCTAAGCCCCATTACAATCCTGAAAAAGTCCTCTTGAGCTTGTGTTTACATTGTTTATTGGATTGATGTGTAGTCAGTTTGTCAAGGTTAAAGAGTACGTTTGCTACTTGAGTCGACATGATTAGGATGAGTGGCATTATTACCTTTTTAAACACATGAGAGTGTGAGTGGGAAGGGTTGTTATGGTTGGGATGGTGAGTGATCGGGCACATCTTTTGCCTGCCACAAAAATGAGAGAAGAGCGTTCCCCCTTGTGAGCACCATCTTAGTATTTGCATGATATGTGTAGTGACGTTGCTTGATTGTCTTTCTCGGTGATTGGTCATTGGCTTGATATAAAGGATTGATGATGATGCACGCTTTCTTGATTGATTTTTGAGTCTACTAATATTTTCGAACTGCATTTTCTATGGGGTGAAACAATCGTATCTTGTAACTCATTTGTGTGGTTTTGCTTAGGGACAAGCAAAAGGTTAGCTTGGGGGATTTTGATGTATCTATTTTATATAGATTATTTAGCTCTACTCCTTTAGCTTTGATAGTTGATTTGAGCTCATTGGAGCTCGATTCTTGAGCTATTTGATATGTTTGGACTTGTTTCCGTGTATTAGATGTTTTTGTGCAGTTTAAGCGTCTAGCACCCTCATTTGAGCTGCAGAACGGAAGTCCAACGGACTACTTATAGCCCATAGAAGATCCAAGAGATTGCACAAGTGATTCGGACAAGATTACACTAAAAAGAGAGCGAAAATTACTCCCGCCCGGTCGACCGGGCCAGCACATGAGTTTTGTTCGCCCGGTCAACCGGGCGAGAAGAGGTGAAGTTTTGCTTGCGCGCCCGACCGGGCGGATCTGCCCGGTTGACCGGGCGGAATTCCCTCTCAGTCGTAGTTCTTTAATCACCGCCGCCCGACCGGGCGGTTTTCTCGGGACAGGTTTATTTGTTTCTTTTGCCGGTTTTGTAAGAAAAGTATAAATAGGTTATTAGTAATTCCAATTAGACTATCTTATTATCTACGTTTTTAGGGTAAAACACTGAGTTTCTCTTTCTCTAGTTTTGTATTAACTCTTGCTCTTGAAGATTATAAAGATCATCGATTTTGATTTTCATTGTTCTTGAATCATTCGGTATTTCTCTTTACTTTGTTTAACTTAATGAATTCTTTTACTTTGATTATGCTTATTGATTTTATTATTATCATGAGTGAGTAGACTTTTTCTAGGGCTTAGAGAGGGAAGCCATGTTTATACCTTTTTTATTGTGGTTTAAAGTTCTTTGTTATTTGGATTGAATTAGAATAATTCCTATTGATTTGTCATGCTTGTTTAATTCATGTAATTGCGCAATATCATGAGTTATGTTTAGCTAATAAGAATTAGAATCGAAAGATCGTATTCATTAGAGGCTTGTTACAATAGGTAGATTTGATTATGTTGAGCGACCGTACTGGCATATGTTAATCAAAAAGTTGTTAATGCCTGACCAAGGATTAACGAAATACTTTATTTATTCGAACCTCAATCCAAGTATTGTCGAACTATATTGTAGTGATTAAATTGGTATAAGCTTGGTGGACCGATCGATTGCCCTAGGTTTTTAATTAATTGATAAACTTCCATCTTTTTGTGTTATAGTTTATTCTAGTTTAGTTATTAATTCCTCAATCAATTTCCTCTTTTGAAGTAGTTAGATAATTGAACATAAATCTGTAGAACTCCTCTCCCTGTGGATCGACCCGTATTTGCCAGTTTCTGCTAGACAGACACCGTGCACTTGCGGTATATTTTAAAACTCATCAGTCCCACGCTCGGGATAATTTATGTCTTTGATTCTGCTAGCATACACAAGCAGTGGAAGTTAAAGATTAAACCGACTATGATAGCGTAAGTTGATCGGTTTGATATATTTGAAATGAATTGAAATTATAATATAAAGCACATGAAGTGTAAATCATTTGATGTTGTGTTATGTAGTGCTTTAGGAGGTTTCGGATGAGCGGCAACAACGTTGGTCGGGTCAATCTTCTCTAGAAACATGTTGAGGTATAATAGACTTATTTTATTCAATTAAAATCCTATGTTATTCTCCTTATACGATAAATTTCCTCATTTTCTTGAAACTTTTGATAAAGTGCCCACAACAACAAGGAGGCGAGGAGTGCGGTTTTTTTTGTCATGCGTAACATTTTTGACGTACTCACTTCATATTCTGGTTCGGAGGATTTCGATGAAGTAAGTTTTGTTCACTTACAATTCATTTCATACATTATTTAACTATTTGAGGCTAACTTTGGTGAATTATTTTCAGGTTTCTCGTTCCTTTACCTCCGATCCTTATACGGAAGATCAAATCAATGAGGTGAAAAATAAGTGGGCAAGATACTTTATTGATAATTGTATTGCGTAGGTTAGTTTATGTTAATTTCCTTTGTTTCTCTATCTTTACAACGAATATAATTTAGTGCAACTTGTACCAACAAACATTATCGTATTTGACTTGGATTTCATAAATATATATATGTTGGATTCGCATGATATCATGTTGGATTGAATGGTATTTATTTTTTGTTGAACTTGGATTTTGGATGATGGATGTTGGAGGAAAATTGGTTGTTAAAGGATGATGGATGTTGGTTGTTAGATGAATTTTGGATGATGGATGAATTTTACCCTATTGCTGCGGTTTGTGCCAGAAACCGCAGCAATATATTGAATTTTTTAATATAAAATAAATATATTGTTGCGGTTTGTGCCAGAAACCGCAGAAATATATCGTATTTTATTAATATAAAATAATGATATTGTTGCGGTTTTTGCTAGAAACCGCAGCAATATCTTGGCCTATTGCTGCGCTAAAAAACCGCAGCAATAGATTAATTACCTATTGTTGTGCCTTAATTGATGTGCGGCCAAAGCCGCCGCAATAGGCCACTTAGTGACCGCAGCAAGGGTTGTGGTTTTTGGGCTAACCGCAGCCCTTTATGGGCTTTTTTTTAAAATTTTTTTTGAAAGAGCGAGGCTTAAAATGTTAACAGCTAGGGTTTCTCACAATTCACCTTCTCTCATTCTCTCTCCTCTCCCTCATTCTCTCAAAAATCTCACATTAACCAACAATCTCACAATCGCCTCCCTTCGTTCTCACCCTCCTCCCTTCTATCTCACCCTCATCCCTTCTCCCTTCTTCCCTATCCGGCGGCATAAAACACCACGCAGCAACACGACACAGCAACACAACAACACGTAACGATGCAGCAACACCACAATTCTCCTCGTTCGTCGTTCGTCTCCTCTTATCCCTATTTCTTTGCGGGTGAGGGTTCGCAACGAGGTAACAAATGACTTTCTCTCTCCTCTCATTTCTTCGCCGGTTGACGAGATCGTGCCCCCATTTTCTCTCACTTCTTGGTTGTTGGTGATTCGTCATGCCGTGCTGCCCTGTCTCGCCGCCGTTCTTATCGCCGCTGTTCTTCCCCTTTTCTTCTTCTCTTCTTGGTTATTTGCTACTGCTACTTCTACTTCGAGCATTGCCTTCGCCGTTGCTGCATCAGATCTAGGGTTTGATATAGTTTTTATCATTTTTATTTTGTAATTTATCTGTTACTTGTGATAGGTTTAGTTAAGCATTTTATTTTGTATTTTAGGTTTTTTATTTTATTTTATTTTGTGGAATTAATTTGATGTTCTTGTTGATTCGTTAATTTATAATTTCGTTTCGTTTTGTTTGTTTTTTCGACTGTAAATTTTGTTTTGTTCTGTTTATAATTTATAATTTCGACTGTAATTTATAATTTCATTTTGTTTGATTAGTTAAGGATTGTAAATTTGTAACAGCCCGATTCCCGTGCTGCTACCTTAACTCGCTTAGCAATCACAAATCTCAATTAGCACCAAAATATTACTAATCACTTATGAATTAGATAACATTCGCAGGGGAAACAACCTGAAATATACGATCCTGGACCTATGGGTTATGGGCCCACAAAACAATATCCTTTAAATAAGACTTCAATTACATAGTCATTCAATCTCAAATTCCATGGCAAAAGAATAATCTATATTGTAAGTAATTCTAAATGAACTCCTTTATATACAAACTTAAATCTCGGACTTTAACCCACAATACACAATTTGAATCATAACATTTCTCTGAACTCGATTCTGGCTTCCAACACAATCCTGAAACAAAGTTTGACTCTGCCACCCACCAAGTGACAGGCCACAGAAATGACAACACTATCAGCAAAGCAGAGTACACACTACATAATAGAAAATACAAGTTTAGGTGTATTTTGAAAACTAATTGATAACACATAGTCATAATAGCAAGTAGTCATAATCACTTCAATTACTTAGAGATTTCATAAGCTCATTCTTTTGATATGACCGCGAGTGTAGCAAACCATTGAGGGTCGTCACCCCACAATTTACTGTTCTGCTTGCAAGACTTAAGCCGGACATGTCCTACTTCCGCCAGGATTTCCCCCTCCTGGTTTGGTAACAGTTAGGGAATACCCGCCCTAACCCGGGTGTATGCTCACGCCTCGCTTCCTTGATTAAAATCCAAAACATTTAGTGTTTCATTACCATACAATTCCATATACTTAACAAATTCCATTTAGAAGCATAAACATGGAAATTTAGTGTTTAAGCTCAGCTTAGGATAAGTAAAACATCTCAAGTGAACCACAGCATGCCAAATCCATGTCATATACTCAAAGCACACATACTATTATGCATATCATAAGAGATTTCATTTCATAATCATGCTTCAAAATAGAAAGAAACAATCATCAAACCATAGGTAGGAAAATCTCTAGGTTACAATCCAAACTAAGTGTGTACCTTCACTTAGGCTGCTTAATGCACTTAAACTCCTTATTCCAAGTGGTTTACCCTTCCTAAAGCTTCCCCTGAGTATGTAAATGCTAGGGATTAGTTTACACAAGTTCTAGAATATAAATAATTAAGCTAAGTACAAGAGACATGCAAAGCTGTACTTACAGCAGTTGCTTGATGTTTCTATGGAGTTTTCTAGAACTTTCCAAGGCTTGAAAACTCTACCAAAAGCTTGAAATACTAGGGAATTATGTCTATAAGAGTTTTATGTAAAGATAACTAGGTGTTAAAGAATAAGATTTAGGAGAAAAGGACGAAAAACCATGACACCCTTTTATAGGGCCTGTTCTGGCGGGACCCATGGGGGAGGGAAACCTCTTCTGGGTAAGGTCGGTTTCTTGGAGTTTCTAGGTGATTCTTGTCGAAGGTGTTAGCTTAATATGTTGGCTTTCATGCATGAAAAGAGCTTTGGGAGATAAACACTTAAGTAGCTGCTTAGAAGCTTTCTTTTACGATAGGTACGAACTGATATTTTAGCTGACGAAATTTTATTATGTAAGGAATCTACTATATTGCGCCAGGTATATTTTGGGAAAAAATAACCATTTTAACCTTAAGACATCCCAAACATAACATATATCAAGTTTGATTAGGTTCTGAGCTCGGATTCAACCCTAAAAGGCTCTTTAACTGAAGGTTCATTATTACCCGATAAAACGGTCTCTATGCGATTGTCATAATCATAAGGAATAAGGCTCTCCAAGGATTTTTAGCTTATCTATTGGTTCTCACGGCTTTCTTAACCACTAAGAATGATAGTGCTTATCCTCTTTGACCTTTCTTAACCATTAAGAATGATAGTGCTTATCCTCTTTGACCTTTCTTAACCATTAAGAATGATAGTGCTTATCCACAAGCTTTCTTAACCACTAAGAATGTTAGAGCTTATCCACTTGCTTTCTTAACCACTAAGAATGTTAGAGCTTATCCACTTGCCTTCTTAACTATTAAGAATGATGGTTCTTGTCCCCTTTTGTCCTAGTATGCCGTTGGAGAGAATTCTAACTAATTAAAGGACCAAAGCCTGATGAAGACTTAATATAGCTAACAAAATAATTGAACCTGCTTAAAAATTCAGGTTGTTACATTCTACCACCCTTAAAATAAGTTTCGTCCACGAAACTTCAAACCTTAAGTATCCAGATACCAAGCACTATAACCTCCGATAGTCCTTACTCAATTTCCATGAAAAATGTTCTCAATATTCCCAACAAATAGATTTCAAATAACCTCAAATTACAACTTCGAATTCCATACTCTTATTCCCAAAGTTTTACACAAATCTAGACTCTTATTCTTATTCTATAGCTTAAAACTTGAACTCTAATTACCCAAGTAACAGACACACATTCCCAACGATCTTTTACCCCCGCTATGTGGCTAACTCAGCACACGCTCGCATGATTGCTCTGATACCATTTGTAATAGCCCGATTACCGAGCTGCTAGCTTAACTCGCTTAGCAATCACAAATCTCAATTAGCACCAAAATAATACTAATCACTTATGAATTAGATAACATACGCAGACGAAACAACCTAAAATATACAATCCTGGACCTGTGGGTTATGGGTCCACAAAACAATATCCTTTAAATAAGACTTCAATTACATAGTCTTTCAATCTCAAATTCCATGGCAAAAGAATAATCCATATTGTAAGTAATTCTAAATGAACTCCTTTATAGACAAATTTAAATCTCGGACTTTAACCCACAATACACAACTTGTTTCTCTGAACTCGATTCTGGCTTCGAACACAATTCTGCAACAAAGTTTGACTCTGCCACCCACCAAGTGACAGGCCACAGAAATGACAACACTATCAGCAAAGCTGAGTACACACTATATAATAGAAAATACAAGTTTAGGTGTATTTTGAAAACTAATTGATAACACATAGTCATGATAGCAAGTAGTCATAATCACTTCAATTACTTAGAGATTTCATAAGCTCATTCTTTTGATATGACCGCGAGTGTAGCAAACTATTGAGGGTCGTCACCCCACCTTTTTTTGTTCTGCTTGCAAGACTTAACCCGGACATGTCCTACTTCCGCCAGGATTTCCCCCTCCTGGTTGGGTAACAGTTAGGGAATACCCGCCCTAACCCGGGTGTATGCTCACGCCTCGCTTCCTTGATTAAAATCCAAAACATTTAGTGTTTCATTACCATACAATTCCATATACTTATCAAATTCCATTTAGAAGCATAAACATGGCTATTTAGTGTTTAAACCCAGCTTAGGATAAGTAAAACATCACAAGTGAACCACAGCATGCCAAATCCATGTCATATACTCAATGCACACATACTATTATGCATATCATAAGAGATTTCATTTCATAATCATGCTTCAAAACAGAAACAAACAATCATCTAACCATAGGTAGGAAAATCTCTAGGTTACAATCCAAACTAAGTGTGTACCTTCACTTAGGCTGCTTAATGCACTGAAACTCCTTATTCCAAGTGGTTTACCCTTCCTACAGCTTCCTCTGAGTATGTAAAGTGCTAGGGATTATTTTACACAAGTTCTAGAACATAAATAACTAAGCTAAGTACAAGAGACATGCAAAGTTGTACTTACAGCAGTTGCTTGATGTTTCTATGGAGTTTTCTAGAACTTTCCAAGGCTTGAAAACTCTACAGCTTGAAATACTAGGGAATTATATCTCGAAGAGTTTTATGTAAAGAGAAGTAGGTTTTGAAGAAGAAGATTTAGGAGGAAAGGACGAAAAACCATGAAACCCTTTTATGGGGCCTGTTCTGGCGGTACCCATGGGGGAGGGAAACCTCTTCTGGGTAAGGTCGGTTTCTTGGAGTTTCTAGGTGATTCTTGTTGGAGGTGTTAGCTTAATGTGTTGGCTTTCATGCATGAAAAGAGCTTTAGGAGATCGACACTTAAGTAGCTGCTTAGAAGCTTTCTTTTACGATAGGTACGAACTTATATTTTAGCTGACCAGATTTTACTATGTAAGGAATCTACTATATTAAGCCACGTATATTTTTGGAACAAATGACCATTTTAACCTTAAGACATCCCAAACATAAAATATATCAAGTTTGATTAGGTTATGAGCTCGGATTCAACCCTAAAAGGCTCTTTAACTGGAGGTTCATTGTTACCAGATAAAACGATCTCTATGCGATTTTCATAATCTTAAGGAATAAGGATCACCACGGCTTTTTAGCTTATCTATTGGTTCTCACAGCTTTCTTAACCACTAAGAATGATATTGCTTATCCTCTTTGACCTTTCTTAACCATTAAGAATGATAGTGCTTATCCACAAGCTTTCTTAACCACTAAGAATTTTAGAGCTAATGCACTTGCTTTCTTAACCACTAAGAATATTAGAGCTTATCCACTTGCTTTCTTAACAATTAAGATTGATGGTTCTCATCCACTTTTGTCCTAGTTTGACGTTGGAGAGAATTCTAACTACTTAAAGGACCAAAGCCTGATGAAGACTTAATATAGCTAAAATAATTGAACCTGCTTAAAAATTTAGGCTATTACAAAATTTCTTGATATTTACGAGTAAAAAAATGAAAAAAAAATTTTTTTTTTGGGTCAACATGGCTGTGGTGATGTTCAAAACCGCAGCCCTTTGTACAAAGAAGGGATGCGGTTTTGGGCCTAAACCGCAGCCCTTCGTTGTGAAGGGCTGCTACGGAAAGAGTTACTGGCAAAAAACGCAGCCCTTAGGGCTGTTTTGACCGCAGCCCTTGTGTTTCTCTCCACTAGTGTTGGGAAACACCAAACCCCCATAAACCTCATGCTATCATCAGCACAGGTCTCAAAATTCTCTGCATGACCTTGCATCTTTGCTTCACGGATCTTCTCTAGCTTCGGATCACCCTTTTGCTTGCTTCTCAATTCATGGAACAACTTAGGCTCAGCACTCATAGAACCCAACATCACAGACACATAACCATGAGGAACAACCTCGATATCGAGCTTGCGAAACTCTTCGCACAAATCACGAGGCACCACCATAGCACTGTTTAAAAAATGCTTATTCTTGCGAGTCAAAGCATCCGCTACTTTGTTCGCCTTACCCTCTTGGTAATCCAGGGTCAAATCATAATCCTTGATCAATTCAAGCCACCTTCTCTGCCTCATGTTAAGATCACGCCGATTGAATATGTAATTCAGGCTCTTGTTGTCAGTATACACCTTACAAGGAACACCATACAGATAGTGTCGCCATATCTTAAGTGCAAATACCACAACCGCTAACTCCATATCATGGGTCGGGTAATTCCTCTCATGCACCTTCAGCTGCCTCGAAGCATAGGCTATTACCTTCCCTTGCTGCATCAAAACACAACCCATACCATTCTTCGATGCATCACTGAACACTTCATACCTAAAACCCTCAGATGGCAGCATAAGAACAGGAGCAGAGGTTAAACTCTTTTTCAGCTTCTGAAATGCTCCTTCACAATCCTCAGACCAGACGAACTTGCAGTCCTTGCGCACCAAGCGAGTTAGAGGTTGATCTATCTTGGAGAAATCTTAAACGAACCTTCTATAATAACCAGCAAGACCAAGAAAACTCCGGACCTCGGTCACATTCTTAGGACTCCCCCACTCGACAACAGCCTTGATCTTAGCGGGATCCACCTTAACTACTTCCTTGCTGATTACATGCCCCAGAAAAGCAACTTCCTTCAGCCAGAACTCGCACTTAGACAGCTTTGCGAACCACTTCTGCTTGCGCAGAACATCCAACACCAGCCTCAAATGCTTCTCATGCTCCTTCTCGTCCTTAGAGTAAACGAGAATATCGTCGATAAACACGACTACACAAAGAGCGATTCATTTGATCCATGAAAATCGTAGGAGCATTCGTGAAACCAAAAGGCAACATTTCAAATTCATAGTGCCCATATCTAGTGCGGAAAGTAGTCTTCGGGATATCTTCCTTCTTAACGGGGATTTGATGATAACCGGATCTCATATCGATCTTGGAAAATACCCTAGCACCTTTCAATTGATCAAACAGATCTTCAATGCGAGGCAACGGATATTTATTCTTAATCGTTACCTTATTCAACTCACGGTAATCAATGCACAGACGTATACTCCCGTCTTTCTTCTTGACAAACAGAACCGGAGCACCCCAAAGAGACACAATAGGCCTTATGAAGCCCTTATTTATCAGCTCATGCAATTGAGTTTTCAACTCTTGCAACTCAGACGGCGCCGTTCTATACGGAGCCTTGGATATAGGAGCAGTACCCGGCACTAAATCAATGCAGAACTCCACATCTCTTTCTGGGGGGATACCTGGCAACTCTTCAGGAAAAACATCTGGATAATCCTGAACCACCAAAATACTCTCGAGCTGCTCTATAGGTGACAAATGCTTCACCATGCAAAGGTATACCACATCACCTTTCTGATGCATCCTCAAAGCGGACACCCACTTAACGCCCTTCTTCACCACAATGCCAGAATAAGAAATCCTTTTACCCTTAGAATCTCGGAGCACCACCTTCTGATCACGGCACCGAATGCTGGCATGATACTTCGATAACCAATCTATTCCGAGGATCACATCATATTCTGACATAGCAAACTCCTTAAGATCAGCTGGGAACTCGGAACCCATAATACTTACAGGCAAGCCCTAAAACTCAGAATTACAGGGATAATTCTCACCAGATGGAAGAGATATCAGGGTCTTAACAGGAGATCTAGAGGAGAGGTTAGTCTTTCGAACGAAGAAACTAGCAACAAAAGACACCGTAGCTCCAATATCGAACAGAACATAAGCAGGAGTATTATTTATGAGAAACGTACCAGAGATGACATTTGGATGGACGTCGGCCTCAGCTTGTGTCATCACATAAATCCTGTTCTTCGGAGGAGCAGAAGAATCAACTGGCTTAGCATGACCAACAGAATAAGACGAAGCCCTAGGATTATTAGGACACTAGAAAGACTTGTGCCCCACTTCCTTGCAATAGAAACAAACAGCAGTCGATCCATCACAGTTCTTCCCTAGATGAGCAGCCTTACCTCAGATTCGGCACTTGCTCGAATCAAAGCTCGGACATTAACCAGATCCGGAATTTTGTTGATAACCTCCTCGACCAGACAACTTATACCTCGGCATCCTGGCCGGAATCTGAACATAGGTAGCAGTAGGCTTCTTTGCAGCAACCACCTTCGCGGAATCTTCCTCTTTTAAAGAGGCATGAATACTCAGAGCTATCTCATAGGCTCCCTGAAAAGTCGAAGCACCCGAACTCAGAACATGGCTCATCACCCTGGGCTCCATTTTCTTGATGTACCTTTTCACACGCTCTGCTTCAGTAGGTACAACAGTGGTAGCAAACCTGGACAGCTAGGTGAACTTGTCAGTGTACTCCTGCACACTCAGAGTACCTTGTGACAGAGCTAGGAACTCTTATTGTTTCTACCAACGGAGCTCATCAAGATAAAACCTTTCTTTCAGCTTAACCCGAAACTGATCCCATCCAAAACCGGGTCTAGCCATACAGCTTGCACGAACAGTATTCCACCAGTTATCAGCTTCCAGCTTCATATTGTAGGTACCAATAGGCACCATCTCAGAAGCAGGGCAACCAGTAGCGGCAAACAGTTTCTCCATCTTCCTTATCCATTCATCTATCACAACTGGATCAGAAGTCCCGTCAAAAGTAGGCGGGCGGTGATGGTTGAATTGATCGAAGACAAATTTCCTATTAGATGGAGCAGTAGACCGATTAGCCATGGCTATGATAGCATTCTCAAGTGCCTGGGGCCTCTTTCGGGCAGCCTCCTTTTCAGCACTAGGTAATCCTCGAGGCGGCATTCTACACACATAAGTTAAAAATCATTACTTAACACATCAATAGTTGTAAATAACAACTTATCACATCAATGTAAGAAAATATTTTCCCGTGGTTTCCTACCCAAGTGACCCTCTCACTACGACTTTTCTTGAAGCCTAAGAATCTAATGATCCTAGTTACTTCAACTACACATTTCCCAGGAGTGTCTTAGTGACTAAGCAAGGGTCTCAGGTAAATTTGCTTTGTTACCAACTGTAACACCCCGTCCTTCTACTACTAAGATACTTTAACAATATCTACTTTAAATTGACTAAAAGACGTTAGCGGCAATAACGTCAGGATGGTTATGCTACTCTAAAACATTAAATAAAGATAAACTCAAACTGAAGTTTTCATAGCTTCCAAAAGAAAACAACCCAAAGTATTATAGTTCTAAAACGTAAAGGAACATCCAAAAACCATAGTCAAACCACAACCTTATTCAAAAACTACGAGACATGCAAGTCTCACACAAAAACTCAAATAAGTCTAAATGTCCATGAGACCTAGCATTATATAAGACTCGCTATTGTCTTCATAAAACTCATCCACTAGAAAAAACTATGAGAAGCTTCCTCTCATTTCCGACCCACACTCTGCTACCCCAAGCAGTCAAAAGTCTAGAGGTCATTTCCATCTGCAAAGATATTATTAAATAATTCCACAGTTAGTTGGGATTAACTAGCAGTTCTCCCAGAACAAAAGAAATCAAAGTCTGATTCAGACATAGATTAGTAAGAAAGGAAAGAATAACAACAACACGTAACGATGCAGCAACACCACGATTCTCCTCGTTCTTCGTTCGTCTCCTCTCATTCCCATTTCTTCGCCGATGAGGGTTCGCAACGAGGCAACAAACGACTTTCTCTCTCCTCTCATTTCTTCGCCGGTTGATGAGATCGTGCCCCCATTTTCTCTTTCACTTCTTGGTTGTTGGTGCTGCGCCGTGCCGTGCCGCCTTGTCTCGTCGCCGTTCTTGTCGGCGCTGTTCATCCCCTTTTCTTCTTCTCTTCTTGGTTATTCGCTACTGCTAATTCTACTTCGAGCGTTGCCTTCGCCGTCGCTGCATCAGATCTAAGGTTTGATCTAGTTTTTATCATTTTTTTTTAATTATCTGTTACTTGTGATAGGTTTAGTTAAGCGTTTTATTTTGTATTTTAGGTTTTTTTTTTTTTTTTTTGTGGAATTAATTTGATGTTCTTGTTGATTCATTAATTTATAATTTCATTTCGTTTTGTTTGTTTTGTCGACTGTAAATTTCGTTTTGTTATTTTTATAATTTATAATTTCGACTGTAATTTATAATTTCATTTTGTTTGATTAGTTAAGCATTGTAAATTTGTAACAGCCCGATTTCCGAGCTGCTAGCTTAAATCGCTTAGCAATCACAAATCTCAATTAGCACCAAAATAATATTAATCGCTTATGAATTAGATAATATTCGTAGGCGAAACAACCTGAAATATACGATCCTGGACCTGTGGCTTATGGGCCCACAAAACAATATCTTTTAAATAAGACTTCAATTACATAGTCATTCAATCTCAAATTCTATGGCAAAAGAATAATCTATATTGTAAGTAATTCTAAATAAACTCCTTTATGTACAAACTTAAATCTCGGACTTTAACCCATCATACACAATTTGAATCATAACTTTTCTCTGAACTCGATTCTGGCTTCCAACACAATCCTGCAACAAAGTTTGACTCTGCCACCCACCAAGTGACAGGCCACAGCAATGACAACACTATCAGCAAAGCTGAGTACACACTATATAATAGAAAATACAAGTTTAGGTGCATTTTGAAAACTAATTGATAGCACATAGTCATAATAGCAAGTAGTCATAATCACTTCAATTACTTAGAGATTTCATAAGCTCGTTCTTTTGATATGACCGCGAGTGTAGCAAACTATTGAGGGTCGTCACCCCACATTTTACTGTTCTGCTTGCAAGACTTAACCCGGACATGTCCTACTTCCGCCAGGATTTCCCCCTCCTGGTTTGGTAACAGTTAGGGAATACCCGCCCTAACCCGGGTGTATGCTCACGCCTCGCTTCCTTGATTAAAATCCAAAATATTTAGTGTTTCATTACCATACAATTCCATATACTTAACAAATGCCATTTAGAAGCATAAAAGTGGAAATTTAGTGTTTAAGCCCAGCTTAGGATAAGTAAAACAGCTCAAGTGAACCACAGCATGCCAAATCCATGTCATAAACTCATAGCACACATACTATTATGCATATCATAAGAGATTTCATTTCATAATCATGCTTCAAAATAAAAAGAAACAATCATCTAACCATAGGTAGGAAAATCTCTATGTTACAATCCAAACTAAGTGTGTACCTTCACTTAGGCTGCTTAATGCACTTAAACTCCTTATTCCAAGTGGTTTACCCTTCCTACAGCTTCCCCTGAGTATGTAAAGTGCTAGGGATTAGTTTACACAAGTTTTAGAACATAAATAACTAAGCTAAGTACAAGAGACATGCAAAGCTGTACATACAGCAGTTGCTTCATGTTTCTATGGAGTTTTCTAGAACTTTCCAAGGCTTGAAAACTCTACCAAAAGCTTGAAATACTAAGGAATTATGTCTAGAAGAGTTTTATGTAAAGATAAGTAGGTGTTGAAGAATAAGATTTAGGAGAAAAGGACGAAAAATCATGACACCCTTTTATAGGGCCTGTTCTAGCGGGACCCATGGGGGAGGAAAACCTCTTCTGGTTAAGGTCGGTTTCTTTAAGTTTCTAGGTGATTCTTGTTGGAGGTGTTAGCTTAATATGTTGGCTTTCATGCATGAAAAGATCTTTGGGAGATCGACACTTAAGTAGCTGCTTAGAAGCTTTCTTTTACGATAGGTACGAACTGATATTTTAGCTGACCTGATTTTACTATGTAAGGAATCTACAATATTAAGCCACGTATATTTTGGGAACAAATGACCATTTTAACCTAAAGACATCTGAAAAATAACATATATCAAGTCTGATTAGGTTCTGAGCTCGGATTCAACCCTAAAAGGCTCTTTAACTGGAGGTTCATTGTTACCCGATAAAACGGTCTCTATGCGATTTTATTAATCTTAAGGAATAAGGCTCTCCAAGGCTTTTTAGCTTATCTATTGGTTCTCACGGCTTTCTTAACCACTATGAATGGTAGTGCTTATCCTCTTTGACCTTTCTTAACCATTAAGAATGATAGTGCTTATCCACAAGCTTTCTTAACCACTAAGAATGTTAGAGCTTATCCATTTGCTTTCTTAACCACTAAGAATGTTAGAGCTTATCCACTTGATTTCTTAACTATTAAGAATGATGGTTCTTATCCCCTTTTGTCCTAGTATGCCGTTGGAGAGAATTCTAACTACTTAAAGGACCAAAGCCTGATGAAGACTTAATATAGCTAACAAAATAATTGAACCTGCTTAAAAATTCAGGTTGTTACATTCTACCACCCTTAAAATAAGTTTCGTCCACGAAACTTCTAAACATTAACTCATATATCAACCTTAAGTATCCAGATGCCAAGCACTACAACCTCCTATAGTCCTTACTAAATTTCCATGAAAAATGTTCTCAATATTCCCAACAAATAGATTTCAAATATCCTCAAATTACAACTTCGAATTCCATACTCTTATTCCCAAAGTTTTACACAAATCTAGACTCTTATTCTTGTTCTATAGCTCAAAACTTAAACTCTAATTACCCAAGTAACATACACACATTCCCAACGATCTTTTACCCCCGCTATGTGGCTAACTCAGCACACGCTCGCAGGGTTGCTCCGATACCATTTGTAACAACCCGATTACCGAGCTGCTAGCTTAACTCGCTTAGCAATCACAAATCTCAATTAGCACCAAAATAATACTAATCACTTAAGAATTAGATAACATTCGCAGAGGAAACAACCTGAAATATACGATCCTGGACCTGTGGGTTATGAGCCCACAAAACAATATCCTTTAAATAAGACTTCAATTACATAGTCATTCAATCTCAAATTCCATGGCAAAAGAATAATCTATATTGTAAGTAATTCTAAATAAACTCCTTTATATACAAACTTAAATCTCGGACTTTAACCCACAATACAAAACTTGAATCATAACTTTTCTCTGAACTCGATTCTGGCTTCCAACACAATCCTGCAACAAAGTTTGACTCTGGCACCCACCAAGTGACAGGCCACAGAAATAATAGAAAATACAAGTTTAGGTGTATTTTGAAAACTAATTGATAACACATAGTCATGATAGCAAGTAGTCATATAATCACTTCAATTACTTAGAGATTTCATAAGCTCATTCTTTTGATATGACCGCGAGTGTAGCAAACTATTGAGGGTCGTCACCCCACCTTTTTTTTCTGCTTGCAAGACTTAACCCGGACATGTCCTATTTACGCCAGGATTTCCCCCTCCTGGTTGGGTAACAGTTAGGGAATACCCGCCCTAACCCGGGTGTATGCTCACGCCTCGCTTCCCTTATTAAAATCCAAAACATTTAGTGTTTCATTACCATACAATTCCATATACTTAACAAATTCCATTTAGAAGCATAAACATGGAAATTTAGTGTTTAAGCCCAGCTTAGGATAAGTAAAACATCTCAAGTGAACCACAGCATGCCAAATCCATGTCATATACTCAAAGCACACATACTATTATGCATATCATAAGAGATTTCATTTCATAATCATGCTTCAAAAGAGAAAGAAACAATCATCTAACCATAGGTAGGAAAATCCCTAGGTTACAATCCAAACTAAGTGTGTACCTTCACTTAGGCTGCTTAATGCACTGCAACTCCTTATTCCAAGTGGTTTACCCTTCCTACAGCTTCCCCCTGAGTATGTAAAGTGCTAGGGATTAGTTTACACAAGTTCTAGAACATAAATAACTAAGCTAAGTACAAGAGACATGCAAAGCTGTACTTACAGCAGTTGGTTGATGTTTCTATGGAGTTTTCTAGAACTTTCCAAGGCTTGAAAACTCTACAGCTTGAAATACTAGGGAATTATGTCTAGAAGAGTTTTATGTAAAGATAAGTAGGTGTTGAAGAAGAAGATTTTGGAGAAAAGGACATAAAACCATGACACCCTTTTGTAAGGCCTGTTCTGGCGGTACCCATTTGGGAGGAAAACCTCTTCTGGGTAAGGTCGATTTCTTGGAGTTTCTAGGTGATTCTTGTTGGAGGTGTTAGCTTAATGTGTTGGCTTCCATGCATGAAAAGAGCTTTGGGAGAACGACACTTAAGTAGCTGCTTAGAAGCTTTCTTTTACGATAGGTACGAACTGATATTTTAGCTGACCAGATTTTACTATGTTAGGAATCTACTATATTAAGCCACGTATATTTTGGGAACAAATGACCATTTTAACCTTAAGACATCATAAACATAAAATATATCAATTTTGATTAAGTTCTGAGCTCGGATTCAACCCTAAAAGGCTATTTAACTGGAGGTTCATTGTTACTCGATAAAACGATCTATTTGCGATTTTCATAATCTTAAGGAATAAGGCTCACCAAGGCTTTTTAGTTTATCTATTGGTTCTCACAGCTTTCTTAACCACTAAGAATGATAGTGCTTATCCTCTTTGACCTTTCTTAACCATTAAGAATGATAGTGCTTATACACAAGCTTTCTTAACCACTAAGAATGTTAGAGCTCATCCACTTGCTTTCTTAACCACTAAGAATATTAGAGCTTATCCACTTGCTTTCTTAACAATTAAGATTGATGGTTCTCATCCACTTTTGTCCTAGTATGACGTTGGAGAGAATTCTAACTACTTAAAGGACCAAAGCCTGATGAAGACTTAATATAGCTAACAAAATAATTGAACCCGCTCAAAAATTCAGGCTTTTAGAAAATTTCTTGATATTGAGTAAAAAAATGAAAAAAAAAATATTTTTTTTTTGGGTCAAAAGGGTTGTGGTGATGGTCAAAACCGCAACCCTTTGTACAAAGAAGTGCTGCGGTTTTGGGCCTAAACCGCATCCCTTCGTTGTGAAGGGCTGCTACGGAAAGGGCTGCTGGCAAAAAACGCAGCCCTTAGGGCTGTTTTTGACCGCAGCCCTTGGGTTTCTCTCCACTAATGTTGGGAACGCACCAAACCCCCATAAACCTCAAGCTATCATCAGCACAGGTCTCAAAATTCTCTGCATGACCTTGCATCTTTGTTTCACGGATCTTCTCTAGCTTCGGATCACCCTTTTGCTTGCTTCTCAATTCATGGAACAACTTAGGCTCAGCACTCATAGAACCCAACATCACAGACACATAACCATGAGGAACAACCTCGATATCGAGCTTGCGAAACTCTTCGCACAAATCACGAGGCACCACCATAGCACTGTTTAAAAAATGCTTATTCTTGCGAGTCAAAGCATCCGCTACTTTGTTCGCCTTACCCTCTTGGTAATCCAGGGTCAAATCATAATCCTTGATCAATTCAATCCACCTTCTCTGCCTCATGTTAAGATCACGCTGAGTGAATATGTAATTCAGGCTCTTGTTGTCAGTATACACCTTACATGGAACACCAAACAGATAGTGTCGCCATATCTTAAGTGCAATACCACAACCGCTAACTCCAGATCATGGGTCGGGTAATTCCTCTCATGCACCTTCAGCTGCCTCGAAGCATAGGCTATTACCTTCCCTTGCTGCATCAAAACACAACCCAGATCATTCTTCGATGCATCACTGAACACATCACACCTAACACCCTCGGATGGCAGCATAAGAACAGGAGCAAAGGTTAAACTCTTTTTCAGCTTTTGAAATGCTCCTTCACAATCCTCAGACCAGACGAACTTGCAGTCCTTGCGCATCAAGCGAGTCAGAGGTTGATCTATCTTGGAGAAATCTTGAACGAACCTTCTATAATAACTAGCAAGACCAAGAAAACTTCGGACCACGGTCACATTCTTAGGACTCTCCCACTCGACAACAGCCTTGATCTTAGCGGGATCGACCTTAACTCCTTCCTTGCTAATTACATTCCTCAGAAAAGCAACTTCCTTCAGCCAGAACTCGCACTTAGACAGCTTTGTGAACCACTTCTGCTTGCGCAGAACATCCAACACCAGCCTCAAATGCTTCTCCTGCTCCTTCTCGTCCTATGAGTAAACGAGAATATCATCGATAAACACGACTATACAAAGAGCGATTCATTTGATCCATGAAAATCGTAGGAGCATTCGTGAGACCAAAAGGCATCACTTCAAATTCATAGTGCCCATATCTAGTGCGGAAAGTAGTCTTCGGAATATCTCCCTTCTTAACGGGGATTTGATGATAACAGGATCTTAGATCGATCTTGGAAAATACCCTAGCACCTTTCAATTGATCAAACAGATCTTCAATGCGAGGCAACGGATATTTATTCTTGATCGTTACCTTATTCAGCTCACGGTAATCAATGCACAGACGTATACTCCCGTCTTTTTTCTTGACAAACAGAACAGGAGCACCCCAAAGAGACACAATAGGCCTCATGAAGCCCTTATTTATCAGCTCATGCAATTGAGTTTTCAGCTCTTCCAACTCAGACGGTGCCGTTCTATGCATGACCCGGCACTAAATCAATGCACAACTCCACATCTCTTTCTGGAGGGATACCTGGCAACTCTTCAGGAAAAACATCTGGATAATCCTGAACCACCAAAATACTCTTGAGCTGCTCTTCAGGTGACAAATGCTTCACCATGCAAAGGTATACCACATCACCTTTCTGATTCATCTTCTGCATTCTCAAAGCGGACACCCACTTAACGCCCTTCTTCACCACAATGCCAGAATAAGAAATCCTTTTACCCTTAGAATCTCGGAGCACCACCTTCTGATCACGGCACCGAATGCTGGCATGATTCTTCGATAACCAATCTATTCCGAGGATCACATCAAATTCTGGCATAGCAAACTCCTTAAGATCAGCTGGCAACTCGGAACCCATAATACTTACAAGCAAGCCCTTAAACTCGGAATTACAAGGATAATTCTCGCCAGACGGAAGAGATATCAGGGTCTTAACAGGAGATCTAGAGGAGAGGTTAGCCTTTCGAACGAAGGAACTAGAAACAAAAGACACCGTAGCACCAGTATCAAAAAGAACATAAGCAGGAGTATTATTTACGACAAAAGTACCAGAGATGACATCTGGATGGACGTCGGCCTCAACTTGCGTCATCACATAAATCCTGTTCTTCGGAGGAGCAGAAGAATCAACTGGCTTAGCAGGACCAGCAGAATAAGATGGAGCCCTAGGATTCTTAGGACACTAGAAAGACTTGTGCCCCACTTCCTTGCATTAGAAACAACGGTTTTTTCACCATATACCCCTGACTAATTTTTTTTTGCACCGTATACCCTCACAAGTTTCCAAATTCACCATATACCCCTCACGTTTCAAAAAATACATCAACATGCCCTTATGACTAATGGTGTTAGACTTCCATTAGTCATTATGCCCTAATCCCCCCTTAACCCTAACTAACAAACCCTAAACCTAAGCTAAACCCTAACCCTAACCCCCTATTTAACAAACCCCCTAATCTAATAACCCTAACCCTAACCATCCTAACCATCACCCCTCCCCCCCACCCCTTACCCCCTAGCCACCAACCGCCCCACCACCCAGCCCCCCCCCCCCCTTACCCCTAGCCACCAACCGCCCCACCACCTAGCCCCCTCCCCTTCCATGGCCGGTCGCGCCGCCCTCTCCCTTCCCCATCCCCGCTTGTCGCGCCGCCCCCCTCCCCTCCCCTTCCCCTGCAGCCGCACAAAGACTTTCCTCCCCTTCCCCCGCGGCCGTAGTAGCGCGACCTCCTCCCCTCTTCTTCCCCATGATCGCCGCCAACCCCTCTCCCCTTCCCTTCCCCAAGAACGGTCGCGCATAGTGCATAATTGGTTTTGGGCTTTGAGAATTCTAAGCGTTTTCGATTTTTTTTTTTCCATTTCAAGGGAGGGGGAGGGGGAGGGGTTCGGCGATTGCGGGAAAGGGAGGGGGAGGGGGGCGCGGCGGTTTGCGGGGAAAGGGAGGGGAGGGCGTTGCCGGCGGTTTGCGAGGGGAAGGGGAGGAGTGGGGGTTGTCGGCGATTGCGGAGGACGGGGGATAAGAGGGGGAGGGGAGTGGGGGTTGCGGGGGAGAGGGGCTGGGGGGGGGGGAAAGGTGAGGGGGAGGGATGGTGGGTGGGTGGTGGGGGAGAGGGGGGGGGGGGGGAGGAGTGATGGGTGGGTGGCTAGGGTTAGGGTTAGGGTTAGGGTATCAGATTATAGTTAGAGTTAGAGTTAGGTTTAGTTTAGTTTAGGTTAGTTAATTAGGGTTAGAGGGGGGTTAAGGCTTAATGACTAACGGTGTTAGACTTCCGTGAGTCATAAGCACATGTTGATGTATATTTGAAAACGTGGGGGGTATATGGTGAATTTGGAAACTTGCAAGGGCATACGGTGCAAAAAAAAATTATTTAGAGGTATATGGTGAAAAACAACAGTCGATCCATCACAATTCTTCCATGGATGAGCAGCCTTACCCCAGATTCGGCACTTGCTCAAATCAAAGCTCGGACGATAACCAGGTCCGGAATCTTGTTGATAACCTCCTCGACCAAACGACTTATACCTCGGCTTCCTGGCCGGAATCTGAACATAGGTAGCAGCAGGCTTCTTTGCAGCAACCACCTTCGCGGAATCTTCCTCTTTTAAAGAGTCATGAATACTCATAGCTATCTCATAGGCTCCCTAAAAAGCCGAAGCACCCGAACTCAGAACATGGGTCATCACCCTAGGCTCCATTTTCTTGATGTACCTTTTCACACGCTCAGCTTCAGTAGGTACAACAGTGGTAGCAAACCTGGACAGCTAGGTGAACTTGTCAGTGTACTCCTGCACACTCAGAGTACCTTGTGACAGAGCTAGGAACTCTTATTGTTTCTTCCAACGGAGCTCATCAGGATAAAACCTTTCTTTCAGCTTAACCCGAAACTGATCCCATCCAAAACCCGATGTAGCCATACAGCTTGCACGAACAGTACTCCACCAGTTATCAGCTTCCAGCTTCATATTGTAGGTACCAATAGGCACCATCTCAGCAGCAGGGTAACCAGTAGCGGCAAACAGTTTCTTCATCTCCCTTATCCACCCTTCTATCACAACTGGATCAGAAGTCCCGTCAAAAGTAGGCGGACGGTGACGGTCGAATCGATCGAAGATAAATTTCCTATTGGATGGAGCAGTAGACCGATTAGCCATGGCTATGACAGCATTCTCAAGTGCCTGACGCCTCTTTCGGGCAGCCTCTTTTCTAGCACTAGGTAATCCTAGAGGCGGCATTCTACACACATAAATTAAACAATCATTACTTAACACATCAATAGTTGTAAATAACAACTTATCACATCAATGTAAGAAAATATTTTCCCGTGGTTTCCTACCCAAGTGACCCTCTCACTACTACTTTTCTTGAAGCCTAAGAATCTAATGATCCTAGTTACTTCAACTACACATTTCCCATGAGTGTCTTAGTGACTAAGCAAGGGTCTCGGGTAACTTTGCTCTGTTACCATCTGTAACACCCCGTCCTTCTACTACTAAGATACTTTAACAATATCTACTTTAAATTGACTAAAAGACGTTAGCGGAAATAACGTCAGGATGGTTATGCTACTCTAAAACATTAAATAAAGATAAACTCAAACTGAAGTTTTCATAGCTTCCAAAAGAAAACAACCCGAAGTATTATAGTTCTAAAACGTAAAGGAACATCCAAAAACCATAGTCAAACCACAACCTTATTCAAAAACTACGAGACATGCAAGTCTCACACAAAAACCCAAATAAGTCTAAATGTCCTTGAGACCTAGCATTATATAAGACTCTCTATTATCTTCATAAAACTCATCCACTAGATAAAAACTATGAGAAGCTTCCTCTCATTTTTGACCCACACTCTGCTAGCCCAAGTAGTCAAAAGTCTAAAGGTCATTTCCATTTGCAAAGATATTATTAAATAATTCCACAGTTAGTTGGGAGTAACTAGCAGTTATCCCAGAACAAAAGAAATCAAAGTCTAATTTACACATAGATTAGTAAGAAAGGAAAGAATAAAGTCAAGACAACTACAATATGCATCCATATCCATAAAGCTCACAAGTAATACAAATGAAAAGTAAATAACAAGTAAATAGGATGAAATAAATAATTTATCTCAAGAGTATTTAAAAAAAAAACAAAGTATATGTAAAACAAGTTATTGAGTCAGAAACTGAACGCCAGTGAATCGCAATTCACTTCCTAAGGTTTGTCAGCTCGTAATCTCCTGGACAGTCTATGGGCTTACGTTCCCCATTGCCTGTGTCTAAGAATGGCCAAACTCCCGATGCAGGGTAGAACAAGCAGAACCCCCGTCCTCTCGGACGACAACCATTAACCCAAGTTTACCCTAGTTCGCAAACTAATGTTCTTCACCAGGGACTATATCTATCCCACCGGATGTTCTTATCTCAAAATAAAGTCATAAATATCATAAAAGTATCATTCTTCTCAATAATATTCATCAAAGGGATGCCAATACCCACAATTCATCAATAGACATCTCTTCAAAATTCCTCAAAGAAATAACTTACAAATTTACTACAAATACTTTAAACAACAAATACTTTGTACACAATTAAGCACAAATAATGATATGAAAAGAGTTTTATAGCACCAGCAGTAACAACCAAAAATGAAGCACATTATACAAGATCACCAACACCATGTAAAGCATACGTACAAGCACATACGTAAATCATGCAACACAAAACTGTGCGCTCGGCGCATGAGCTTGCGCTCAGCGCTAACCTGTGCGTCTAGCGCACGAACCACCCTGCGTCTGACACATCGGTGTGCGTCTGACACCACCGAATAACAATACTAATTAACCCCAAAACTCATTAATTAAGCAAAACGTACGCAATTAATCATTCTTACACTAATTAAACGTAAATATAATAACACCCAATTATAACCACAGTAACTCATAAATCATCAGCCTTCAACGAATGCCAAAAGTTTCAGTTTAATGCTGATTATTAATCTCTTAATGATTACAAAGAATAAACTCAAAACGCTAACAAAATCACAATAAAATTTATTTAACAAATTTAACCAAAGCGTACATTCTCACAAAAAATGACATACAACCATCATAACTCTACTGACACAGTCAAAATTTTATTTATAATTTTCGGACACTAAAAGGAATTTTTAACAATAATTTACAGATTACTCAATAAAGCCATTAAAACACTTAAAATTAGAAATAAACTCCCAAAAATTCACATAACATGCATAAACCCACTGTAATACAGATTATGTAAAGAAATAGAATTTTCAGCCTCAAAATATAATATTCACGAATTAATTACTAACAAACACGAAAATACAAAAATTGAGAATTCAATTAATTAAACTCGTAAACAGTAGATAAAAATTATTCTAAGACATGAAAAACATATTACACGCATAACATGCTTCAATAAAAATTATTTTTGGCAATGATAAAACTCATTCACTAATTATTTTATACAAATTACCATTTAAATTAATAAAATATGAAAAAACTCAATTAAAAATTATTTTTTGCACATAGCATACTCATAGCATACATGATGAACACTCATGTAAATTTTCATCAATTATTTCATATAAAAAAAGTATTTAAAACAATTTCTAACGAAATAATCTACTAACGAAATATACTCTAATCTCTAGCGTTCTAAGATAACTACTAGTTACCTGGATCGTCGGAGGAGAGCTGAAAACTACTTTGATAATCCCGAATTATGTGTGCACTCCACGTCTTCTTCAAACCCTAAAGCACCACGAACGAGGAATAGGCAAGTAGAATAAGTTAAGAACAATTTGATGAAGGAAAAGGAGTAGAAAAATTTGTGAGAGAAAATGATGTCGATGATGATGACCGAATGATATTGTAAAAATGACAACAATGGTAATCTGATATTTAATCAGATTTTTGGTGGTTTAAAGAGGTTTAATGGTGAAATTAAGAGGTAGGTTATGGAGGTTATGGAATGTAAAAAGACAACAAAATAAGTGAAGAAAATATCTTCTTCTTCCTCCACAAGGCCGGTTGCCTCATAGCCCAAACCACACAAGATATTTCGGCCCATGCATCAACGATCGATGAATTCCTTAATCGCGCCTAAACATTAAAAATACTTAATAACGAAAAATATTTCTAATAAATTATATTATAAATAGAAATATAATTCACATACTTAGCAAGTCAAATAATTAAAATATTTTGGCGGCTCCCCTTAATTTATAAAAATCGAAATCATTAATTTAGAGAAAATAATAATTTTAGCAAAAACTTTTGCGAAAAACTAGGAGCAAAAATTATGAGGTATTACACTTTAGTCTAAAGTTTCTTGTGATCAAAATTTTACTTCCCATCAAGCCTAGGAATGTTTTCTCTTGGGTCTTTACATTGTTCCTTTCATTGTTTCTAGGGTGGGGGGCCCAAATACATTTTGTGTTATTAATTGAGCATCTGATAAATGGAAAACATTTGGAGTAGTGGTAGAATCGTGCGCGTAACGAACCTGAGGTACATCGATCGAATCCGCTCAACCCATTAATTTTTTTAATTTTTGGGAAATTGAAACCAAACTATACGACAGCTGTAATGAAACCCATTAATTACATGCTTGTTCAGTTCTTTTTTCTTTCATTTTTTTTAGTGAAATCTCTAAATAAACGTATTACTCTTCTCTTTGCCTCATCGGTCTTCACATGCATGTAATCTCTTTTCCTCTCCAGAAGCTTCATCCCATTAATTGCTCACATCTCCTAGTTCTAAAATTTCAATTAGTGCTGTTTACTTTCCTTTCCCAACAATCTATCTATCTCTATTATATAAGTGAACAGGGGAGAAAGATGGTGTCCCCCTTACAAAAAATCTGATGTACCCTTAATGAATTTAAATTGTCATACATATTAAATAATCATTTCTTCTTCCTACTTGCATATATATCGAACAAGTTAACAATGGAATTGAATTTGAAATTTCAATTAGATATTAAATTAAGGATAATGATGTCCTCTTCTTACATATGTGTGAAAAAACTCTGATAAAAAATTAAATTGACAATATAATTTGATTGACACAATTACAAGAAAAAATATATTAATAATTATATTGATAATATTTTAACACCTAAATGTTGATTATTATTCCGTAATCTCTATTATATATAAATCAAACTCTTCCACTTTATTAATATTCAACGATCGAACTGATACACAAATTCTTCCACTTTATTTGAGCACAAGCTTACTTTTGCTTTATAATTCATTTTCTCAATACTATATATTATATTGGAATAACGATGAACCAATGACTAAAAAAACCAACAAAACATTGATTTAAGAAAAACTTATTAAAAAATTAAAAATAATTATAAATGTTTGTTTGAATAAATTTTTTTGTACCAGTGATGAATAACTAATTGAGAAAAAAAAAGTTAATATGACACGCACGCATAGCGTGCGAAAAATGCTAGTAGTAATATATTACAAGGCATGCTTAAGCAAGTCGACACTCCACGTGGCACTCTCCATTTGGTTGTTTCATTTCATGTCATCAACATACATGCAATTAGCAACATGCTCTGTTTGATATTTGACCATGTGACCTCAAGTTAATATACTAAAGTTTTAACCAATAAACTATGCAATATTGGATGTTATTTTTTAACATAAAAATGTTAATAACTCTGGACATCGTACAGGTCTAATAACTAGTTTTATTTTCTAAAACATGCAAGAAATGCAACATTTTTTAAGTAGATATTTTTTTAATATGATGTAACTTGATGTTATTTTAAATGTAAAAGTAATCTTTTTCAAAAAAATTGAGAATCTTATATTTACTTTGAATTACGAATCAAGGGCCCAATTTCACGAATGTGCACAGGGACCATTACATTTGTCGTGCCCCTAATTGTTTATTTGATTTTGTAAAAAGTATTCATGGTTTTTTTATACTACTACAATTCATCCCCTTTGATAGTGCTCCTACTGAAACAACAATTGATGTTGAAGTTGATGGTTCTTCCAAATCTGGTCAGAATGACAGGGTTAATGAACATGATGAGGGCGGCAATTCAATAGCAGAGGGGGTATTTGCAAATCTAATGAGTCTGTTAGAAATGCAACTCCTATAGAATTCTTCCACTTTCTTATAAGAATCTTATTGTCATACTCTCCGCGACTAAAAATCACATTACTAGCAAGTTTATTGTATTTCTTAATATGCTATTATCCACGAGTAGAAGCTCAAAACAAACCATCTTCCTAGAAGCTAAGGATCCCTTGCACAGTCACCATTTTTAAACCACAACTTAGACTGTATACCGTCATAGATGAATCTATGATTTACTTGTTGGTATGCTCCAATGATAGTAAAATCATCGGATGGTCGAATCATAAGACAAATATACTCCCGACCTTGGTGCCTCTCCACTCTGGACACAACAAACCCTTGTTCTGGTACGATCTCTAGATCCCCCCCTTGGAGCATAAAAACAATGGTGGGAAGATTGAGATATCCTTCATGCTTCCTCATGTAATAGCAGAGCGGAGGCTATTGAGTTATATATTTTAGGAAACATGTATTTTCATGATGTATTGCCTTGTAAGTAGAATCCTTAGTTTCCTAAACTTGTACTATATATTGATCAAGATTGAATGGAAAACATAACACAACATTAACCCTAGCAACTCTTGTCATGGTATCAGGCTAGTGTGCCACATACCCTAACACCTCCACATCACCATGGCCGGTGATGAAGCTTATGTTAATAATCAAACACCACCACCGCCACTAACCATCCCCTCCACTTCTCCTTTCTTCCTCGGTCCTCAAGATAGATCGGGTGACTTCATCACCCTCACCCGTCTCACGGCGGATAATCGTGACCAATGGGAGTCGATATGCAAATTGCTCTTGAAGCCCGATGAAAATTCGTCTTCCTTGATGGCACGATTACATGTCCTCGCCACCATATACTTCTTTTGATTGGAGTACTATTAAAACCATGCTTATTTCCTGGATCATGAATACTATCTCTCCGAAGATTAAAGGTACGCTTTCAAAATATCGTAATGCAAAACGTTTATGGGATTCCTTACAATCTCGTTTTGCTATGGCTAATGGAGCCCGTATTCAACAACTTACATCTTCTCTTGCTCATTGTTAACAAACTAAATCCATGAGTGTTGCATCTTATTATGGCAAATAAAATGTATTATGGGAAGAATTGCATCATCATGAACCCATTATTGCTTGTACTTGTTGTTCCTCATGTTCCGCGGGTAGTTTACATGAAGAATGTTGTACTACTCGTAAACTCCATCAATTTTTAATGGGTCTTGATGCTGATTTTATAGTCCTATTCGCATTAATATTCTTTCCCAAGATCCTTTGCCCACTCTTGATAGGGCTTATCAATTAGTGGTTCAAGCGGAACAGGTTCAGTTGGCTCAAACCGCGCCCGACTCTTCTCATGATGTGGTAATTTACGCCCTACGTGTGGCTCCCCGTGGCAGCCCTGCTTCTTCTTCTCACTCTCGGTCAAAGGTGAGGGAAGATAAATCACATCTTCAATGCATGCACTGTAAGAAATCTGGGCGCGAAATTGATTCGTGTTTTTAGCTCGTGGGATATTCCCTGTGGTGGGAAGAACGTCAGGACGCTGCTGCTAGTCGTGGGGGCCCACGCTCCACCCATCCACCTGTTGCACCTGCTGCCACGAGAGGTCGCGGGTCTGTCCGCGCTAGCGCCACTAGCACTGCTGCTGTCGTGGCTTCTCCTGTGGTTATTGGGGCTGCTGCCAACCCCTCTACTCTCTTTACAGCTGATCAATGGAAGTCCTTAGCCGGTCTCTTGGGTAATACAAAAATTTCAGACGATCGTTTACATGGTATGTTTACTACTATTGAATGGATTGTGGATACCTCACGTGCTTTTTCTGCCTCATTTACATTGCAATTTACTTTAGTTTCACAATTAACTGTGACTATGAATTGTATTGTTCAATTCAATTCTGATGTTTGTGCTATATAGGATCCGTCAAGGAATCTGATTGGAACTGTTGTTAGAAGGGATGGACTATATTACATTGGTTGTGTGACGTATGTGCATCATGTCTCAGTTGGTGAGGCTACTCCTTCCTTGGCTTTGTCGCATCATCGCATGGGTCATCCTTCCAAGAAGATACTGAAATTACTTCCTCCTGTTCTTCATCTGCAGGGTAGTTTGAATAAGGGTTGTGAGGTGTGTTTTCGTGCTAAACATCCTCACACTACTTTTCCTATTAGTTATAATAAAGCCAGTAGAATTTTTGAAAAGATTTATTGTGACTTGTGGGGCCCATATAAGCATGTATCATCTTGTGGTGCACGTTATTTTTTGACTTTGGTGGATGATTATTTCCGCCTTTGTTTGGGTTTATTTATTGGTTGATAAAGCGAGCTTTTTTCTATGTTTATGGCTTTCATTGCTATGATTGATCGTTAGTTTTCTCAGACTATTAAAGTTGTGCAAATTGATAATGGTACGAAATTTAATTGATTTCGTGATTATTTCACTGCCACTGGCTTTCTCTTTTATAGTTCTTGTGTTGGTACTCCTCAACAAAATGGGCGGGTTGAGCGTAAACATCAGCACATTTTAAAAGTGGGTAGAGCTCTTCGTTTTCATTCTAATCTCCCTATTTATTTTTGGGGGTAGAGTATCTTTACTGCCGCTCATCTCATTAATCGTGCTCCTACTCCTTTGCTTCACAACAAAACTCCTTATGAACTATTGTTTGGTCATCCCCCCTCCTATGATGCAATCAAAGTATTTGGTTCCTTATGTTTCGCTCACAATCAAAAATCTAATGGGGATAAATTTGCTAGTCGCTGTCGCAAATGCATGTTTGTGGGGTATCCTCTTGGTAAAAAGGGTTGGAAATTATTTGATCTTGATAATAAGGAGTTTTTTGTCTCTAGAGATGTTAAATTCTTTGAAGAAACTTTTCCACTTTGTGATCCTGAAGATGCCAATATTGATCCCTATACTGTTGTTCCTCACAATGATGATATTCATATTGATTTTGCTGATTATGAACCTCATTCCCCATCTTCTCCTGGCCCAATGCATACTTCTTCCTCAAATCCACTAAATTCATCAAACTCTGCTCCTCCTACTTCTGCCCCCACTACTCAGGCCCAAATGCCTTCACCCTCACCTGGACCTCACGTCCGAAATCATCAGGCCCAAACGCCTCCACCTTCCCCTGGACCTCACGTCCCAAATTCTTCGGCCCAAACGCCCACTTCATCACCTGCACCTTCATCAAATTCTCGGACCTCACGTCCAAAACTCCCAGGCCCAACCAGTCTCTGTCTCACCTGGACCTCACGTCCCCTCTCCAGGCCCAAACGCCTCTCCTGCCCAGTCCAGCACTTCAGATTCTTTCTTCACTCTCTGATCCTCCTGGGCTTTCATCCGAGCCCACTTACTCCTCTCTCCCTCACACTACTTCTCTCATCACTTCTTCTGGGCAGTCCGAAGTCAATGCTAACTTGGGCCGCGGTCACCGAACCAAAACTCCCTCCATACTCTTGCGTGATTATGTAACGAACACTATCCAAGTTGACAGTCCATCTTCTTCTGCATCTGTGATAAGTGTAGCATGTGCTATGTATTTAGTCCCTAATTTTAGCTATATAGTTTATCTTTGTCATATATTTTAGGATTTTACTAGTTTTAATATAAGTTAGATTATTTTTGTTAGCTACACATGTCTATTATTAATCTTACTTAATTACCATCTTATTTTGTCATAGGTATTTGATCAAGGGAAGCCCGATATGATCTCACTTAATCAAGGGAGTAAGTGAACCAACATAGAAACAACAAGTTAAGGCACGTAGGCCCAACTCAATAAATCACGCCACATCTTTAAACAATGAATTAAGACTCATAGTCTTCTTCAATCTCCTTCTCCAGCAAGTACACCAAAAATAAAGAGAGGAGAATTAGGACTCTTCAATCAATATTTTATCAAGAATCAGGTGCTAACAACGTCCTTCCCAAAAGATAGGATCAGTTCAACGCTGCAAATTCGAAGATAGAATTTATTAGATACACTTGGGAAATTCTATCCTCTTACGGTTACGTTTTCTACAATCAGATGGATATAAATCCATATAACTCCTATTTCGAAAAGAGACACGCACGCATATACGAGAGAAGTTCGTGAGAGTGAAGAAAACAAGCGGGTTCGTCCAAGATCGACAAATTGACAGGGATCGAAGAAGTATTGCGTTTTCGGAGGCGAGTGAGGGGCGCGGCGCATTAGTTCGAATCTACGAGCCATGAGTTTTCTCCCTTCTACTTTCAATTATTTGTTCTTGTGATTGAACTTGATTGTATCTGAATTTATTCATGATTTCAGTTTCTTATATCTCTATTATTTGAGTCTTATTGGTTAACGCTGAGTTGATTGAATTTAATTATTTAATTTAGTATTTATACAATTCATACTATTGTTGGTTAATTGTGAAATTTGATATCTTTACTTGTAATTGGACGCAACTAGTTGTTTAGATACTCAAATTGTGCTATACGACTATTAGGTGCGGTGTTTAATAGTTGGATAGGGAGGACGACTTGAGATTAATAAGAGTGAGTGGCTCATCTTAATATTCTTAAGTGTATGAATTGTGCTAATAAAACAAGTTTATTAGGATTGGATTTGTCTTAGCAAGATTCTAGGTTTTTAGTGAGTAAGACAAGAATTGATCGCGGCGATAATTCACCAATCTAAGTGCTAAGTTCACTATTATAGTGGTCTCAATTATAAAGGTTAAGAAGCTAAATTATGACTAAACATTCTATGATCGAATCGGGAATTAATAAAGTTTGTGTGTGGTCACTTGTAATTAGTAGTTTAGTAGTAGTTTTAATTTTAATTAGTCTAAGCAGTCGGTTACAACCGAAACCCCTCTTAATCGTACATATGTGAATAGTGTAAATAGTGTGACTTCGTATATCATATATATTTTTGTCACTTAGTTGAATATTTGAGTTTAGGAAGTTAATAATCTTCTCGTGGGATCGACCCTTTCTTACCCTTTTACTAGTTATAAATATTTTTGAAGGTTTAAGTTAGGTTTTTAATTTTATATGGTAAACGACACGTATCAAATTTTGGCGCCGTTGCCGGGGAGATTAGTTTTAACTTGCTAAAGAACAATATATCTTTTTGCTCAAAAGTTCAATGGATTGTCAATAACTTGTAATTCTGTGTTTTGTGAATTTCTTAATCAGTTTAAAAAATTGCATGTAAATCTTTGTTTAAAGTTTCAAGTCTTGAAATGATGCATTGGCTCTTATATGCTTACTTGTTCGGTTTTCTAGTGTGAGCACTAGGCATTAGTGCTTATATGAATACCACAAATCGGTCATTAACAATGCCCCCTAGTTGAGCAAATTTGATAAAATTAAGTTGGAAGCATAGAGATGCATGATCTTAATCCTAAATGTAACCGAATTTAACGTTTGATTTTTTTTTTTTCTTTTTCTAACAGTAGTGCTACATGAATAACTGAGTATGTTATATCAATCTTTTCTTGTGTCTCACCTTTATCATTGCTAAGAGATTATAACATAATTTTGAAATCAATTACATTTTTGTGGTATATCTTGGTGCTCTGAGGCATGAATAATTTACATTAGAATTAGCTTAAACTAACCCAAAGTAAGATGTATACCATTCTTTGCCGGTAGCCTGGCACTATTTGTACCTGTAATCGGGCTACTAATAGTAGTTTCAAATTTTTTTTTTCTTTTGAATCAAACTCACGTCTTTAGTGGTTGTAATCTCAATAGTTGTCTAGTATTAACTAATGACTTACATATATAATAAAACACAATATCTGATCAATAATTTCCTAGCTTAAAGTTAGGTTGAAACTTAGTTTGGTCACTTAGCAGTTGTATTCGTCATTTGCTCAAGTCAGATTGGTTATATTGGGTTAATTGCTTGTTTCTTGGCAAAATTTTTACAAGTTATTATCTTGATTGATCTAGTCTAACTAGTAAAGAAATGGAAGCAACTAAGTATATGGCATGTTTTCCATCATTTTTTTTTTTTTTTGCATGACATATACTTGTATTATCTTGAATTCAATAAATTCTGGAGCTTCTAACTAGGAATGAATTTGAGTTTGATTCATGTTTTGACTTGTCTGATATTTATAGCAGGTTTAGACTAGTTAGGTATTAAGTATTCTGTCATATGATCCTGCAAATTTGTGACATGAGATATATTGGTAAGTAGAAGTCAAGCAAGTGATTATAAATAAAAGGGGCAGTAAGTAGCTCTTGCCTTAAAGTTGTGAATTGCCATGTGCTAGAAAAATTAACTATTGCAAGGAACTTAAGAGTCCCTGTCGGATTATAAAATAGAATTCTAAACTATAACAAGATACTTTACCTTGTGATTTAGGTGCTTGCAGTCACCTAACTAACTAGCCCAAAGATTGTATAGTACAAATTTTACTCAAATTCTAGAACATATTATGCTTCCTAGCAGTTGGACATCTGTGACAATGAACTATTTTTTTTTATAGTGCTTTCTAGCATGTGTTTTGGTTAATAGTTGCATAATTTTGTGTTTCGTTCCTTACTTGGATTATGCTCATAATAACACAATCCCTGGACATGAGTGCTTATAGACTGACCGGATTCATTTTATGATTCTGTGATTGAAATATATATGTCACTGATTCAGTTACCTATATTATTTTAAGTTGATAATACTCTGCTAATTTGGGTAGTAAGGAATAATATAGCCTAATAAAGAAACAATTTGGACAACCGGTGTTTAATTCTGTCTAGGTACTTAGACTTAGTACATTATTCAATTAGTTTTCTTTTTGCTTGCATACTAAATTTGACTCACTTTGCATTGTTTTATAATTGGTCAGCTAATCTGCAGAAATTCTAGGATAGATGAATACTAATAATTCGAATAATGATATGCAGACCATATATTGAATATATTCTACTTCCTTTGTGTTCTGCACTCATGATTCGTTTTTAAGTGTGGGGGGAAGACATCCATTTCTGCTTATATGGTTTTAGCTATGATTTGTTTCTCCGGATATTCAATGGTTATACCTAAAGTACATAATTTCATGAACTTCACTCCTAAACTTTCTCTTTTCTATTTTCAGGTGCATGAATTTGGATACGGCAACCAAACTTAAGCGTATAAACCAGTTCATTGAAACTCTAAACGAAGCTAGCCCAGAGAAATTACTTTACATCTTTCAAGATAAACCAATCGAAGACTCAGAGATGGGTGAGGAGAGAACTTTGAAGGAATTAGGAGCTCCAAAGCTAGATGATGAACCTCTTTGCATTGTTTTTCCAACCTTGGAGAAACCCTTGAAGCTGAACTCAGGTTTTCTTAATCTTCTTCCCAAATTTTATGGGAACGCAGGTGAGGATCCTCATAGACATTTAAAAGAATTTATAGTTGTTTGTTCAACTATGAAACCTGAAGGAATTGAACAAAATCATGTAAGATTGCATGCTTTCCCATTTTCCCTACATGATTTAGCTAAAGATTGGTTGTATACTATGTCTTCTGGTTCCATTACGACTTGGGACGCCTTACAAAAAGCTTTTCTTGAAAAATTCTTTCCTGCAAGTCGTATTGGATCCATAAGAAAGGAAATATGTGGAATTAGACAACATGCTTCAGATTCACTTTATGAATATTGGGAACGTTTTAAAAGATTATTTGCTTCATGTCCACAACATCAAATAAGCGATCAATTGTTAAATCAATATTTTTATGAAGGATTGTTGCCTAATGATAGGGGTATGATTGATGCTGCTAGTGGTGGGGCATTAGTAGACAAAACACCAACTCAAGCTAAGAATTTAATTGCTAACATGGCCCAAAACACTCAACAACACAGCACTAGATATGACGTTAAAAGAGTAAATGAAATTGACTTAAGTGGTGTAAAATCTCAATTGCAAGAAAATGCTCAACAAATTGCTACTTTGACCACTTTAGTGTCTAAAATTGTTGTTAGTAATGAGTCTAAAGCTAGAGTATGTGGTATATGTTCTGATTTTTCTCATGTTACTGATGCTTGTCCGACTCTGCAAACTGAAGATGTAAATGCCTTAGGTGGTTTTTCCAATCAAAGAAAATATGACCCTTATTCACAGAATTATAATGAAGGTTGGAAAGATCACCCAAATTTTAGGTATGGAACTACACCACAATTTTCACAAACTAATCAACCTAGGCAATTTGGTGAGCAAAACCCCCTACCCCAATCTTCTGGCCCATCTTTAGAAGGCATGATGAAGCAACTTGCAACTCAAATAGGCCAAGTACATAACCAAAATATCGAGTACCAAAAGAAAACTGATTCTCACCTTCACCACCTTGATACACAAATTAGCCAGATTTGTACTTCTTTAAGTAATATAGAAAGCCAAGTTTCAAGCAAACTACCATCTCAACCTTTGCCAAATCCAAATAAACAAGTAAATGCAGTAATAATAAAAGGAAAGGAACCCAAGGAGCAAGCTTTAGAACCTCTTAATGAACAAGACTTTAGGACTAATCCATGCGGGGGACTACAAGAAAATAGAATTCCATTATTTGATGCGATAAAGGTGGTTCCTAAATATAGCAAGTTATTCAACAAACACTTCACTAACTCAAAACTGGACAAGAGCCATCAAGTCTGTTTGACACCCCTTATCGCACCACCCCCAAAGTGTGAGGATCCTGGATCATTCTCTATTCCTTGTAGGATAGGTGAGCATATATTTCGCCAATGTATGCTAGATTTAGGTTCTGCAGTTAATATTATGCCAGTTTCCTTTTATGATGAGTGTAAGATGGGACCATTAAAAACATCTAATGAGATACTTACTATGGCTGATGGCAGTAATGTTAACACAATTGGATTGCTTAAAAATACTCTTGTTCAGATTAGACACATGTTCTTTATAGTTGATTTTGTTGTTCTTGATATGAAGCATGAGTCTGAAATATTGCTCGGCAGACCATTCCTAAAAACTACAAGGGCATTGATTGATGTTGCTAACGATTATGTCATTCTTGATAGCAATGGGGAGAGACTACAGTTGAACATGTTTGAGGAACATGCTTTAAATATAGAGGCAAATGCTACTGATTATGCTACTTATTGTCTTGCACAGGTTGGCGTAGAAAATTTAGAGACTTTATTAGATGGGATGGTCAATAATATAGGCCTCGAACAACTGCTTATGGATGCTCTCAATGAAGTCAATTTGCAGGAATGAAGAACGTACTACGTCGAGCCAACGACATAAACTAAAGGCGCTTCTTGGGAGGCAACCTAAGATTGATTTTTAATTGCTTTCTTTTATTGTTTTTAATTCTATTATTTCCATTTATGTTCATTAGGTGTCATGTCCTGTTTTTCCTTTTAAACTTATCATTCAATGACTGTGATTCGCACACTTGGGACGGTTAGTCATACCCTAATTGTTTTATGCTTACACATGCTTTGGTAAGTAGGCTCGAGCAGTGAATCATGAATTGTACGATATAATCTACGATCTGGTTTTAGGGACGGTAAGTGTCAAAAGCGATCGGCTTGTGTACACTTGATTTATTTGAGCTCACTTTGTTGATTATGTGCGTTATGCTGAATTTATTAGTTATGTTGGTCATGTTCGGTTGGCAACTTGAAAATTTGTGCGCATTCGAGTCAAGATATACTTACTAACAATGCGAGAGATAGTGAAACCATGAAACATACTATATCTTTGAACTACGCCAGCGGTTGCTTTCCCTATTCTTTGTGGAGAGTGCCACCTCTTCTAGTATCAATGTCTTATTAGAAGTTTTATACAAGCGGCACTACTTCCCTAATGAAAGTACTAAGTAAACTACCTTAGGCAATGAAGTAAGAAAGTGAGTTTGAAAGTGATTTGACTTTAGAGTGTCAAAGTTTTGGTACCAGTAGTCCCATTCCTTACTTGGAATAAGCCAAAGATCTTTTATTTGAGTTCTGCTCGAAGTTGACTTGATTTCTTTACTTGTATGACTTAGATGTCTCGTATTTCTCGAAAAAGTGATTAATTTGCTCACTTTTGCTTCTACGAGAATATTATCCGCAATTGCACTATAATTTCGGAACACGGCGAGGACTATAGCCCTCAAATACGGTGGCGTCGCCCAAGGCACCACAAGAGTGCAACAAATGTTGATATAGTGGATTACGATATAACGATGCCATTATAGAACAACAGAAGATTGTTGGAGCTCTGGATTTTTTTCAAGGAAAGTTTCAGATCAGAAGCAGACATGAAAGATATTCAAGCCGCGAGCACAACATACATTTAACCAGCTAAGTTTCCTCTTCTTTTGTTTTCTTTCTGTTTCATTGAGGACAATGTTGAGTTTAAGTGTGGGGGGAGAGCTAATATTTTTGTTGTTATGTGATAGATAAAAAAATCAGAAATTGTGAACTAAATTCTAGAATTCTGCTGTGTAAAAAGAATGAGTTGGTATAATAGGAATTATCTTCTTTGGATATAATATCTTTGAGAATCGGGTTAAGTTATTCACAAATATAAAGTTGTCAAAATATGAGGATATGTTTAGTTGTAAGGGAAGTACTGTTGATTTTCCTATAGACTTTTATTTAGTCAATAAAAAAAATGAGATACAAAAAATATATTTATGTGCTTTTGTTTGCATTAGTTTCAGAATTGTTGCATTTAAGTTAGGATTTCCACCTCTTAACTTCCTAAGGAATGGCGATTAGTAAGTTGATAAGAAACTCTAATCTAACTTGTTTTTGAAATAAAATAAAATTTTTCGAAATAAAAGATTTTGGGAATGTTATATAATTGGAAATGGATAGTCGAACTTGAGAGATTTATAATACAATTGAAAAATAAAATTATCTTGCTTCTCTTAAATAAGCTGGCTAGATAAATAGATCAAACCTTATGAGCTTCTGAGCCTGTCAGACTGACACATCTGCATCAGTCTCATTATTTTTTTTCTAGTGTGATAGTTCCTCAATGAAGTGTGGCTCTTGAACTTGACTTGGTACTCTTTGAGACTTTTGTGACAAATGCTATGAAGAAATGATTTAGGCGTCCTTTTCAATTTTTTTTTTGGCCTCAGAGATTTTATTTCATATAATATTTCCTTTGTTTAGCCCTTTTGAGTCTTAAATCCCGTATTTATTTGCTAACCATACATTACAAGCTTGCGGCCTCCTACAGATTATACCCAAGCCTGGCTAAGGGGAGTTATTATATATTGAGTTTGTATTGTAAGAATGCGTTATGGTAGAGATATATTATTGAAAAAAAAAAACAAGGGTTATAAAAAAAAATTATTATTGAAAAAATCAAAGAAAATAAATGTTTGAAAGTCATAGAACGATGAAAATGCTATGAAATATCCATATAAGTGTTGTAATTGCATTACTTGTGAAAATATGGTGAATAATATGAAAAGAAAAAGAGTTGGAGTATGATGTTTAATGTATAAACGGAGTTTGTTGTGACTGAAACATCTTGAGTCATGTAATTTTGCTCCCTTTAGCTTGGCTTCTTATTAACTCCACATTCCTAAATATTATTCCTACCCTTCAACCTTAGCCACATTACAACCTTTTGAAAGACCTTTTGATCTTTATGCATTTATTATGTCATTTCCAAGTGGAGAATTGAGACGATAGTCAAGTTTAAAGAAATATACTTCATCTAGAGTCGATTTGGTTATAGGTTTGAGTGAATATTATTTAACCCCAGACACATGAGAGTTGAGTGTTTTATTTATACCTATGAGGGTCTATTTATTGAACTTGATACGCATACATTTGTGGATTCATGTTGGAAATTTTTGAGTTGCGAAAGATAACAATTAGTTCATGAAGTATTATGAGATTTGATAGTTTGATTATTTAAACACTAAGAGTATGACATCTCCACTAACATTTTCTCAATGTTTTTCTGACTAACTTAAAATGTTTTAGTTTCTTGTAGTGTACTTATTTAATTTAGTTATTTCCGATAAAGAACATTTAGGTGGTATATTAGGTCTTGCATTTAGTTTCTTTATTAATATTATAATATCCATGTTTGCTAATTGGTTTGAAAACCTATGTTAACAAGGCTTTGTGGGTATGCCATCTGAAAATCCTCATGAGACCGTACTCGTTCACTAGGGTAGCCTAGGGGTTTAAAGGGCTTGTTGCACATGCCAAGTGCAATCGTGATTCCTACGACAGTGAGTTAGATTTATTGCTTTCCTAGAATAGTTTTTATTTTAGTATTGTTTTGATCGAGGACGACTAAAAGCTAAGTGTGGGGGAATTTGATAAGTGTAGCATGTGCTATATATTTAGTCCCTAATTTTAGCTATATAGTTTATCTATGTCATATATTTTAGGATTTTACTAGTTTTAATATAAGTTAGATTATTTTTGTTAGCTACACATGTCTATTATTAATCTTACTTAATTACCATCTTATTTTGTCATAGGTATTTGATCAAGGGAAGCCCGATATGATCTCACTTAATCAAGGTAGTAAGTGAACCAACATAGAAACAGACAAGTTAAGGCACGTAGGCCCAACTCAATAAATCTCGCAACATCTTTAAACAATGAATTAAGACTCATAGTCTTCTTCAATCTCCTTCTCCAGCAAGTACACCAAAAATAAAGAGAGGAGAAGTAGGACTCTTCAATCAATATTTTATCAAGAATCAGGTGCTAACAAAGTCTTTCCCAAAAGATAGGATCAGTTCAACGCTGCAAATTCGAAGATAGAATTTATCAGATACACTTGGGAAATTTTATCCTCTTACGGTTACGTTTTCTACAATCAGATGGATATAAATCCATATAGCTCCTATTCCGAAAAGAGACACGCACGCATATACGAGAGAAGTTCGTGAGAGTGAAGAAAACAAGCGGGTTCGTCCAAGATCAACAAATTGACAGGGATCGAAGAAGTATTGCGTTTTCGGAGACGAATTGAGGGCAGCGGCTGCATTAGTTCGAATCTACAGTCATGAGTTTTCTCCCTTCTACTTTCAATTAATTGTTCTTGTGATTGAACTGGATTGTATCCGAATTTATTCATGATTTCGGTTTCTTATATCTCTATTATTTAAGTCTAATTGGTTAACGCCGAGTTGATTGAATTTAATTATTTAATTTAGTATTTATACAATTCATACTATTGTTGGTTAATTGTGAAATTTGATATCTTTACTTGTAATTGGACGCAACTAGTTGTTTAGATACTCAAATTGTGCTATACGACTATTAGGCGCGGCGTTTAATAGTTGGATAGGGAGGACGACTTGAGATTAATAAGAGTGAGCGGCTCATCTTAATATTCTTAAGTGTATGAATTGTGCTAATAAAACAAGTTTATTAGGATTGGATTTGTCTTAGCAAGATTCTAGGTTTTTAGTGAGTAAGACAAGAATTGATCGCGGCGATAATTCACCAATCTAAGTGCTAAGTTCACTATTAAAGTGGTCTCAATTATAAAGGTTAAGAAGCTAAATTATGACTAAACATTCTATGATCGAATCGGGAATTTATAAAGTTTGTGTGTGGTCACTTGTAATTAGTAGTTTAGTAGTAGTTTTGATTTTAATTAGTCTAAGCAGTCGGTTACAACCGAAACCCCCCTTAATCGTACATATGTGAATAGTGTAAATAGTGTAACTTCGTATATCATATATATTTTTGTCACTTAGTTGAATATTTGAGTTTAGGAAGTTAATAATCTTCTCGTGGGATCGACCCTTTCTTACCCTTTTACTAGTTATAAATATTTTTGAAGGTTTAAGTTAGGTTTTTAATTTTATACGGTAAACGACACATATCAATCTGCTCCTCTGCATTCCTAAGGTAAATCCTATCATGTTGCACATTACATTAATTGTCAAAGTTTTTCTGTGAAATATAGAAAGTTTATTGCTGCTCTTACTTCTGTTTCGAAGCCTAAATCTTTTAAGGAAGCTATGCAGGTTGGCGGAAATCTATGAATGATGAGATTCGGGCCTTAAAGGAGAATGGTACTTGGACTATGGAACCCTTGCCTCCGGGCAAACGTGCTCTTGGTAGTCAGTGGGTTTTACGAAACAAATTTGATTCTGCTGGTAATCTAGATCGTCAAAAAAACCCGTTTGGTGGTTCTTGGCAATCATCAAAAGGAGGGCATTGATTACCATGAGACATTTGCTTCTGCTGCTAAGATGGTCACTGTTCGTGCCTTTCTAGCTATTGCTGCTGCTAAAAATTGGGAGCTTCATCAAATGGATGTTGACAATGTCTTCCTACATGGTGACTTGATGAGAAGGTATACATGAAACTTCCTCCTGGTTTTGAGTCTTCTCAACCTAACATGGTTTGTCGTCTCCGCAAATCTCTTTATGGCCTCAAACAGGCTCCTCGGTGTTGGTTCGCAAAACTTGTGACTGCTCTCAAAGGGGTATGGCTTTCTCCAGTCTTACTCTGATTATTCTTTATTTACCTTCACCCAGGGTTATATTCAGCTTAATTTGTTAGTATATGTGGACAATCTTATTCTTTCTTTGGGAATGATTCCTTGCTTTGGAGGCCTTTAAGGCCTATCTCTTTATTTGTTTCAAAATGAAGGACTTGGGTCCTTTGAAGTATTTTCTTGGCATTGAGGTGGCTCATAGTTCCTCTGGTTTGTTTCTTTGTCAACGGAAATACACCTTGGACATTATCTCTGAAGCTGGTCTCTTAGGCTCTAAGCCTGCTACTATTTTTCTATTGAGCAAAATAACAAACTTGCTCTTGCCACTGGTGCTTTCCTTGATGATCCTGAGTCTTATAGACTGCTTGTTGGTCGTCTCATCTATCTTTCTGTGACACGCCCCAATTTGGCCTATTTTGTGCATATTTTGTCTCAATTCATATAGGCTCCTCGTATTGATCATTGGGAGGCTGCTTTGAGAGCCATCCGCTACTTGAAGGGTACTCCAGGCCAGGGTATTCTTCTACGTGCTGATAGTGATTTGACTCTAGCTGTTTGATGTGACTCTGATTGGGCTGCTTGCCCTCTTACTCGTCGTTCTCTCAGTGGCTGGCTTGTCTTTCTTGGTGCTTCTCCTGTTGCTTGGAAGACCAAGAAGCAAGCTACTGTGTCTCGTTCATCGGCAGAAGCCGAATACCGCTCTATGGCGGCCATTACATGTGAGTTGAAGTTGTTGAAGGGTCTTTTATTGAGCTTGGGCATTCATCATCCTGCTGCTATTCGTTTATTTTGTGACAGCCAATCCGCCCTTCATCTTGCTAAAAATCCAGTTTTTTCATGAGCCAACAAAGCATATCGAGGTTGATTGCAACTTTGTTCGTAATGCTATCACTGACGGGCATATTGCTCCGTCCTATGTGCATACCACAGAGCAGCTTGCCAATATCTTCACAAAAGTTCTCGGGAAGCTTCAGTTTGACACTCTTCTTGGCAAGTTGGGCATTTATAATCCCCATGCTCCAACTTAAGGGGGGTATTGAGTTATATATTTTAGGAAACATATATTTTCTTGATGTATTGCCTTGTAAGTAGAATCCTTAGTTTCCTAAACTTGCTGTGCTATATATTGATCAAGATTGAATGGAAAACACAACACAACATTAACCCTAGCAACTCTTGTCAGAGGCCTTCTTGGGTCGTCTGGCATTCTCTGGTAGTTCCGATTCGCTGACAAAACCAGAACCAGGTATATCTCTAATATTTCAAATGCTGGCTTCACTAGCATTGTTATAGAAGTACCTGAGTCTAGAATAACACCACCGGACCCATCACCTTTTATGTCAAAGATGGGTACAGGAATATGGAGGCCATTTTTGTTAACCATTTATGTAATAAAACTCAATATCTTGAACTGGCTGTAATGTTGTATGCAAAAAATCTTTATCTCGAGTTATGTCTTCTCCAAAGCGAAGGTAGCTAATAAGCTGATGATGATAACCTCCGCCATCCGTGAGCAAATTTGGGAAACAATATGAGAAATTCAAGCCAACACCTGCTGTTGGCTCTAACTGTTTTTGTAAGGATAGTACTCCGCGGCTCAACCCTAGTATGCCAGCCAGCACTAGAAGTTGGCCGCGTTTTACTTTGAAACCATGCTGGTCAAAACCACACCCAAAGCCTATATTGTTTATAGCTACAGGGATTTCAGTGTCAGACCTGAAAGTATAGGTCTCGTAAGCCATCAGACCATATATATGATCGGATGCCATCCCCATATTGAGCATGGTAATGGCAAAAGTCATCATTTGTCTCATTGTTGATGTGCTCTGCAGATGAACAGACGCTTTCGTGCTTCTTGACAGGTTTATAGGAGTTGGATTGAGAATTCGGAAATGGGGGGGTCAACTTGTGGGAAACAATGGTTTCCCTTCTCTTTACATTCTTCACACTGGAGCCAGATAAGTGAAGAAGCAGTGTCAATCCCCAACCAGTACGATCTGAATGAGGGATGCTCGTTTTTTATTGTGCCGATTCCGATTTGAGCCAAGTACAGGAGATCGTCGTAAACACCATCACCCTTGACAGGTGGGCGTAGTATCTTGGAGTTTGGACTCCTCCCCATATGGTGAGCTCCTGTTTGACAAGTTTTTGGCTGTAAATGTTTGGGGGCGGCTAAGAAATTGTTGAGCACGACCTCTAGATTGACTGACTAGTCTTTCAATCTTCTTGAACAGAGTCAGGTTTCCTAAATACATAGGTGATTTTGAGGAATTTGGAGTAATGAGCTTAAGTTTGAGGTCCTCGGCATCAAATGGTTTAGAGATAATGCAAGATAGTAGCAGCAAAGTGAAAGGAAATAATGTGCTCATTAGTGCTGAGTATCCCTTGTGCATTTTCGTTTGCTCTGTGATTTTTGATTTTATATGATTCACAATGAGTTTATCTGTAAGTGTGCTTGTTAACCAAGGGCTAAGGATATGCAATTTATAATGTTGGCTATAGGCCTATATCCCAAAGAACACCTGAATCATTACATCTTGAGTATACTCCTATTTTGTTTTTTTTACTTGTCCCACACTCCCACCTTGAGTTTTCGCAAATTTTTTTTTTTTTTAAAGGCGAGTTTTTACAATTACTAATGCACAACTTTATCCTTAATATCTATACTTTCTTCTTTGTAAAAATCATAAAAATTATATATTTTGAAAATCTATATTAAGTCAAATCCAATAACATTATACATTATTAGTTTTCTTAAATTCTACCCACTTACTATAACTTCAAAAACCAAGGAGAAAACTATAAAAAAAAGAATAATTGATTCTCAAATACAACCTTTCACCGATTAATATTTAATAAACCAACCTTTCAATTATTCCTAAATAATGCAACCTTTATAGAAGCAGGGGCATGGAGGCAAAAAAATGACTTAAAATCGTCTAAAACATTAATTCGTTACCATTGAAGCAGGGGCATGGAGGCAAGGGAAGGGAAAAATGGGCGAGTTGGCCGGTAAATGTGGTTTACCAAACAAACTGATTGTAATCGGCTTTTTGCCATAACTTCTTGATTTATGCTATCCTTTTTCACCAAAAAAAACCACTTAACTCTGCTAACTTCTTAAATTTCACCACCACTTAACATTTTCTGTCTATTTTTCCATCTGATGTCGCCTAACCTATTAATTTCCTTGAACTCCACCCTATAACTTCATAGTTCTTCCATTACTCCTCCTCAAACCTTGCACATAATCTCAAACCTCTCTTAGTTCTCAAAATTCTTCCAACTAAATATACAATTACAAGAGGGCAAATTTATATATCGACTTTGTAATTCAATCCACGATGAACTTTCAAAGATTACCCGGACCTATAGAGTAGAGATAGAGAGGAAGAAAAGCGTGAAACGGAATTTTGGACGCAAAGTGGTAAATGGTGGTGAAATTTAAGAAGTTAGTAAAGATAAGATGGTAAAATACAAAAAAAAATATAAAGTGGTTATTTTTAAAGTGCTTAAAACATAAGGTGGTTATTATAAAAAAATTCCTTCCCATTACAACATACGTGTAGTGTAGGAGTGACTTTGGAAATGCGCTTGTTAAGCGGCATTATTGTGCTCTATAATTTTACTGAAATTAGTAGTGGGGTCTGAGTAATGAGGGGACCTTTATCATCGTGAGCTTAGGCCCGGCCCTGGGGGTTGTCTAGAGGGGCAACCGCCCAAGGCCCAAAGATGAAAAGGGTCCAGATTTTTTGAATGAGTTTAAATAAAGGAAAGCAACAACAATTATATGCAATAAATACTAGTTTGGTTTGATGGTTAGTTGTGTGTTATTTCACACTCAAGACTTGAGTTCAAATTCCATGAGATACAAAATTTGTTTTTTCACATTTCTTTTTACAATTTTCTTCTTTAATCCATCTTCAAAATTCCTTTACATGTAAGGTACTTGCTTTTAAATTTTAGTTCACTTCTTTTTACATTTTTCTTTATTCATTTTAAATTTATTTATTTTTTTAAACATTAGCGGTAGTCTACTAGTATTGTACTTCAAATATATTAGACTTAATCTTATTTTTTTTAACATCATACTAATATGTAATGGATTAATAAAATTTAGTTTCAAATTAATATGTACTTTCTCCTCATTTCACCTCAAATACGCGTGTCGGAATCTCGACACTCGGACATGAGTTGGGCACTTGAACACTTTCTTTGGGCAAAAATATTGAAAAAGTTCCAAGAAATAGCTGAGTCAAACTCTTGGAGACGTACCCGTGTCGGACATGGGTACTCGAGTTTGAGCAACATAGCTTTACATAAAATACTATATTTACTCTAAAAAAAGTTTATTATTGGTAGTGAAATCCTAGCTCTACCACTACCTATATGACTATATATAAGAGGCTTTAAATTTCTATTTCGCCCGGGCCTACAAGATGTCAGAAATGGCCCTGCGTGAGCTGATTACTAAGTGGGAGGGGGAGCTGGATATTAAGCAATTTTGGCTTGGATATACGTACGTAGAAGGAACAATTTAGTCTTAGAATACAAGTATTTCCTTGATGCAATATATTCTCAAATGGGCCTGTACAATTAATTCATTTATGGTAATGGGCCTGTGCAATTGTCTCATGATGTTTAAGCATGCTCAAGTTCTAGAGCCTGATTTTCTTCGTGAAAGATAACAATGGCTGATCTTTTAGGGTGCCTAACATTGTATATATATACATAATAAATTTGGTTTACACCTAATATTATAGAAGTACCCTTAGTACTCTATTACACCCCCTCAAATGCTTTGGGGAAATCACTTACATATTGGATTTTAAAAATTCAAACCCACGACTAGAAAGACCCTTAATAAAGATGTCGCCTAATCGTAACTAAGTAGGCACAAAACGAACAATTAAATGACCATGAGCCACATGCTCATGAATAAAATGGTAGTCTATTTTAATATGTTAACTACGACTCTAAACTGAACAAGATTTACAGTATGGTATGTAGCACTAATATTATCACAAAGGAGATTGACAGGTTGTCGTATAGTAAGACCAAGCTCAGCCAGTAAGGAGCGAATCCAAAGTGTATCGGCAAAAGTATACGCAGCATCACGATATTCTACCTCAGTGGAAGATCGGGAGATTGTAGGCTGTTTCTTTGCACGCTGCGCTACTACAAAATAGGGCTGTAGCAAGGGCCTAAATGTGTTGGCAAAGATCTATTAAATGTTGCCTTAAACCTATAGCAGTAGTTTATATGGCATTGTTATAACTCTATGGCAACAATTTTGATGCCTCAGGCAACAACTTTATAAAACTGTTGCCATAGTTATCATTAGCAACACTTTTCTTAGGCAACAATTTTTAACTTTTGCCAACAGTTTTATTATATCTAAGGCGAGAAGTTTTACTAACAATTATTTAGGGTTTCAAACAACATTTTTATTGTTTAGGCTCTCACTTTAATTATCTATAGCATCACTATCAACCGTTTATGACAACGTTTATTGCCCTAATATTGCAACACTTTTGTAGTCTATGGCAACATTTCTTGATACAGCTATTGTAACACTTTAATGTGAGCTTATAGCAACAGTGTTATACGCGTTTATTTAATAGCTCATTAAAATGAAAATATTATACCAAAATATCCAACTATTACAAAAAGAAAATATTTATTTCAAATTAAGTTTTACTTATTATTAAAATATAATATCCATAACAATCATTCTAATAACAAAAACCATTGTTATAATATAAATACGTCAACTCATAAAACTAATGAATCTCCAAAAAGAACTAATAGTTCAAGCAATCTAGAACCTATCTAGTATTTAATTTATATGTCCAAAATCTGTCCAAAAGAACTTCAAAATATACCCTTCTTGCCATCCTTTTATCTACCAATCTGCTTCTATCTACCATCCCCGTAAACAAAAAAATAGTAGTCAATATAATAAGAAAATTAGTGCATGTAATTAAAATGAAATAATATGATAAACAGAAAAATAACAGCTGAAAACCACATAATACAGCTGCACACGAAGAGCACACAAGCAACCAAAAGCCACCCTTGCGAAAACATAACAACTACTAGCAGATCATAATCTGCTAATTAGAGATAAAACAACTACAAATAACTCAAGCACAATCCACAAATAAGACCTGCCTAATAGCCTAATTATACCATAATTTTACAATTACCAAACACCAAAAGCTCACAATCATTAAACACCATAATTTCACAAGCATCAAACATCATAATTCTAAATCTACATATCTCTATTATATAAGCCAAGGGGGGAGCAATGGTGTCCCCCTAGGAATTCACTTAATTGCCCTCCACAACATAATATATTACATTCCAAGCAATTAATCAAAACCAATTCCATACATAAACTTGCCAAAAAAATCAATCAAATCTCTATTAAACCCAATCAACTCATATAATGCTCAACCACATAAACTTGCCAATAAAAAAGATTCAATCAAAATAAAAGATTCATAATCAAGAATATACCACACTTTAATACCACATACAATAACAAAAAAAAAATACATGGCATTCTCATTACAGAGACAACTCAAATTCAAACTCAAATAAATTTTTCCATTACACAAACTCAACTACAAACACAAACTTCAAACCAAAAAAAAAAATCAGTTCGCTTCATAGATTGGAGCTTCACAGCATTTTCAAATACGACATTCTCAAATTTGCTGATACTTTACTGTTAATCAGGTACACAATTCGTCATTGAAAATAAAAGTATGTGTAATGTTCTATGTTCAGTAAATCTTAAGAATATGTAATATGTTCGAGTAAATTTAAACTCAAATTATAGTAAATCTTACGAATATGTGCTCTGTTAGAATTTTTTAAAAAAAAATTAAACTCAAATTACAGTTTTATTTAAAATTTCATTCAAATATAGTTGAAATTCAAATTAAAATTACATTAGAGATGGTCGGAAAAAAAAATCAAATTTCGTCAAAAAATAACTTCAATTTTATGCCCAAATATTAAAAAAAAATTGAGATAAAATACTTCAACACGAATTGTTTTTGTGCCCAGATATTAAAAAAAATTGAGAAAATAATACTTTAACCCATACATTAAAATAAAAAATTTGTGCCCATTATTGAATTTCAGCCCATCAACTCGATATTCAAAAATACCTTATCGACGGCACGAAAAGCAGCGCCATGACCGCCAAAGCCAGCTAGAATGATGATCAGATCATAATCGAAGGTCATAGGAGAGTGAACTCGGCGACTCGGGAGCTGAACTCGGCGAGAACTCACTGAGAAACTCAGTACGTGCTCTCTTCGAAGTCCACATAAGCGGAGATTGAGATTGAGAGGTTTAGGTAAGAATGCGGAGAAATTGAGTGTGTGGTTTAATTTGGGGGAAATTGAGGAATATGATGAAAAGGAGAGAAAAAGTGAGGACTGCATTGTTTCAATTAAATAGAGAGGGAAAAAGAATTGCGTGAAATTGAGAGAGATGGGTTTGGGAATTGCGGAGTAGCTAAGAATTGAAGAGAGAGAAAAGTGACTGCATTATTTCTGTCTCTTTTTGTCATGGTTCATGGGGTTGTTTAGAACTGTGACAAAAAAATTAGTTAGAGATGCAATTTCATTACTTATACTTATTTATCAATGTGTTTTTAAATACTATTGTAAGTATTTCAATATTTCTTATTCACAAAATGGAGGAGAACTTAGATATGAACTTTCGTTTTTTGGTTTGTTTTAATACTGAGTAATAGTTATTCCCAAAATGTCGCCGCCCGCATAGCGTGCATAAAAAGCTAGTAACAAAATAAGTAAGGAAGTTTTATATAACATACCTATATGTAACCATGACCAATAAATAGAGTGGTGTCTAGAATGCCATGTAATCAATTTCCTAACTAAATTGTCGGTTGTCTTTTTATGTGATAGATGATCAAAATCATACCAAAAATAGCATGTAAACAGTAATTAATAAGAAATAAGTAATAAATAAAAAATAATTAGCAGTCCAACTGAGTAAAAACCTTGCAACATTCTTGATAGCAAACAATTTTGCACAAGCACCTTTCCTAGCTAATAATGGCAAATGTAAAGTTAGCATATTGAGATGTCATTTTTAAGCAAATTCATTGAAACAACTAATTCTTTCTGCTAGTTGAAACTCAATTTTTTCCCATAAAATTTCAGGTTCCCAAACAAAATTCCTCATAAATCAACTACGAAATTTAGTAATACTCCAATGGATGTGGATCATCATCAATAATTTGTCTTGTATAAGTTAATCGAACCAAAACATCAAATTTATCAACATTTACTAAAATCAGTTCAAAATTAAATTAGCACACCTCCTTATCTAAACAACAAAACTAATTATTTTTCAATGGTCTATCCTGGAAACACTTCCAATTGGAACCATGAGGAAGACATCAAAACCTGGGAAGAGGACTTCATGACCATGTCTCCTCCTGGCGCTTAAGACAACTTCACCTTCGAGGAACGCTATGGAAAAGCCCGAAGACAAAGGTGAAGGGAAGAAGACCACTGCCGCTTGGAGCTTTGCATAATATTCTATTTTTCTAAGACTTAATACTTAAAATGATTTCTAGGTTTACCCATTGGTAGCATTCCAAAGGGAAGTTTGAATGTAAGGATAATTTACGGTTTCATTGTGTTTGAACACTTGTTTGTGTGTGACCTTTTAAAAATATTTATGTTATGCGTTTGAAACTTCTTCGAAGGAGGGGGGGAGATTAAGTTTAATCTGCGGTGTGTTTAAAGTCTTCCCTTGATGAGGGCGAATTTGTTACTTAACCTACTGTGCGTACGTTGTGTGCATGAAACTTTTGGCAACTTGTTTCAATAAGTCCAAAGTTCTCACCACACTTGTGATGTCACGACACATGACGTTTTGCATCATCTTATGTATGTTAACATAGTACCAAGTACTATGTAAAATAGATTGTGTTATAAAAGCTTAACGCTTTGAAAATAGAGGAATATCTTACTTTTATTGATCATAAGTTTACTAGTCTCCATACATGGCATCACTGGCCGTTATGCTAGAAATAATACTATTTGAGATTTCCATGCCCTAGGTATAGGTCGTCCTGCGACGTCCTCCAATCTATAAGCACCATGACCAACAACTTTGACTATACGATATGGAGCTTCCAATTAGGACTGAACTTTCTTGTTGCTTCTTTGTCAAAGGTTCGACGCATTATCCAATCTCCAACCTTGAAGACTTTGGCCTTCACATTCTTGTTGGAACCTTTTTCCACGTTTCATCGATACGCTTCCATCCGTATTCTTGCTGCATCACGAAGTTCCTCTACTACGTCCAAGTCATAAGTTAGTTCCGCTGTGTTCTTGTCAACAGTCATCAACCCACATCGTGAAGACGGGAGCTCGACTTCTGCCGGTAACACTGCCTCACAACCATAAACCAAAGAAAAAGGAGTTTGTCCTGTTGCATTCTTTGGCGTCGTTATGTCTGCCCACAAAATATAAGGCAACTCATCCACCCATTTTCCTTGTGCTTCCTCATAATATTTCTTCAAATTGCTGACAATAATCTTGTTATCGATTCTACCCGATCATTGCTCTGAGGATACCGTGGTGTTGACGTGTCTAAACTGATGTTCTATTTCTCACAAAGCTTCCTTGTAGGCTCACTAATGAATTGTGAACCATTATCACGCCCGATCTCTAACGGAATACCAAACCGTGTTATTTTATTCTGCTTATTAAAAAAAATCACCTCCTTGTCTGTCACATGACGAAATGCCTTAGCCTCTATCCACTTAGATCGATGTCTGTCATAGCTAACATAATGGCACGCTGCCTAGTAGCGACGGGTAGGGTCCCGACAATGTCCATTCCCCACTTCATAAATGGCCATGGTGTTAAAATGGGATGCAACTCCTGCTGTTGATGTTTGACCGGTGAATGCTTCTGACATGCTTACACTTCTTCGCGAAATCATATGAATCTTGTATTGTAGGCCAAAAATACCCCATTCTCAAGATCTTATTTGACAAACTCCCTGCCAAAGATAGTTGCCACATTCTCCTTCATGTATGCTCTGCATGACTTGCAACGCCTCATCTTTATCCAAACATCTTAGGTAGGGCCCGACAACGGACTTCTTGAATAAAACGTCATCGATCAAAATAAACCGGGAGAATTTCATTTTAAAACCCCGGCATCTTTCTTATCAACAGATAAGACATCATTTTTTATCCACTCGATAATAGGCTGCTACCATGACGTTACGTCCGTAGTCTTGCTAACTGAAGTAATAGTCTCGATGTAAGTTCTCTCTGTCACTGGCGTTGTTAAGTGAACAAGTGGTACCTCAGTTGTGTCTTTTGGTTAAAAAACAAGAACCCAGGTTTGCCAATGCATCCGCTTCCATGTTCAAATCTATCGGGACTTATTCGATTTCCACACCCTCAAAATGAGTAAGAAGTTCTTTGACTACTCCCAGATAAGTTGTCATCTTTGAATCTTTGGCCGCATAATCCCCTTTAACTAGGTTCACGACCAACATCGAGTCGCTCTTGACTCGCAAGTTCTTAATTTCAATGTTTTTTTTTTTGCAACAAATAACCCAAATATCAAAGCTTCATACTCCGCTTCATTATTTGTCGCCTTGAACTCACACCGGACAGCAAGTATGATGTTGTCCCCTTGTGGTGACTTTAGCACAATCCCAAGCCCTGTTCCTCTCATATTAGAAGCACCACCTATTTGCAATTGGCAACTAGCCTCTAGAATCATGTCGACCATGTTGCAAACCTCCTTTTCTGCTGCTTGCTGCAAATTTGAGCTGAAGTCCGCCACAAAATCTGCCAAGGCTTGTGATTTGATTGCTGCCTATGGGTCATATTTGATGTCGAATGCGCCCAGTTGGATCATCCATATCGTCATTCGCCCTGTCAACTCTGGTCTTCTCATAATGGCCTTCATGGGAAAGTTAGTTCTAACACAAATAGTGTGGGATTCAAAGTATGGGCGCAACTTTGTTGTCGACATGGCTAATGAATATATCAATTTTTCTAAGATGGAGTATCTTACCTCTGGTCCTGTTAAAGATTTACTTACGTAATACACTGGCTTTTGTGCATTGTATTCTTCCCTGGTCAGGACTGCACTTACTGCATGGTCTTAGAGTACAGCATGATACAAGTGAAGAACCTCACCCTCTTTGGGTTTATAAAGCACTAGGGGAGTTGTCACATATTACTTCAATTGATGTAAAGCCTCCTCATGGTTTTCTGTCCACTCAGACTTTTGATTCTTCCATAACACGTCATAGAACAACAGGCATTTTTCAGAAGATTTGGAGATAAAACGATTTAAAGCAACTACTTTACCTGTTAGCCTTTGGACGTCTTTCACACATTTTGGGGATTCCAAGTCCATAATTGTTTTGATCTATTCAGGACTGGCCTCTATTCCTCTTTCTGTTACCAAATAATCCAAAAAATTTCCTGTTGATACCCCGAACGTACACTTTGTCGGATTCAACTTCATCTGATACACCTAGAGGATGTCGAATGTCTTCTACAGATGGGCTATGTGGTCGTCTGTCTTCAATGATTTCACTATCATATCATCAATGTACACTTACATGGTGTCCCCAATCAAGTCTTTTAACATCATATTGACTAGCTTTTGATACGTTGCCCCTGCATACTTAAGCCCCAATGGCATAATTTTGTAACTATAGACTCCTCTTTCAGTTATGAAGGTTGTCTTCTCTTGATCATCTGGGTGCATCTGAATTTGATGAAATCCACTGAAGGCGTCTAAAAAGGTCACTGTTTGATGCCCAGCCGTAGCAGCGACTAACACTTCTATATGAGGCAATGGAAACGGGTCTTTTGGACATGCTTAATTTAAATCAGTAAAGTCAACACATACTCTCCATTTCCCATTCCTTTTGGAAACCACTACAACATTTGACAACAAGTCTGGGCACCTGACCTCTCTAATTTTTCCAGTTTCCAAAAGATTATTGACTTCCTCATTGATTATTTTGCTCCTTTCTGGAGCGAACTTCCTATGATTCTGCTTCATTGGTTTGTACTTTGGGTATATGCTTAACCTATGCATGATGACTTCAGGACTGATGCCTACCATGTCTTCGTGACTTCAAGCAAAATAATCAATAAGCTTTCTCAAGAATTCAACTAATGCAACACGTACCTTAGGGTTTAGGCATTCCCGGTTTAACCACTTTGTCTGGTTGCCATGGGTCTAGGATGACGTCTTTTGCCTCAAATAATTATTTTCCTGCTCCCGTCACCTGCCACACTGTAGTTGCTATGCGGACGACGATTGACCTCGCGCTGGTTTCAATGCCTCCATATAGCATTCCTTAGCCAACATTTGGTCTCCTTTGATCTCTTGAACTCCCAATTTTGTCGCGAACTTCACCATTTAATGTAGTGTCGATGGTACTCCTTTGATCTCTTGTATTCATGGTGTACCTAGAATCTTGTTATAGGAAGACGATTAATGTACTACATTGAATTTTACCTGGATATTCACACCCTTGGCATATAGTGGCAGGTAGATGATTCCTATCGTTTCGCGTGATTCACCACTGAAATCCATGGTAGTTGTCTTCCTGGTTATGATGTTTTCATTTAGGCCCATGACTCTTAAAACTTTGATGGTAACTTGCTTACCGTCAACGATACCACTAAACCATCATAATACTCTTCGTCTTCGTCAATCTCCAAATCGTCAAAGGTTATTGGCAGGAAATGTCAACTGTCCTATTCGCTTCTTATAGATCTTACTGCCTCGGGCTTCCTCTTTGCTTCTCAAATTTAATTTATCGCTTGGCTGCTGAGTAGGTCAATCCACACATATCCGATCCTCCTATTTTGAAATATATTACCTTTGTCAAAACCGGTGATTTTGGACGACCGTCGCCTTCCTTTTCGGGTTTTGCTTCAATCATGGCATTGGTCTTCTCGGTTAGTATATCCTTCAAGTACCCATTCCGGAGAAGATATGTGACTTCCTTACTTAACGATATGACTCATCAGTGGCATGTCCAATGTCTCCATGGAACTCACACTATTTGCTTGGATCCTTCTTGTCATTAGGCTTATCCGACTTCTTAGGCCACCTGACTTTGTTTCCAAAGTTTTCGAGACGGTCACCTAGCCCTTTTACCCCTATACTGAAGCTGTACTCGCTAATTATCGAGGGCAGATCTGGATCGTCCTTCCAACTCAAGGCGTTGGTCCTGGAGCCTTCTCCTTCGGCCTGGATACGACTTTGGCCTTTCATCCCTGCGTCTCTGTGGGTAAACCTTCCTACTGTAGTCGGTATTCCTTTTATTTGCCTCTAAGTCTTCTTCCAGTCTCACGTATGCCAAGGCTTTAGTTTCTACATCTTCAAAGGTGGAATGGTGATATTATGTCAACTCCTTGTATAACTCTGAATTGGTCAGGAGTCCTCTATGGAATGCTTCGACAATGGTCAGGACATCTGGACTAACAATATCCATCTTTTCCTTCTGGAACTTGTTTAAATACTCACGCAGTGTTTCTCCTAGCTTTTGAACAATCAGGTAGAGGTGTCCTAGCTGCTTTCGTAATTTCCTATTGCTCGCAAATTCTATGTTGAAAAGTTCTACCAACTTTGTAAATGTGCCTATCCTCCCATTTGGTAAATTGATGAACCAATGAAGGGTTCGTCCAGTCAAGGTCGTTCCAAATCCCTTACAGAAACACGCTTCTCTTAATCCATTAGGGATCAGTGCCATCATCATTATCTGTTTCTATTGATTTATGTGATCCGTCGGGTCAGATGTTCCGTCATATAACTTCATCGGAGGAATGGAGCATTTCTTCGAAATTTCCATCAAATGCGATATGGTCAGCAAAAGGTGAGTCAGCATAACATCCTGGTGCTGCTTTCTCCATATGTAGCGGCACCCCTGGGATCTTGGAGATCATTGCTTGTACTTGCGCTAACTCTTCGCGGAGAAGATCGGCTGGTCTCATTCGTTCAATAACTCCATTGCTTAGGGGTTGCATCATTCCTGCAAAATAAGGGTTAGAGATGTAACTCAAATTTTGGTTACATACATGGTGGCCATCTTGCAGATGATTGTATATTGGCATGTTGTTCTAGGCATTTGCTCCATTCGCCACTTGTGTGATAACACTTATCGTCATGGTCGTCATAGGTTGAGAGTTGAACAGAAGTCCTATCGACAGGATCGGTGCCGTGAAAGATGGTTGGCTAAAGGCACCATCTATATAGCCTGGAGTTCGGAAAAGTGACGTTGGTACCGTTGCGATTGGTTAACTTAGACTCATCCACATTGGCAAACTAGTCTCGACAATTGACGACAGTGGTGGAATGTTCCTCTCATTCACACTTGAGAGGACACGCGTTGCCCGTGATGTATTAAAGGTCATCGGTGTTGAAAGTTGCGAAGAAAACATCTGACTTGCCGATGTCCATGACATATTAAACGACAATGACGTTCTTTAGAGGGGAGTCTCAGTAACGATATTCCCCTGCCCCAGTTCTAAGGACAAGTTTTACCCTATACAGACTTCTTCAACCCTCATCATCATTGGCGTTGACACGGCTCCCATGTCGAGCTATGTTACAACACTAGAGAAACCTCTACGCGTCTGACGTCCTCTGGTAGCGATCGAGACCGCTGACGACGCTTGTGAGCGCAAAGCGTCATTCTCTCGTTGTAACAGTGTTATCTTTTCGTTCATGGCTTCGGCCGCCTGAGGGATACGTCGCTCGACGTCTTGCATTGAAAAACAGTGATTGCCTGACATTGTCAAGGCTCTTAACCGACTTAACAATCTAACTCTCTGGAAGAGGTTTTGGCTAGAGGCCCCACGGTGGGCGCCCAATTATTTAACTAAATTTCTGCTGCGACTCAAACCAGCAGGAAACGGGGAAGGGGAGGGGGAGGGGCTCGACAACCACCGAGAGGAGCGCAGTGGCTCGGCGGCGGTCGAGCCCCCTAACTTTGCTCTAGCATGCTAGGGTTTTCTCATGAGGGTTTTCGCAGGAGAGAGTGTTGAGAGAGAGAGCTCTATGTTTATCTATGCAGCTTTCCCTTGTTTCATGCCTTTTATTACTGGACAACTTCAATTGGCACTTCCCATTGCCGACCTATGGTTAAGTTGGCCTTTTGGGTTTGTTTCTAATACGAACATTTTGGGCATGCTTTCCCGCTCAAAATTACGGCTCAACACATACCTTAAGCCTTCATTATAACCCAATTTAAAGTCATCATGATTCTTTACATGTAACTAAGATCTATAGCGGTGGAGAGTGAGAAGATATGCAAGTTTATGGTAGGGTGTAGTTAATGGAATTGAGTTTTGAACGATTATCTAACCCTTTTCATTTACATGAGTGATTGTGTGCAAGACTTAAGTGATTATTATTATTATTATTATTATTATTATTATTATTATTATTATTATTATTATTATTATTATTATTATTATTATTATTATTATTATTATTATTATTATTATTATTATTATTGTTCTGTTATCAAGTATCGTTATTCTCTATTCTTATTCTTTATTCTTATCGTCTATCTTTATTCTTCATCGCTATTACTGTTGTTGTTGTTGTTGCTTTGTTCTGTTCTTGTTATTATTCTTTGTTGTTGTTGCTGTTGCTATTGATGTTGCTGTTGCTGTTGTTGTTGATGTTGCTGTTGATGTTGCTGTTGTTGCTGCTGCTGCTATTGTTGTTGTTGTGTTTGTTGTTGTTGTTGTTGTTGTTGTTGTTGTTGTTGTTGACTTAAAGATGATTAACTTAAATTCATTATTGTTACTTTCTACTAGCTTATCAGAACTCAATGGCACATTCATTGTTCTCATCCAATAACATAACTTGCTTCAAATGAATTAGATGTTTTCAGTTTTGAAATGTATATAACTTAAAGACGATCAACTTAAATAGAGTATTGATATCTTGAATTAGCTTATCGACTTACAGTGATAAGTTCATTAATCTCATCCGGCAACAACTTGTTTGAGTTCAATTAGATATTTTCAATTTCTGGTAAATAGAGTATTGTTACCTTGATACATTGATCCTATCAAATAACATGTTTCAGTACAATTAGATGAAATTAGTTTCAATATGCATTTCACATAAAGTTGATTAATTCAAATGTAGAATTTTTAATTTTTTTTAGATTGGGTAAAAGAAAGGAAAGACATCAAAAAACATACAACCTCCTCGTCCCTGGACCTCTTCCTTATTTCTACAGCTAAGCTATGCGTTATTTCTACAAATTTTCTATCTACTTTTTGAATCCTAACTCCTTTACATAAAGATGCCCAAAATATGATATTATCTAAAATATTATGAACTCCTATAAGTGCCGAATAGGGCTTCTTTAAGAGGGTAACAACATTAGCAGCATCGGTGATGATTCTTACTGCTGATCCCATTTTACAGCCCTGTATCAGTCCATGTAAGACAGCTGGGCATTCCGATTGCAATACCAAATTCGACCAAACCTTTATGTTACCTTGGACGATTCTTCCTTTATAGCAGCAGACCCACCCTATTCCTGCACTCACATCTCTCCCCAAAGCTTTCTTCTTCCAGGCGCATTAGTTTGGACATCCACAATCTCCTAGTTGTCTCGTATATCCACCCCAGTGCATCATATTTTTATACATAGACTTCAAAGTCGATGTCCTCCCTCCACATACAACTTTCCATTTTATAGTATGTTAACTTGTACCAGATCAAGAATTCATAGCGGGACGTTGGAATGTCACTTCATTATGGTGGTACCATATACTCCATGAAATTGCAATTAGCATCACAATCCTTTTCTTATCCTTTGGCGCTATCTTACCTAAATATACCTGATTATTTCTTACCCATTCTCCTAATACTATAGGATACTGGGAGTCCACTCTGAGACCCAGCGCAGATACAACACAGATTCTCTTTGCTATCTTACAATCTCTATATATAGATGCTCTATCGTTTTATTTTTTATAGGAACAAAAGGGATTTCATTCATATTGGATAGTCAAACGGCACTTACAATCAATTCCTGAAAAATCGAAAATTCCAGCACAAGTATATAACACCTTAGAACTAGATACATCGCGGATTTGATTAAAAATAGCCTTAATAAACTAGTAGAATAATTGCTTATTGCTGCAGCTGAATTGTTGCGGCTTTACCCATGCGCAGCAATAAACCACATCAAAAGAAAAGGAAAAATCGAAAATCAACTTATTCTTTGCGGTTTTGGGTAGAAACGCCGCAATAGATGTCAATGAGAATTTTCAAAATGTTTGACTTGTTTGACCGGAGCTATTCTTTGCGATTTCCACCTAGAGCCACAACAATAGTTTAAAATATTATTTATTTATCAAATTTTAATCTTTCGATGCGGTTGTTGTGGAAACCACAACAATATATATAAGATCTAAAAAAAACGCCATTAGGTTTATAAGGGTTAGTGGGCCTTGGGGAAGCGCAGTTTTTCTTTCACGCCTTCTTTCTTCACTCTCATTCCGCTGTTCTCTTCTTCTTCGTTCTTCTCGCTCATTTCGCCTCTTTCTTCTCTCATCATTCTTCCTGCTTCACCAGATCTATTCGAACATCACAAAACTCAAAACTCCGGCGCACTATTCGAACATCACAAAACTCGAAACTCCGGCGCACTATTCGAACATCACAAAACTCGAAGGAGAGAGATGAGTTGGCGAAGATGAACACCGCACCAACATCCTCGTCGTTCGTCCATCCAACAAGCTTGTACGCACCGCACCGCGAATTTCATCTTGATGTTTTCACAGGATACAAGATGAGTTCACTTTTCCCTTTTTAATATGTTCAGATCTAATTTTTCTCTTTGATTATCTATTTTACTTTTGTTATACTACTCGAGTTCGAAACAAATATTATTAGTATTGTTACCTACAACAAATTGCAGATCTGATTACATTTAATTTTTTTTTGTTTTGTAGTTCAAGATTTAATTTCATTTCGTGTTTAGTTCAAATGTAATTGATTTTCGATTTTTTCAGATTTTTTAGGGTTTAGAGTTCGAAGGAGAGAGAAGTAGATCAAAGGAAATATGGAGAAGTAGCACTGCGAATTTCGTCCGTCACTCAATTCGTTTTTTTTTTTTACTTTTTAAATTTCTTTTTTGATTTTCTAAATGTGAGATCTGGAGAATAAATATACTCAACTTCTTTTATTTTCATGAACGTGTCTTTTCAATGAATAGGTCAGTAAGATTTGGTGGAATTGTTGAATACTAAATTACTGTTCTTGTTTTCTTTCATTTTTGTAGTTAGGCTTTTTAATTACTTTCAATTTGTGTGTTTTATTTTCTTCTTGCATTTTTTCCTTTTAAATTTGATGGCAAAGAGTTAAAAAAAAAAAATTTTACTTGTACCAGTACCTATTGCTGCGGGTCCTACAAAAAACCGCAGCAATAGACTTCATTTTTTAATTAAAAAATATATATGTTGCTGCGGTTTTGGCTATAAACCGCAGCAATAGGTGAAACATATTGCTGCGGTTTTGGGTAGGAACCGCAGCAATATGTTGGCCTATTGCTACGGTTAAAAACCGCAGCAATAGGTAATTACCTATTGTTGCGCCCTTAATTACTGTGCGGCGAAAACCGCCGCAATAGGCCACTTAATGACCGCAGCAATAAGCAATTATTCTACTAGTGATAAAAAAACTTCATCCGGAGCAATACAGTCTTTGAGTTTGGTCTGATTCGGCTTAACTTCCGCTGATGCATTGTCGTTTGCGTGAAAATACTCCTGTGGTCTTCTAGATTCTTATGAGAATAAAGATTGTTAGATCTTCCTCCTTCATCAGTCGAACAAAAAAGAAATTGAACACCCTAAAATAAATATCATCTTAAGGATGGATATACTTATTGGAAGCAATTAAAGGAGTTTTTGGAGCTTACCACCGGTACAAATACCAGTGGAAGCCCCTACAAAGATTCACAATTGAGGCCAAGAAGAAAAGAGATGAAAGAGAAAGAGAAAGAAGGGTAAAGAATGAAGGAAAAACCTTCAAAAAAAGAAGAGAAACCTAGCGATGGAGGCTAGGAAAAAACCCTCCCAAGGAGAAACCCTAGAGGGAAAAGTGATCAATACTTTAGATGCTCTATTGTCTCTTCCTTCTTCAAACACAATATACACAAAGGGTCCACTAAAATGTAGGAACATATAGATGCATATAGCGGAATTTCAGGAAACAAAATTCCTAACATCTATCACAAGATCACATGCATAACATAAATATGAATCATATTATAAGGAAAAGAATGTACAACCTTTGTAGCGTGTTTTCCACCGGATTGCAAGTGCTAGAGATCAAAGAACAGCAATTGATGTCCCTCTACTTAGTCCACGAGCACCAATTGATTCCCACATTTGCTAGAACGGAAGAGGAAGAACAGATTTCACTCTCTTACTTTTTAGGGAGGGTGGCCGGATTTTCCAAAGGGAAACAGTAGGGTTTTCTCTCTCTCTATTCAGTTTGAATGTTACTGTAAAAAAGAACGTTCTTTTTCTCTCTGCTATTATAACCTTTTATAATAGTAGGAGAATAAAAGAAGAGAGAGACCTAACCTAACCCTACTTTCTCCTATTGACCGGTTTCCTTATTTCAATTAGTTACTACAATGTGTGACCTCATAGGATTAGGTTAACTTAGTTGTAGGTACAATCAATATTGTTCTACTAACCAACATTTATTCTCTAGCAAGTAAATGTGATTACTAAACTAACGTAATTAATTATCTCTATAATAATTTCCTTCTATATTTAGTAATTGTCGGGATGTCTAAGGACATATTCCTTCAATCTCCCACTTGTCCGAAGACAAGAGCGCAATGCTAAATTCCTTAAGTCACTTAATGCCAAATTTGATAACACCATGTTATTCTCAAATTTATGTTCCTTGATCGCTGAGTTCGAACTGCTCAAATAAGGATTAACTCTTTAATCCTGTTCCGCATGGCCATGCAATTTTCCAGTTCTCGCTCATCAAGAGGCCCAGACATCATTCCTATTTAATAGGAGGACTTATCCAGTCTTGTATGACCATAACTCCCACTCAATTCTTAGCCCACCTGATCACTGCCTTTATAACCTCCTTTTACGGCGCGGCGTTTAACAGTGTCAAAGTTAAACTAATTATGTTGTGGTTATTAAGACATACTCATGTATAAGGAATCCACTAAATATAGTAGTTCGATTCTACTTTTAGAATCTAATTAGGTCAAGTCTCAATGTATCAAATATACATCCATATATCAATTAGACATCTCTATGTCTCCATAGCTCATGGAACTGCGCTATCAATTAATTATATACTAGTCTTTTAAATAAATCACTTATGTCCAATTTAGTGATTTAGACTAGGGACTTTAAATAAATTGTGATTTTCAGTTCACTTTATAGGGTTCCAATATCAAAACGTTTTCGATAATCCTATTTGAAAGCACAAATTATTTGGACATTTTATTTAATACTAAACCAAACAATTAAATAAGAAACGGATTTTTATTGATAAACATCCAAAGCATAATCAATGTCTTTACAATTGTAAACATGAAGTAAACAACCTAAAGCCATTCTCCCATATGCTTAAGCCCCATAGACCTAGTATGACACTCATGCTTAGGTTGAGCAAGCGGTTTAGTCAGAGGATTTGCTACGTTATCCTCAGTATGAACCTTGCTTACTTTCACATCCTCTCTACCAACGATTTCTCGAATGAGATGGAATTTCCTGAGCACATGTTTAGACCTTTGATGCGATCTGGGTTCCTTAGACTGAGCAATGGCACCATTGTTGTCACAATACAACTCAATGCCATTCTCAATGCTAGGAACTACACCAAGCTCACCAATGAACTTTTTGATCCAAACGGCTTCCTTTCTTTGCATCGCCAGACTGCAATATACTCGGCCTCTGCTTAGAGCTCTTCCAGCTCACAACTCCTCCATTGAGACAAAATATGAAGCCAGACTGAGATCGGAAATCATCTTTGTCACTCTGGAAGCGTGCATCGGTGTATCCAGTAACAACCAACTCACTATCTCCACCATAAACCAAAAAATTATCCTTAGTCCTTCGCAAGTACTTAAGGATGTTTTTCGCTGCAATCCAGTGCGCATCTCTTGGATTTGACTGGTATCTGCTGCATATACTCAAAGCATATGCAACATCCGGTCGAGTGCAAATCATGGCATACATAATGGATCCTACAGCAGAAGCATAGGGAACATTACTCATACGCTTGACCTCATCAGGACTCGAAGGACACTGAGTCTTGCCAAGTGCAATGCCATGTTGCATGGGAATGAAAACTCTTTTGGAGTTTTCCAGCTTGAACCTTGCAAGAACCTTATCAATATAAGTTTCCTGACTGAGCCCAATTAGCCTTTTCGATCTATCTCTATAGATCTTTATTCCCAGTATGTACTATGCCTCTCCTAGGTCTTTCATAGAGAAACAATTTTTAAGCCATTCCTTGACTAACTCAAGCATGGTCTTATCATTTCCTATGAGAAGTATGTCATCCACATACAAGACCAGAAATGTAATACTACTCCCACTTAACTTCTTGTATACAGAAGATTCCTCTTCATTTCTGAGAAAGCCAAATTTCTTGACTGCCTCATCAAATCTGAGGTTCCAACTCCTTGATGCTTGCTTTAGTCCATAAATGGACTTCTTAAGCTTGCATACCCTCCCTGGATTTTCTAGATCTTCAAAACCTTGAGGTTGTGTCATGTACACATCCTCTTTCAAGAATCCATTCAAGAAAGCGGTTTTGACATCCATCTCGCCATATTTCATAGTCATGAAAGGCAAGCAATCGCAAGGATTATCCTAATGGACTTCAAGCATGGCTGCGGTGAGAAGGTTTCATCATAGTCAATACCATGAATTTGTTTGAAACCTTTCGCCACCAACCTTGCTTTGAAAACACTAATATTTCCATCCTTGTCTGTTTTCAACTTGAAAATTCATTTGCATCCAATGGGTTTTACCCCATCAGGCAAATCAACCAAGTCCCATACTTGATTTTCAGACATGGAATCCATTTCAGATTTCATGGCCTCAAGCCATCTTTCGGAGTCTTGGCTCTCCAAAGCATCTTTGTAGCTAGTAGGTTCTTCTGATTCTAAAATCGTTATTTCAGAACTTTCAGTCAAAAGGAAATCAATATATCTCTTTGACGGAATGATGGTCCTACTAGACCTACGTTGGGGAACAACAGAAGAAGTTTCTACCTCATTAGGTTGAGTGACTTCGCACGGAGTATCTCCATGTGGGACGGTAGGAGGTACGTGAATTGAATGCACCGCCTCTTGAGCATTTTCATGCCGGGCCGCCTATGATGAGGTGTTAACCTCATCCATTTGTTGCTCATCTCGAATTTCTTCGAGATATACATTTCTCCCACTTGTTTTTCTGGAAATAAACTCCTTTTCCAGAAAGACACCATTACGAGCAACAAACACTTTGTTTTCGTTTTGGTTGTAGAAGTAGTATCCCTTAGTCTCTTTTGGGTAACCGACAAAGAGACATTTATCGGATATGGGTGAAAGCTTATCAAAAAGTAAACGTTTTACATAGGCTTCACAACCCCATATCCTTAGAAATGACAATTTTGGAACGTTTCCAGTCTACATTTCATATGGTGTCTTTTCCACTGCTTTGGATGGTGCTCTGTTAAGTGTGAATGCCGCTGTTTCAAGCGCAAATCCCCAGAATGAAATAGGAAGATCAGCAAGACTCATCATGGATCGAACCATATCAAGTAGAGTTCGATTCCTTCTTTCAGAAACGTCATTTAACTGTGGTGTTCCTGGTGGAGTCCATTGTGAAATTATTCCACAATCTTTCAAATGATCACCAAATTCTTGAGATAAATATTCACCACCACGATCGGATCTTAGTGCCTTAATTTTCTTCCCAAGTTGGTTTTGTACTTCATTATGGAATTCCTTAAATTTTTCAAAGGATTCCGACTTATGCCGCATGAGGTAAACAAATCCAAATCTACTCACATCATCGGTAAAAGTAATGAAGTAACTGTACCCTCCCCTAGCCAACGTACTCATGGGTCCGCACACATCTGTATGTATGAGGGCCAAAAGGTCATTGGCCCTTTCACTTGAACCTGTGAAAGGTGACTTTGTCATTTTCCCCATTAAGCAAAACTCACAAGTATCAAATGATTCGAAATCAAATGATTTGAGAATTCCATCTTTATGAAGCTTCTCAATACGCTTTGAACTTATGTGGCCTAATCGACAATGCCATAGGTATGTCGGGTTCGAATAATTTGTTTTAGGTTTCTTGCTGTCTATGTTATAGATGTGGGTTTCTAAGTCTAGCACATATAAACCATTTGATAACTTAGCTGAGACATAGAATAAATCATTCAAATAAGCAGAACAACAATTATTCTTAATTTGAAATGAAAAACCTTCCGAATCCAAAACCGGAATCGAAACAATATTCTTGGTAATAGTTGGAACATAATAACAATTATAAAGTTCTAAAACTAAACCAGAAGGTAAAAGTAGACTATAATCTCCCACAGCCAAAGCAGCAACTCGTGCTCCATTGCCCACGCGGAGGTCCACTTCTCCTTTGCTCAATGATCTACTTCTTTTTAGTGCCTGCACATTACAAATAATGTGAGATCCACACGCAGTATCAAATACCCATGAAATAGAAGTAGATAAGTTAATCTCTATAACATAAATACCTGAAGTTGAAGCACCACTCTTCTTATCCTCCAGATACTTGGGGCAGTTCCTCTTCCAGTGGCCAATCTTATGGCAGTGGAAGCACTCATGTAGTGCTGCTACTTTTGCCTTAGGAGTGGCCTTTGGCTTTGAAATATCATCAGTGGCAACAACCTTGCCCTTGTTCTTCTTCTGAGGTGCCCCCTTTTTCTTGAATTGCTTGCCTTTCCAAACCATTAGAACATCCCTATGTTCAGGTTCAGCCGGCAAGCTCCTTTCAGCCTGAGTAAGCATACCATGCAGCTCTTGCAAGGTAGCCTCCCCTCCTTGCATGTAAAAATTCAACTAAAATTTTTGAAAATTTTCAGGCAAGGATTTGATCACAATATCAGTTGCTAGTTCGGGGGGATAAAGGAAGCCCAATTTTTCCATGATCTGAAAGTGTCCAATCATATTGAACACATACGGACCAACGGGTTTTCCTTTTCCTAACTTGCACTCCAGCAACTTACAATGAGCTTCAAACCTCTCCAGCCTCGCGTTCTTCTGAAACATAGTTTTCAGCTGTTGGAGGATGGAATAGGCGTCCAGACCATCAAAACGTTTTTGAAATTCTGGTTCCATGCAAGCAAGCATCAAACATGTTACTTGCACAGAATTTGCCTCAATGGTTTGTCTTGCTCTCCTTTTTAGCTGGAGTAGCAAGTGTCTAGCGAGGGGTTCAGGGAGAGGATTATCAAGAACACTTTCCCTTCCTTCAGCTCTGAGAACGATTCTCACAGCCATTTCCCATTCTAGGAAGTTATGAGCAGTTAGTTTGTCCTTTTCGAGTAAATAGCACAAATTAAAAACGGGGTGGTTGTTGTTTGAACCAGACATGATAACTACAACAAAAGAATAATAAAGCAAGATTCAATCAATGTTTATCAAGAAAGCAGCAATTAAACAAATTTTAATTAACTACTACCCTTTATTCAAAATAAGAGTCCCCTATTGAATAAAGAAACACCAAGATCCCCTCCCACTACAATCAAACGGACTTTGGCCCTGCCTTCAATTTATAGGAGTTGAGGTAAGTAAACATTTTATTAATTATAACTAATTATAGTTCTTGGTAGACAGGTTAACAACTCCTTGTTTACTCCTATCTCTTAGCTTCAAAACCCAAAACTTTGTCTTTTGATGATTTTGTTGAGTTAAACCAAACATTAACATGTAAGTTTCAAAAACCCACCCTACTATCCCTGGATAAAATGAGCAACACCCTGCTTTGGCAGAACCTATTACTCACTATCTAAGGCGTTATAGGTGTTGTTTGGAAAAGCAATTAAACTCAATATTACATGTTGGGGATCTAAGTTTACTATGTTGGTTAATTTAAAGTGAACACATAACATAAATAACCACACATATATAAACTTAAGCAAGCATTTAAACATCATAAATGAATAAATGAATATAAGTATAATTAAAAGTGATCCTAGTATGGCCCCTAAACTTAGGAAAACTGATCTTCATGAATTCCTCCTTGAATCTTCATGGATCTCCATCCTTAATGCTCCAGGGAACTTCATTCTTGATTACATGACATTTATAATTTAAATAACTGGAATTTAAATTACAAAAATACAAACGATACGCAGATCGTATTTGTTTTACATAAAATTTAACGATGCGCAGATCGTAACTTCTATCCTAGTTTTGGGCCATACTAGTCACAACATGCAAAACATAATATCAAACATATTATATTAAGCATCCATGCATTTTTAATTTGAAATAAACATTAAAAATCACTTATTAACAATTAATAAGCAAATAAAACATGTCGTTAACAATTAATAGTAAGCATGTCAATTTAGTTAAACTTAGCAATTTTAAGAAATAACTAAAGCAAAAAACGCTCCATATTAGTTATAGTACTTAACCGTTTAGGTAGTAAACTAAATCTAGGAAACTCCTTTATTTTAATTCAATTAGGACATATTATGGAATTAATCAAATTAACCTTTAATCTGCATAATTGGAAATTAATAATAATGCTCAAAGTCAAAAGAAAAGAAAAAAAAAAAAAAACAAAAAAAAAATTCAAAGTGCAGTTTCAAACTGCACTAACAGTTTTCTCCCAAAATTTGTGGTAACAATACTCACGAATTTCAGCCACAAGAGGACCGAAATTCATGGCTTCCTTGAAGCCAACCAACCAACCCCATACACTGCCATGAATCACGGAATTCCTCAACGATTTGAAGATCTCCCATGGCAGTCCAACCGAACCCTACGCCGGACAGCACAGAGCCATCCAGTCGCCCAGTGCCGCGCACCTCCGCATCAACAGCCAGCCACCACACGCCCAACACCAAGCCAGGTATGTAATGATGACCTTTGAACCGCCGCAGCAGCAGCCGAAGCTAGCCACCGCAGCACCCTCTTCTACCCGCGCACAACTCCGACGCAGACCACCGTGGCAGCGCCGGTGAGATGCGCCACCCAGCCATGGTTGCCGAAATTCTTTTGTTTAATTTATGCAACAATTACATGAATTAAACTGAATTTTGATTGTGCTCAATTTGTTCAAAATTGGGGTTAAATTCCTCTCAAGTTATGTAACAATTACATATTTCAATCTGAATTTTTATGTGCAAACTTAGGGTTCGTTTGATTTGGGCAAATAATTTCGAATTCAACAACAAAACTAAAACAGATTTTAAAGTTCGGTTGTTTAGATCTTTGATGAATAATCTTTATTAAACGTGAATATCTTTCAAGAATTCAAAATTTAACATGAAAAATCTGAAATTTTAAAAGGAAAAACAACAGTTTTGTTTCTTCTAAAATTCAGTTCATGTATGGCATCTAGATTGATTTTATTTGACGAATTAAAATCAAATTTTAATGTTGTTATTAGATTATTTTGCATAATCAAATTAAGCATGAACAATTAACAGATTCAATTTGAATCAATCCAAATTATGCACTTGCCGAACAGTGATGAAGCCAAAGAATCAGATTTTTGAACTTCAAAACACCATTAAAAAAAAAAATTCGGGTCTTTGAGAGGAAGAAAAACGACGAGCATGATTATTTGTCAAAACAGTTTTTAACAATTTTCAATCAATTAATATCACCATATTAATTATGCAAATTAATCCATAATAAATCCCTCCCTTAATTGAATGAAAATAATCAAAATAGCACATGAACATGATCATAAAATATTATGCAAGAGGCAAAACTGATACCACTGTATGAACATATAGATGCATATAGCGGAATTTCAGGAAACAAATTTCCTAACATATATCACAAGATCACATGCATAACATAAATATGAATCATATTATAAGGAAAAGAATGTACAACCTTTGTAGCGTGTTTTCCACCGGATTGCAAGTGCTAGAGATCAAAGAACAGCAATTGATGTCCCTTTACTTAGTCCACGAGCACCAATTGATTCCCACGTTTGCTAGAACAGAAGAGGATGAACAGATTTCACTCTCTTACTTTTTAGGGAGGGTGGCCAGATTTTCCAAGGGGAAACAGTAGGGTTTTCTCTCTCTCTATTCAGTTTGAATGTTACTGTAAAAAAGAACGTTCTTTTTCTCTCTGCTATTATAACCTTTTATAATAGTAGGAGAATAAAAGAAGAGAGAGACCTAACCTAACCCTACTTTCTCCTATTGGCCGGTTTCCTTTATTTCAATTAGTTACTACAATGTGTGACCTCATAGGATTAGGTTAAATTAGTTGTAGGTACAATCAATATTGTTCTACTAACCAACATTTATTCTCTAGCAAGTAAATGTGATTACTAAACTAACGTAATTAATTATCTCTATAATAATTTCCTTTTATATTTAGTAATTGCCGGGATGTCTAAGGACATATTCCTTCATAAAATACCCCTCATCCAAAGCTCATAAGTTGTAGGTAAAACCCCTGGTAGCTAACCTGCAAAAAAAATATTTCCATTTCGGGGACATAGTATTATTCCAGATTTTCTTCCATATTACCTTCCAACTTGAATATTTTGATCTTAACATACTCCAATATCTCGATCTAATAGAATACTCACTGTTAACCGAAGGAAGCCATATCACATCATCCACCTTCTCAGATAGGTACCTATCATTGCAATATTTGAGGTTGATTCAAAGCTCTTCCACACCATTTCTTGATTCCATGAACCATCAATTTTTAATAACTTCGTTACAGATTCCCGTGGCAAATCTTCTTTTCCATACTTGGCTCGAATTTGAACAAAGTCGTTTGGACCGTGTGTCCAACCTGTGTCTCTTATCTTGATTTTATCCCCCCGATCTTATTTTGAAGTCAATATTTTCCCAGAACTCATGTGCAACCTTCGTTGCACTTGTAATTGCGTATGATGGTCTTCTGGCCATCATGTCATTCTTTCCCCACATTATGGCCGATTGAGAATATTTAACTTTTAGAACACGACTGACACGAAGCTGCAGATTCTTGCGCAATCTCCAACATTATTTGAGGAGAAGATATTTAAGCAAACATTTAGATCCCTTAACCCCACTCCACCTTCATACTTATGCCTGATAATCTTGTCATATTTCAGCCAATAAATTGGCTTATTATTTGTTATATCAGCCCACCAAAACATCAAAGCAAGTAAAATTCTTTTTCTTGTAATCTTCTGCGGCAACAAATATATAGACATTATATGAGAAGCCATCACCACAAGCACCGCGTTTATAAGTAAAAGTCTTCCAGTTGGTGATAGCATAGAGTATTTCTATAAGCCCAGAACTTTCGTTATTATCTCTACTATAGACTGAAAATTATTAACTAACCTACCATCAATACTCATGGGGAATCCTAAATAACTCCCTATATCTTCTACATTTTTTACTCCAAGTGGCATTTTAAGCTCATCTTTTATTTTAGGAGGAGTATTCGCCAAAAAATTTATAAAAGACTTTTCAAAACTAACCATCTCACTTGATATTGGGCAGAAAGCATCCAAAATATGTGTTATTGTAGTACACGCCTGCTTTTCATCCTTGAAAAAGAATAGCGCATCATCCGCAAAAAACAGACGATATATAAACGGAGCCGATATTTCAACCTTAATAACACTGATCCTTTTCATTGCCTCAGAGATCTTCATGGCACGACCTAAGACTTCTTTACAAAGCAAAAAGAGATAAGGGGAGAGAATCTTGCCGGGGAAGACTAGCTCGAGAAGTAAAGCAACCATATGGAGTACCATAAACCATAACTGAAAAAGTCACTGTAGAGATACACTGATATACCTAGTTAATCCTTATCTCCGGGAATTTCATGCCTCTCAGTGTAGAAATAAGAAAATCACATCGGACCCTGTCATATGCTTTACTAAGATCCATTTTCAGGATCGCACGATGAGCTGCCCTACATTTTTTCCATGACACCAATGTGATTAGTTCAGGCAACAAGCAATTATCATTTATCATTTACCATGCACCCAGGAACTAAAGCATTTTGTTCTTCTGAAAATAAGTCAAGTAATACAACCTTCATTCTATTCACCGTCCCCTTTGCTATGATTTTATATGTTTATTGCACAGGCTTATTTTACGAAATTGAGTTATTTTAGGATCAAGAGTTATAAATATGTTGCTTGTTTCTCTTAACATGTTTCCTTTTGCAAAAAAAAGCATTAACCGCTTGCTAAACATGATCCTCTAGCTACTACGTGCCAAAATGTTTTAGAGAGACCTAGTGATGTTGCACCTGGCCCTGTAGACTTCTGAGACTTCAAGCTAAATACCACCCTACGCATCTCCTCCCTTGTTACTGTCTTTATTAATTCTTTAATGACAAAGAAGAACACCATATTTGACAAAATAGCACCTCCTATTGCCACCCCCTAAAACCACCTACCACCCCTATAGCCACCCTATGTTTGCAATGGTAGAAAATTGCTTCCCATAGCACAAATATGCTGACTTTGTGCTTCCTATTCTAATTTTGCATTAATAACGTTGTTGTAATAGTATTTGAACTAAGGCTATAAATAGCCATGGATGTAATCGGTAACGGCAAGTTGTTTTGTATCAATATTATCAAACACATTGAGTGTTGTTTAGGTTGAGTGTAATCTCCCTACCCCTTGGTGGTGTTTCTGTATCCAAGGTTTCTTCTATATTAATTTCTAGTGGTGAATCTGTATCAAGAAATTCTAGTGGTTTCTTCTCTATTAACATTGCATTGACTTTGTTCCCGGTGCAGTTATTCCCAATAAAGCAGCCTATCGAATGAGTCCGAAAGAGCATGAAGAACTGCAAAGGCAAGTCACTGAACTCATGCAAAAGGATTTAGTACGTGAGAGTATTAGTCCTTGCGCAGTTCCAGCACTTCTTGTTCCAAAGAAAGATGGATCATGGCGAATGTGCGTTGACAGTTGTGCTGTCAATCGGATCACTATTAAATACCGCTTTCCTATTCCTCGACTTGATGACCTACTAGATCACTTGCATGATGCTGTGGTATTTTCCAAGATTGATCTACAAAGTGGATATCGTCAAATTATGCGACCTGGAGATGAATGGAAGACCGCTTTTAAGACTAGAGATGGATTGTATGAATGGATGGTCATGCCATTTGGTCTCTCTAATGCTCCTAGCACCTTCATGCGACTGATGAATCAGGTATTCCGTCCTTTCATTGGCAAGTTTGTTGTCTTTTATTTCGATGACATACTTATATATAGTCGGAATTCTGAAGAGCACTTAGAGCATTTGCAACAACTTTTTCAAGTTCTTCGTTAGCAAAAGTTGTATGCCAATTTGAAGAAATGTCATTTCATGACCGGCAAAGTTGTGTTCCTTGGGTATATTGTCTCAAGTAATGGAATTGAGACGGATCCTAGCAAGGTTGAAGCCATCACCAGCTGGCCAACTCCTCAATCATTACATGATGTTCGCGGTTTTCATGGGCTAGCATCTTTTTATCGACGATTTGTCAAGAATTTCAGCACCATTACCGCGCCAATCACAGAGGTGTTAAAGAAAGAGAAGTTTGAGTGGACCCCAGCAGCCCAACGAAGTTTTGAGCAGCTCAAGAAAACAATCACAAGAGCACCAATTCTAGCCTTGCCAGATTTTGAGAAGCTCTTTGAAGTAGATTATGATGCATTAGGAGTTGGTATAGGTGCAGTTCTAAGTCAAGAAGGTCGATCAATTGCTTTCTTCAGTGAGAAACTCAATGAGTCAAGGCGTAAGTACTCGACGTATGAAAAGGAATTTTATGCCATTGTACGAGCCCTGGATCATTGGAGCCATTACTTGCTCGCTAAGGAGTTCGTGCTATATTCTGATCATGAGTCACTTAAGTATCTTCACAGGCAACAAAAATTACAACGTCGTCATGCAAAGTGGAGTGAGTTCCTATCCCCTTTTCACTTTGTTCTTAAGCATAAATCGGGAACTCAAAATAAGGTTGCTGATGCTTTAAGTAGACGACATGCTTTGCTTTCCACTCTCCAAGTTAAGGTTACAGGTTTTGAGGTTCTTAAAGATTTATATGAAGATGATGAAGACTTTGGAGAGCTTTGGAAAAGGTGTGTTGAAGGTTCCCACCGTCAGTTTCACCGACAAGATGGATACTTATTCAAGGGAAATCAATTGTGTTTACCAAGGTGTTCATTGCGTGAGATAATACTTAATGAGTGTCATGCTGGTGGTCTTGCTGGACATTTTGGTCGAGACAAGACGTTGGGCATCGTTGCAGAAAACTTCTATTGGCCACACATGATCCGAGATGTTGATCGATATGTTAAGAGATGTCGTTCATGTCATATTGCGAAGGCTCGTGGTCAAAACACTGGTCTTTACACGCCATTGCCAGTGCCTGATGCCCCATGGGAAGATGTTAGCATGGATTTTGTTGTAGGATTACCTCGTACCCAACAAAATAAAGATTCCATCATGGTTGTGGTAGATCGATTTTCGAAAATGGCTCACTTTGTTCCATGCCACAAGACTAATGATGCCACACAAATTGCTGATCTTTATTTTCGTGAAGTTGTACGTCTACATGGTATTCCAAAGACCATTACTTCAGATCGAGATGTCAAGTTCATGAGTCATTTTTGGAGGACTTTGTGGCGCAAATTGGGAACTAAGCTGCAATTTAGCTCTACAGCACACCCTCAAACTGATGGTCAAACTGAAGTAGTCAACAAGACTCTTGGAAACATGTTGAAAAGTATTGTCAACAAGAATCTCCGACAATGGGACGTGATGCTACCTCAAGCTGAATTCACCTATAATTGGTCCCATAGTCAAACTACTAGTTAAAGTCCTTTCATGATCGTATATGGTAAGAATCCAACTACACCGGTTGATCGAGCTCCGTTACCTTCCCCTCACCACTTTAGTAGTGATGCTGATCAACGAGCTAAAGAGATTAAGAGTTTACATGAGAAAGTTCGAGCCCAGATCATAAGACAAAATCAACGTTATCAATCGCAAGCGAACAAATTTCGCAAAGCGACTGCTTTTAAGGAAGGCGACTTAGTTTGGATTCACCTAAGAAAGGAAAGGTTTCCACGAGGACCACATGGTAAGCTGAAACCTAGAGCTGATGGACCGTTCAAGGTGTTAGAACGGATTGGAGAAAATGCATACAAGATTGAGCTTCCAGGGGAATACAATGTTTCCGCAACCTTCAATGTTGCAGATTTGTCAGCATATTACGAAGATGAGGAAGCGCAAAGACTCGAGGACGAGTCTTCTCCAACAGGGGGAGTTTGACAAAGAAGAATACCATATTTGACAAAATAGCACCTCCCTATTGCCACCCCCTACAACCACCTACCACCCCTATAGCCAACCTATGTTTGCAATGGTAGAAAATTGCTTCCCATAGCACAAATATGCTGACTTTGTGCTTCCTATTCTAATTTTGTATTAATAACGTTGTTGTAATAGTATTTGAACTAAGGCTATAAATAGCCATGGATGTAATCGGTAACGGCAAGTTGTTTTGTATCAAAATTATCAAACACATTGAGTGTTGTTTAGGTTGAGTGTAATCTCCCTACCCCTTGGTGGTGTTTCTGTATCCAAGGTTTCTTCTATATTAATTTCTAGTGGTGAATCTGTATCTAGAAATTGTAGAGTTGTATCGCCGGAGTTGCCGACCGGCGTGGTGTTTTGGCTAAATTTATCCTACCCCTACCTAGTACGGTGTCATTTAACATGTTCGTCTTTGACTGTCAGAAGATCATAGAACCATTCCTCTCGATAAGGGTGTAGATCACTTCTCCATTTCTTCCTTCGGTGAAGTCTCTATACCAACTTTCTCTTGGGCGACTTCCAAAGATGATAAAATATCTTGCCAATGAACCTTTTTTTCCTTTATATAATTCGAGGAACTAATTTCTCATCCATTCTTGCAATATCATCTCCTTTATAGGGTCGAACTCCCAATACCAAGCGTCATATCTATAGGGACATCTAGGATTAGGTGCATGTGGCATCATGTCTAACATTATGGGCCTATGATCCAACAAGAAAATAGGAAGATTCCATACCAATGCATACGGAAAACTCGTTCTCCAGTTGTCATATCGATAAGCGCGATCCAATTTTTCGAAAATATTTTGCTCATCTTGGTGGTTGTTAGTCCGGGTGAATGAATAGACATAAGAGGGAATTTCGGTTAATTCGTTACAAATGTGCCATTGCAAAAATTCGAACTAAACAAGCGAACCACGGACCGAAGTAAGTAAATGGTAATCTAATCTCACAAAATACTGAATTTCAAAGCATCAAATTCTAAACTGAATTTCAAAACGTGAAACTTATTCCACTCACAAAATACACATATATTTTCAGATCTATAAATAATGAGTTGATTGAAAAGAAAACAAAGGCGAAGAAAGAAAATTTGATAGCATTATGACGAAGATAAAAGTGCTTGAAATATAAAAACAAAAGCGAAAAAATCATACTAAAATAAACCAAGTTTTATCCCACATTTATTGTCAACAACTAATCCTAAAAAATGGACTAACCATGAGAATTATACATGAATCTACTTGAAAATAACTTTAAATTGTCATCATCTTTCTCTCTCCTTTAAAAAACTAGGGTTCGTTTGATTAGGGAGAATTTCGTAGTTTAGGGTTTCGACTTCGGGGATAATTCGTCGTAAATCATATCGATTTGGTACCACAAGTGAACATTTAGGGTTTTGTATGACACGAGAGAGATGCAAAAGTAGAAGGTGAGAACGATACGGAGTACGAGAGTGATGCGAAGAAGAGAAGCAAGCCACGACGAAGATGTTGAGAAGAAGAGAGATTTTATCTCCATGGTCGATTACGTTGTAGAGGAGGCGGGGTCGCTGGTTTTTATTAGAGAAGACTTTTCTTGTTGTTGGAAGCAGAGGCAGACTCAAAGAGATGGAGATTGGTTGGAGGAAAGAGGCCGACATGGAGCTCGTGGTAGCCGTTGGATGTGCTTGTAAAGTTGCAATCGGACGGGATATGTTGTTGATTCGTGTATACTCTTATGATTCATTTGGATCATAGATCTTTTCGGAATATTCTATTCCTCTTAATGATTATTAGTCCATGCAAATGAATAGCCATAAGAGGGAATTTCATATAATCCGTTTGAAATGTGCCACTGCAATAATGCCATTGCTCCAAGAATATCATCAACCCATCTTTTTTTGACTTTTAAACTCAGGTTCATTAGAATTATAACATTCCTGGAAATACTTAAGGATTCCCTTGTTATATCGCTAAAGTCCCTATAGTCCTTGAATTGACCAGCCACCGCAAGCTTAAAGCGAGCCACATCACTTGATTTATCATATCTCAACACTTGACTTTTTGGGCCCAATCTACATACTCCTTTTAGATGAGATCTGAACTCTTTCTTTGCATGCAGAATTTTAGCAGGCTTCTCAATTCTCTCGGATTTTCACGACTAAAGTAAAAAAAATTAGAGTTTTGCACTAGTAGAATAATTGCTTATTGCTGCGGTCATTAAGTGGCCAATTGCTGCGGTTTTGGCCGCGCAGCAATTAAAGGCGCAGCAATAGGTAATTACCTATTGCTGCGGTTTTTAACCGCAACAATATAGCAACCTATTGCTGCGGTTTTTACCCAAAACCGCAGCAATAGGTAGTGTGAATATCAAAAAAAAATATTGGAAAGTATCTCACCTATTGCTGCTGTTTTTACCAACAACAGCAGCAATATGTTGTTTTTTTTTTTTAAAAAAAAATTTATACATTTATAATGTCATATACTAGTATACTAAAATCTATACCCACACAACATTTTCATTCAAGCATGAAATTAATTGACAAATTACATAACAACATTATACATTTGACTTTATAAGTTTTATGTTGAAATCAGAAAATACACATATAAGATCTAAAAATATATATACAAATGATATCTAAAAAATACAAATTAATTTAATTCACCATAAACCTAAATTACAGATTCAATTAGATCTACAAAATTTGATTGAATAAAATAATGGCTTAATGTTGGGGATTAAGGTGACAATGAATAATTTTCTGATTTATTAATTAAAAAGAAAATGAGAAAAGTATTATTAAAATAAAAAGAAAATGGACTTTCTTGCTTCCACGCTTTCCCTTCTTCTCTCACATTGCAATTTGCAACTCAATCTAAATTCTTCAGATTTTGCTCCCCTTTGGCCTTTTAGAGAACCGAACAACCACCTCCATTCACCATTAAAACAAGTCAACCACCGCATCAACCACCGCCATCAATCACCGCATCAACCACCGCCATCAACCACCGTCATCAACCACCGCATCGACGCCGTCAACGGCGATGAAAGCCAAACTCAAGAAATTCCGTCACATTCCACATGCGAAAATTCAAACGAAGAAATCATAATTACACGAAACAAAAACTTGAAAAAATCAAAAGATACCTGAGTTTGCTTAACTTAAACAAGAAGATCACGCAAAGCAGAAAAAGCATCACGAAGAATCGAACACCTTACCAACAGAATTCGCGACGATCGAAGGATCGAAGGAGCCGGCGATGAAGAAAACGCAGATGATGCTGAGGAACAAAACGAACGATTATCACGAACGAAACTTCGAACAAAACGAACGAAACTCGCCGGAAATTCATCGCGAGAAGAAACTTCAATGAATCTCCAGGAATATCAACCGAAATCACTAGAAAAGGCTGATAAACATGAGCGATGAATTCAATTTACGATTCAATTGAGAAGATTTTTAATTAATCTTTGGCAAATTCAAGAGAAATCGCCAGAAATCCAGAGAAAGAGGTTGATGAAAATCGAGAACAAAGGAATCAATCGTCAAAGCATAAGAAACAATCGCGGAATCGATCGAAGAATTTAATAAGATTGAACAAAGCTTGAGGAAGTGAGAAAAACGAGAGAAGAGTAGATTTGAGAAGAGAGAGAGAGATAAAAACGAAGATGATGCTGAGGATTTAAGAGGAACATTGATGGAGGCGAAAATGAGGAACGTTGAGAGAAGAGAGATGAGGGTGAGCGGATGAAAATGAGGAAAACGGCGCCTAATAGAGGCTAAAAGGATAAAAAAACCCTAATGACCCTATTGCTGCGGTTCTTGTCAGAAACCGCAGCAATAGATTTGGTCAAATAGTCAACTTTATTTCAAAAATTTCCCGTTGAAACCATTTTGCTGCGGTTTCTAGCCACAACCGCAGCAATATGTTTAATTTCGATTTTTCCTTTTTTTTTCGTGATTTATTGCTGCCTAAGGGTAAAACCGCAGCAATACCACCGCAGCAATTCTACTAGTGCTGCCTAGAAATAGTGGAAGAATATTGGTATTTAACACAAGGTAGTGAAATGGTTGGAGAATAACTCAGAGCTGGGTTTGGAAAGGGTAGAGAGAGAAACATTGTGCAATTTAAATTCATATTGTATTGTTATCCTGAATCAGCTTGTCGACTACTATTGACACATTCATATAGTTTAATAGATACTTGGGATCATTTAAGTAAAAGTTTTTAGTTTCGAAATGCATTTTACATAAAGACGATTAACTGAAGGAAATTATGACAAGAGTTGTCCCAACTATGACCGCATTGCCATAAAAGGTCCTAACTATGGACAATTTCATAGCAGGCCCAACTTTGACATACATCACACGTGGTCCTTGTAGAATATTCACCGGATAAAACCGGTAGAAATTATCACGTGTTTGTTACTATTGCTGAATGTGAATGTCTTTAAATCCCCTCATTCCCCTCTTCTTCCACTTTGCTCCTCTCTCTTCTTCGATAGCTTCTCCACTGGCAACGCAAAACTCAGAGGGATCTGGGTCCATCAATTCCATGTTTAATTCAAGAGATATCATTTACAAATGCAACCACAACATCCTTGTAAAATTCAGAACCGTACGAAATGAATGAATTATGGCAGGACATTTTTGAGTGTTCAATGTGGCTGTGAGTTCTTATATTTTACAAAATTTTAGATGTTTTCCACTTTATACTCAATTAATTTTTTTTTTTGCTCTGAATTTGAGCTGATCAATCAGTTGGGGGATCTTAAGTCAGGGAATTAGGGTTTTCAAAAATTAAAATTGGGGATTCATTGACTTATGGAATCTGTACCTTTAGGGATAATCTGAGTGTAGTTTCTTCAAATGGGAAATTGAAGATAAGAACTAAATCCTATAAAGATTGTAAGCATTTGCAAGTTAAGTTAATGAAGCAATTTACAGCAGCCAGCAGTACCAGAGTAGGAGATGCATTTTAAGGTAGTGGAGGAGAAGTTTAATAAGCTCAAAGTGAAGAAAAATGGAAGAAGCAATGCTTGAAATGAGGTATCAAATGCTTAAAAAACAAGTTGAAGTGGAGAGAAATGCTAAAGGGGAGAAGCATGTTGTACTTGCTTTAGGTTTGTCATGGATTCTCTTTTTCATTTTTGGATGTTTCACATATTGAACTAGGGTTTTAGAATGGTTTTAATATTTTTCAATCAATTAATGAACACGAATCAGTTTCCTGTATTTTGGTAAGAGAATGACTTATATAATCAATTAACAACAAATGAGAATGCAAAACTAAAAATTAATTGGATGAATCAACAACAAATGATGATCTTGCAAACCAAACATTAGTTGGATTAATATCTTGAAGCTATTCCAAAACTACATGTGTTCATTCTAAATAAAAGCTAAGGATAATGATGTAGATGCTTGACTTCCCAGCCCAAAATCACTATATGAGGTTGAATATTATGTCCCATCTATCTATAGTATTCCCTCTGCATTATTAAAAAACATTCGATAAAACACAGCAAAAAAAACTCAAACACATAGCAGCTGGACTTACATTGACATAGGTTTTTGAAAAAATCCAACACCTCAAGGCACCTGTACTCGATTTTCCCCCTACCGTTGCCCCCCCCCCTCTTGAACCTCTTCCTCCTCCTCTTGAACCTCTGCCTTCTTCTCCTGAACCTCTGCATGTGCTTCCTTCTCCTGTTCTTGTGCCTCCTTGTCCTGTTCCTCTGCCTCCATCTCCTGCTCCTCTACCTCCTCTTGAACCTCTCCAACATTTCGAACCTCTACCTCCTCTTATTGTCCTCCCATTTCGCCCTGTTTGTAGTTGGGAACTTACATTCATCTCATGTATAGATGGGCCAACTTGTTCAGATGCAGTTTGAGATGCATTAGTTGTGGTTGTGGAAGTATTTTGCCGTTTCTTCAGGAGTTATTGATGTAGTGTCCTTTATCACGATACTTTATTTTGTTGTGGCTAACAGATTTACAAACACTGCAATGCATCTATACCACATGCTTAGTTATACTCCCATGATTTGTTTTGGATTTTCATGTGGGTCCTTTTTCCTATTTTTCCTTGGCCTTCCTGGTCTTATTTTTATTGGTGGTAGGTGAAGTGAGCATCCATTTTAGGCCAGTGCCTCTCACTAACACAAGGAGGGATTGAGTTGTTTTATCCCTTTAGATATGTGTCTCTCTTGCACCAATTTGAGACATATTCTTGTGGTTTGTAATGGTACAGAAAGAGATATGCAACTGCATGGCATTGGGATGCTAGTCAAATCCCATATCTTGCAAATGTATGATCTAGTTTCTATGTCAACACTTAGGGTGTCTGTTTGATGGCTGACTTGAAATACAATTGCAGAAGAGTGAATTGGGCTACAAAAGGTAGCATCCTCCTTTTCTTTAAATTTCTCCAGTTTAGTTTGAACCCTAGGGCATACTTAAGCCACATCATTCTCCATTTCTTGCCTTTTTAGGACTAGCCTTTACATCAGGGTAATTCTTGTCTTCAAGTATGTAAATCATGTGCTTTGTTCTTGTTTGAATGATGTAACCATTAAATTAAATGTCTTTGCTAGATTTTTGTCAATGACATTAACCTTGGTGTTAGTGTCCATAAAGGCCCTGCTGAAAACTCTAGGGTTGTAGCTCCTTAACCCCTCAACAACAGCTGGACTTTGAGCCCCCATTTCCTCAAAAGCCTCATTGTACTCAACTAGGTTAGTGTCCATAAAGGCCCTGCTAAAAACTCTAGTGTCAAAAGCCTCGTTGTACGCCTCTGCATCCTTCTAGAATACCATCTTCATTTCATCACCTTTGAAGTCCTTGTGCCAATGACCAAATATATGTCTGGCACAATATCTATGCTCAGTACTTGGAAATAACTTAGCTACAACAGCTAAGATGGACTGCATAAAAACAGGTCATATTAGGATATTAAGGGAACACACCAAAAAAAAGCAGTACTGACCATATGAGGGCCACCCCTAAACCATCTCTCATATTCAAATTGGTTTACACCAGAGAAATAAACCACTCCCGTGAGTCATTATTTTCTCCTATCACCACAACCCATGCTACTGAAACATCTGCTCGTTTCCATCCCTACCAATTGCATGCGGCAAGCAGTTTCCATTCAATGACAGTTTTCAGAAAAAATAGGCATCAACACAAAGGACCTTCCTACAACCCTCTATCCATCCTCTCCTAATTCCATTAAAACAGACAAATATCTTTTGGAAAACTGGTGTTGGACCCCTTTAAATTGGATTGTTAGCCAGTGTGATAATAGTCTCTTAGTCTCCATCTTTTACAGCTGCAACATACCTTCCTAACTTGTTAATCATTATAATGCTCTCTCATAGAGCCATGTAAAATCCTATAAGTATGATACTTAACCTTGTATGCAAAGTCCTTTTTTATGACCATCCTAATGCCCATCCTCACTATTTCCACAATCTCCTTTACTGGCCAATGTGGTCTATTTTTAAAATTTTTGAAGAAACTAACTCGCCATCCATGCAAACTTCAGTTCCTTATTCCTTTCCATATCTCTTGTGCAAGTTTGAGCCCCATCTACAGATTTCACCACAAAGCAAACTCTTTTGTTGTCCTATGAATCATATAGTCTAAATAGATAACTAATGCAGCATTTCACTTTCATTCTTTGCTACCTTTTTTTGTTGCTAGAAACAAAAGTCAAATTCTTATCGTGCACAACAGCAACCTTGGCTACTGCCTGTCTAAAATTAAAGACTCTCTGCCTAGAAACCTATAACCAAGTTTTCGCTCAAAGTTGGTGAAGCCAGTATGTTTACTGACTATCACCCTTCTTTGTCTCCTATTATTTCTCTCCTTCTTCTCCCAATGAAGTCCTCTTGTTCACTATCTCTTGGTGTCAACTCAACTTCTTCACTGTCTTCGTATTCACTTACACACTCATCTCATTTCCCCTTGAATTGTTCCCTAATTCAATCCTATCACAATTAGAAAAATGCTTCAATCCTACCCTCTACTGCTTACTTTTGCAGCTGTTGTGCAAACTCAAACAACTTGCTTATTCACCCCTCCACCCTTTCCCTTGCATCTCTTAGATCATCATCAGATTTCTCCCCTAATTCAAAATTCCACAACATTATCAAATCTCTATTCACCATCCCTTAACTTCTCATCAGAATCTAGCACTTGCTCCTCTAAATCTAAACCATCAAAGTTATCACCATCACCCTAACTATCTACCTCATACATACCATCCAATTCACCAGAGCCCTATGCTTCATCATCTATAAATGGCTCATCATAGGGAATTGTACTTTGTGGTTTGTTGTCATACCACTCAATGATGTCAGTTTGTGTAGGAAGGTGATGGATTGAAGTACGGGGTTGTTGTAATGTGATAGAGGATCTGGTTATGAAGTGGAATGAGTGGGGTTCTTATGAAGTGAGAGGGGAATTTGGTTGTGAAGTGGGAAGGGAGATTGGTTGTTTAGAAGTGAGAGGGGGATTTGGTTGTGAAGTGGGAAGGGGGATTGGTTGTTCAGAAGTGACAGGGGGATCTATTTGTGTGAGAAGAAGGTTTGGTTGTTGTGAAGTGATAGGAGGACCTGGTTGTGAAATGAGGGGAATGGTTTTAGGTTGAACTATGTTGACATAAAAGTTAGTGGAAGGAATTAGTGAAATGTCAGGGTCATCTAGGGTAGGATTAACTGAGTGTGGTATTTGTCCCATCCTTCTAGCTAGTAAGTTCGTGGTGGGACCCTATTGTTAGGTTTTTTCTCTTTTCTGTATGGGGTCAACTTTTGGGGGGGACCAAGGGGCTTCTTTTTACTTGACTTAAATAAATTTTTGCCTCAATTCTTTGACCAGCCTGATATGTCTCATTGGGCTTGCTTGTTTCAGTCTTCTCTTCACTATGCTTTACATTCCCACTGGGCGTAATATTTTGAGACACCTCAATTGGATCAGACTGCACTCTAGGCTTAGCTCCTCCATGATGGAAACGTGAAGTCACATATTCATCTATGAACAACTACCTCCTGAAGCAGATAATGATTGAATTCAACAAAATAAATTCAACACATACATTACACCATAGCAAAATTATTCCACCAAATACAGTACACCACATCAAATTTATTCCGACACGTAACATTAGACCACATCCAATAAACAAAAAAATTGTTCAATCAATTAACCTAATCCAGATAAAAAAAAAACTTTGGAAAAATAGCAATGTTTAAGGAAATACACACATGCAACAAAATTCAGGTAACAACTTATTTTAGTTCAATTCGATGTTTACAGTCTCACTTAAATAGAGCATTGTTCCTTGAACAAGATTATCAAGTTACATTGATACGTTGATCTTATCAAATAACAACATGTTCTAGTTTAATTATATTTCTGTAATAGCCCTAAGAAAATCCTAAACCTAAAACCCCAACTTTGTGTTAAAGTGTGGGATCATATTAGCAAATAAACAAAGTGCAAGTATAACAAAGTGTATTTCTCTTGAACTGTGTTTAAATAGTTAATTTATATGTGTTACATGAGTCATTGTTATAAGAAATGCCAAAGTAGCTAAGGGTTATCATTATTAGTGGTCAAAAAAGCTTTGAGAACCAATAGATAAGTTAGAAATCCCTTGAGAGCATATTCCTTAAGATTACGAAAATCGCATAGAGACCGTTTTATCACATAGCAATGAACTTCCAGTTGAAAGGCCTTTTGAGATAGAATACATGCTCAAAATCTATTCAAATCGGATATAACCAAAGTTTGGGATGTCTTAAGGATAAAATAGTCATTCACCATCAAAATTTACGTGGCTAAATAGGGTGAATTCCTTACATAGTAAGATCTGGCCCAGCTGAAATATCAGTTCAGACCTATCCTCAAAGAATGCCTCTTAGCAGCTGCTTGAGTGTCGATCTCTTAAAGATATTTGCTTGCATGAAAGCCAACATCTCAAGCTAACATCTCCATAAAGAATCACCCAGAAACTCCAAGAAACCGACCTCACCCAGAAGAGGTTTCCCTCCCCTGGGGGTACCACCAGAATCAGGCTATAAAAGACTGTTTTGGTTTTTCGATTCTTTCTCTTAAAATTTCTTCTTCAACACCTACTTCTCTTTACATACAACTCTTCTAGACATAATTCCTTAGTGTTACAAGCTTTTAGTAGAGTTTTCAAGCTTTGGGAAATTGTAGAAAACTTTATAGGAACATAAAACAGATTGCTGTAAGTACATCTTTGCACCTCTCTTGTACTTAACTTAGTTATTTATGTTCTAAAACTTGTGTAAAATAATCCCTAGCACTTTACATATTCAGGGGAAGGTGTAGAAAGAGTAAACCACTTGGGATAAGAAGTTTTAAGTGCACTAAGCAACCTAAGTGAAGGTACACACTTAGTTTGGATTGTAACCTAGAGATTTTTCTACCTATGGTTAAATGATTGTTTCTTTCTATTTAGAAGCATGATTATGAAATCAAATATCTTATGATATGCATAATAGTATGTGTGCTTTGAGTATATGACATGGATTTGGCATGCTGTGGCTCACTTGAGATGTTTTACTTATCCTAAGATGGGCTTAAACACTAAATTACCATGTTTATGCTTCTAAATGAAATTTGTAAAGTATATCAAATTGTATGGTAATGGAACACTAAATGTCTTGGATTTTAATCAAGGAAGCGAGGCGTGAGCATACACCGGGTTAGGGCGGGTATTCCCTAACTGTTACCCAACCAGGAGGGGGAAATCCTGGCGGAAGTAGGACATGTCCGGGTTAAGTCTTACAAGCTAAACAGTAAAAGGTGGGGTGATGACCCTCAATAGTTTGCTACACTCGCGCTCATATCAAAAGAATGATCTTATGAAAACTCTAAGTATTTCAGCTGGTTATGATTACTTGCTATCAAGGTTGTCAAAATCGCGATTCTACTTTGAATCGGAAGGGCCTGTCAGAATCGGATCGTAAAATCGTAAGATTCTACGAATTTTGCGGGAATAAGATTCTATGATAAAATATGTAAACTGTTTACCTATTTTTTCAATGAACAACACTAAAAGTTCAATTTTATGCGTAGTGATATGAGATAAAAAAGGACACCATTAATAAAATTTCAATCCCTGCAAAATCTCGCTCTCAACATACTTGTATTCTAACAAAAAAAGAAATCCACAACGGCTAGAAAAAGCCCACATCATCATCAACCCAAATTTAAACCAATCAAGCATAAACCCTAACCACCAACAATTAATTCTAGCAAACAATTAACAAGGTCAAAATATTTCAAACGACAACCTTTTTGACAAATAATTTCCATGTAATAATGAACATCAACCAAAACAAAATGTCAAAAATTCAATTACAATACTAAATTAAGCACAAATTTTAGCATTCAGAAATACAGAAAACCTAAACAAACATAAAAAAGAGGAAAGTTTGATGATCTGAACCTAGAAAAGTTAACTGATTTTTGACTGAAACAAACGCGTCAAGAACTCAGTTACACCAATTTTCGGAATTGTGAGCTCATAAATTGGAAGGTTTAGCTGAGTAGAATAGATCGAAGAAGAAAAGAAATGGTAGTATTACTAATCGAAAATTACCAAAAAAAAAATCGAAAACTAAATTACAATAGAAGGGCAGTAGCAGTACTACTCAAAATAATCGAAAAATACCAAAAAAAAATCGAAAAATAAATTACAATAGAAGGAAGTTCAGTTCAGTACTACTCGAAAAAATCGAAAATTACCAAAAAAAAATCGAAAACTAAATTACCAATTAAAAATTTTAAAAAACTATTGATGAGATCGAAAGAAAGAGATAATACGCAACAAAAAATCGAAAATAATTACCTGGAGGCTGGGACTGAAGATTTGAAGAACAGAAGAACTGAAGAACCGAAGGACAGAGAAAGAATTGTGAGCAGGCAGAGCAGCATTTTTCATTAGGTATTGGAGCAGCGTGTTTCAAGTGAGAGAAAATGGGTGCAGCGTGTTTGATGAGGGTGAGGGAAAATGGGTCTGGCCCATTTTTTGTAATCCTCAGCTCCAAGAGTCAATATAATGGGCTAAAAATTGAATCGGTAAAATCGGTTTAAAATCGCGATTTTACCGATTCTAAGATTTTACCGATTTTACATGCAATTTTTTCAAAAACCAATTCTGAGTGCGATTTAAATCTTTTGGCGAAATTTGAATTGTAAAATCGTACGATTTTACGAATCAAATCGCGATTTTAACAACCTTGCTTGCTATTATGATGATGTGTTATCAATTAGTTTTCAAAATACACCTAAACTTGTATTTTCTATTATACAGTGTGTACTCAGCTTTGCTGATAGTGTTGTCATTTTTGTGGCCTGTCACTTGGTGGGTGACAGAGTCAAACTTTGTTGCAGGTTGAAACGAGGACATTGGATGAAAGAGTTTACTTTTGTAATAGACTTTTAGTAATGTAAATTAAGAGATGATATATATATATTTTTTTTTTTTTTTTTTTTTTTTTTATATATATATATATATATGTATATGTGGTATAAATAAGGAATAATAGACTAAGGAACCTTGGTTACTTTTTGGTGGAAGTTGCTATAAGAACAAGTTTGTAGCTATTATGTGAAATAATTGAGCATTGTTTTGTGTTAATTCGATATTCTATTTCTTATATGTTGAGAATGTCATGGTAGTAGCCTAAATCTTATCTTGATACACTTCCGTTGTGATTGGACTCTGTGGATTCGGGTTAGTAGGGATTTGGGCTGTTACAATTTCTTTTAGTTTCAATATGAATTTCTCATAAGATGATTAATTCAAATGTAAAATAACAATAATAATAGTTGTAATAATAATAATAATAATAATAATAATAATAATAATAATAATAATAATAATAATAATAATAATAATAATAATAATAATAATAATAATAATAATAATATTAATAATAATAATAATAATAATAATAATAATAATAATAATAATAATAATAATAATAATAATAATAATAATAATAATAATAATAATAATAATAATAATAATAATAATAATAATAATAATAATAATAATAATAATAATAATAATAACAATAATAATTATAATACTAATAATAATAACACAAATTAATAATAATTATATAAGGTATACATAAAATAATATTCTAAAAATAATAATAATTTAGATTATGTAAAAGTTTTATTTTTTGTTGCTAATTAAGAAAAGTATTGTATCACCAAAACAAAACCATTTAGAACATAACTTCACTAGGGTGAGCAGACCAACTAAGTTGGACTCCTCATTAAACCATTATGTAAAAGTTATTCTCAATTTACTTATTTAAAAGCAAATTCTAATTTTTTCATCATCTAAAACTATAATATATGTAATTTTATCGCCATAGAACTTTATTTTTATAACTATATATTATACTTCTATGTACTAAGTATTATACAGAGGAATTCAGAAAATCATGATTGTATTATTGTAATATAATCACATTCTTAATTAACGTTAATTATTTTAATACATATCTCAAGCTCGATTTAATTAAAATGATATTATATATTTTTGTATTATGTAGCAAAAATTATAGATACTCAATTATATTATTGATTTTTCAGATAATATACTTAAAATCAAACTCTAATTTCTCTTAATAATTCTAAAAATCCTATTCTTACCATAATTCATGTAGTACTTCTTATTATATAAAACCCATATTCTTCTTATAATTTCCTGATTGTTATATGATCCTACGCACATGTCAAAATTAATTGTTACCCATACGTGACCATTCATCTAAATTTCTTTTTATAGGTTGTAAGTACTCTATAATGTTGTGAAATTTATAATTTTTTGAATTTAATTATGTGGCAAAAGTTATAGTGCATTGATATTGTATAATTTTTTTAGGTTGTTTTTTCATATGTAACTTTTCATTATCCAAAATTATATATATATATATATATATATATATATATATGTATATATTATTATCTCTACATAACTTTATTTTTAAATATATAATTTTTCAAAATTATAGATATGTATTTTTATCTCTATATGACCTTATTTAATTTTGTTGCAATATTACTTTGTTATGGTTGAATAAAGTATGACTAAGGTTTTGACAGACAAATTTTGTTTGATCCGATAAACGGCAATTGATATATGCTCAAATGTTATAATCATATATAGTGCGATATTCTTATAGGTATTATTTTATGTATCTAAAGTAAAGAATTAATAATATGTTACTCCCTCTGTTCCTCTTTGTTCTTCCTACTTTGACTTTCTTTTCTCTAAAAAAAACTAAATAGGATAAACAAATAGGAATGGAAGGAGTATCGTTCATCTAAATAAATATATTTTCATGAGTTGTAAAACTATATTGTAAATATAAACTGCACCTAATGCTCAAATACTACAATCTCTCACACACACACACACACACACACACACACACACACACACACAAAAATTATATATATATATATATATATATATATATATATATATATATATATATATATATATATATATATATATAGTACGATATTCTTACAACTATTTTAATATGTATCTAAAATAAAGAATAAGTAATACGTTACTATTCATCTAAACAAATATATTCTTATAAGTTGTAAAACTGTATTGTAAATTGATCTTATTTTGAAGCATATTTCAATCTCTCCAGTGGTATAAAACTATAATATTCTAATTTAATTTATGTAGCAAAAGTTATATTCAATTTACGTAGTATAATAATTTAGGTTATTTATTCAAAAGCAAACTCTAATTCTCACAGATTAGATTAGATTTTCTTAACTTAAATTATTTTTTAATAAATTGAACTTATCTTGAGTATATGTATGGTACATTGGGTGTACCATGCTCATGGTATACCCAGGATTAATTATGAAATAAATTCTCCAAATTAGCAAAATTCTACTCATTTCTAATCACTTATTTCTCTCATTGTTTCCTCCTCTTATTTACTCTTCTTCTTTGTTAATGTCTCCTCCATTGTTTCTCTTACCTTCAAATTTCTATCTCCACCATTGTTTCTCTTACCTTCAAATTTCTATCTCCACCATTGTTTCTCTTATCTCGAAATTAAATTTCTCTCTCCTCCATTATTTCTCACCACATTTGAGAAAATGAGCTAAAAAGTTTACTCACTTAGACGAAAGAGTTTGCTCATATCCTCAAATGAGTATAAGTGCTTGCTAACTGAGAAAGTTTACTCATTTGGGCAATTGAGCATATGTAATTAGAAATGAGTAGAGTTTTGCTCATTTGGAGAATTTCAAATAAGTAATGAATAAATAGTCTTGTGCCAGATGTATAATGAAAATTGTCCTTATCTATGCTATATTGAACTTATCTTTGTTATATTTAACTCATGTCTTATGACAATCTAAAACAAGGCCTTCCGACGATTTGGATTAAGTTACATAACTTGCCATATCTACATATATAGTTAGATCCCTAAATCATTAATGGGTAGATTTTCATAAAACATATAAAAACAAAGTAACAGAAACGGAAGCAGCAATAGGCAGATGCTTCTATCATTATGAAATTTGTTGACTTCACACTTTAGGTGTTCTTTGTTGTATTTAGAAAATTATGCTTCACTTATTTGTGCAATTCCTATATAGTTTTAGTTCTTACAAATTGAGTAATATTGTTTCCAAGTTCCAACAATGCAAGTGGAAAATTTCATGTGAATTTCTACTTCCCTAGAGGGGATAGATAATAAGCAACTTCCCCCTTGAATTAGAATGTCAACTTGATTTAAGTGTTCTTTTTCTATTTTAATTGCTTTTTTCTAAAGAGTGTCTTGGGTGTAACTATGTTACACTATACTTTTTGAGTGTGTCTAACATATTATTTTATCTTATCTGATCTGATCTTATCTGATCTTATCTGATCTTATCTGATCTTATAAAATCTTATATAAGTTATTAAAATAAGTTGAACAGAAAGGACTCTAAGAGAATATGACATCAATATTCTCTTGTAAGTTACGTAATAAGAGTGTTAGAGATGTATATACTTGTTCAAGTCTTTTTAGTAAGTATACTTATTACAAGACTTTATCATATTTTATATGAAACATTAGACAACAAATTCATAGTGTATTGATGGTTAAGCTCTAACTTTTCATTTCAAAGGTCACGTGTTCGATACCTTACACTTACACATTTCTTTTTTTAGAGTGAGGAGTACACATAGACATAAAACATTTGCATTAGAAAGTTGAGGAGAGTGCCACGTGGCACATAGGCTTTCTTTCGCACGCCTTTTAATATATTTGTATATATATTTGTTATTACATATTAAAAAAAATGATAATTCCGATACCTTTTTTCTTTTCATATTTCCAAATAAAACAAATGCTTCTATAAGACCATGATTGTCTATAAATATCCCTATCATAAAACAAACCTATAATAATCAAAACACCAGGATTCACCACAAAGCTAAGACTAAAAGAAAAAAAATAACAATAACAATAAGTATGTCTTCAAAAATTCCAAGTCTAATCCTGTTTCTCGTAGTTTGTATATTTTTTTATTTTTTATTTTTTATTTTTTATTTTTTTACAACAAGATCATACATTAACAACAAAACAACAAAATACAAGAGTGCCCTTTTACCTAACTTCTATAGCTAGATTGCGGACATCATTTATTTGTGGACTCGATACACACAGACTTACAAGACCCTTTTACCTAACAAAATACATTACTATCATCTAATTGACCACTTACATTAGACTTATGACTAGGACCTGACACACTACCAACATCCAACTTATTGCTAGCAACATAAGATCTTGTAGCAGGTTTTTCCTTGAGCTTTCGGACGAAACCTCACTTAGACCAGCTTTCCTCTTCATTCCAGCACAAAACCTGCCAATAATATGAACCTTAGGAAGGAAATAGGAACTTTACTGAGGACCAGTCTTTAGGATCCTCCTGGAATGCCCAAATCGCAGTGGTTGGGCTTTCCTACGCTTAGCCTGACCTTTAGCTTTCGTGCAGGGTAATGGAATACATCCATTAATTGGAAGACTGTGTAAAACATCTGATCTTGTCACTTGGGGCCTAGTAGCTGCTATCTCCTTTTCAGTATCATCCTCAGACTTGGTCTTCGAACTTTCCATCAGTAGATCTTCACATTCATGATAAGCTAAGGTGGGATGAATGCCCTCATCTCCTCCGATAGAACAACTATGCTCGTTCATAGATCTAGATAACTGTTGCCGCAACAGATCACCTGACATTATGGCCTTCCCCTTAGGACCTTCTCTTGTGACATGAACAATTCGAACTACCATGTATGCCCCTGATTTCGGATGATACATTTGCATTGATTTCCCCTGCCTCAACAATTGAGTAGCGCTTTTGGACAGTTGCAAAGAGGAGCCCGACCTTCTTTGGTTAAGAAAGACCCAAGTGGGGACGACAAGGTGGTGGAACATGGATCCAGATAGCTGGGTCTTGGGCTGGCTTTATGCTAGCCTGCCCTGTCCAAGTTGGGAGTTGATCCATGGGCCTTGGGCGAAGGCCCGAGTCTCTTGGGTCCTAGAGCAGAGGGCACTACGTGAGGCTGGTTCTTCGTAGTTTGTCTTCCTTCAATATTTGCAAGTACCAATTTCAATAACTTGAACACATCATATGATTATCATCCAATAGACCCTAATGATCCCCAAATGTTGTATCTAGCTACTTTTGCTGTGAATTCGCAAAACAAGATCGAATTTAGGCATGGTAGTAAACAAGCTCCGTTTAAGTTGATAAGAGTTGTCAAGGCAGTATACAGCGTAACGCGGCAACTTCGAACTACAGTATATTCTCTCACCATTTCAGCAAAACGACATGTTGATGAGTGTTTTTTTGAAACTGATATCCTAATACTTGGTTTGCGCCTATACATGGCAAGTTTTAAGCTCGCTCAAAGTGGTCCATGCACATGATCGAATTTACCAAAATAGTTATGTGATTTTATTGAATGTTTATAAAGAGTGCTGAAAATTAAATGAATTATTGTTCGTCTTGCCAAACTCATCTTTCACCTTTTTCATAGACTCACTAACTTGGTCATTGATGTAGCCATGTAGCTGGCCTGTAGGCTGTAGGTGTAGGCATTCCTCCATATCCTAATTTGCACTTGATTTTTTCCCCATTATAGTTGTGAATTTGGGGGAAAGAAGACTTATTGTTATGTCATTAAGAGGGGGCAATTTAACTAAGGATGAGTTCTGATCTTCAACTCAAAAAAAAAGAGTTTCAGGTTTAGTAAAGTCCCATAACTTCATATAGATTCTAAAAGTTCTGATAAGTTTTAGTTCTGATAAGTTAAAAAAAAATAAGGTGGAGAGAACACACCCTAAGTCTACAACATTCGAAAGATAATGGTCATGCAAGATCTCTACTATTGGCAATCTAACCAACATCATGGTTTGCCTCTTGATAGATATGTTGTAAGAGAGCATAAAAAAACTAAAGGAGAATAAGATTGAAACTTCAACAAGAGTAACAATTTTCAAAGAACTTGAATAATTCCTTAAAGGCATTACTAAACAAGAAATCATCCCCATAATTAATTTCCAAAATTTCAATGCCTAACTCCAATGCAAGAAGAGCTACCTACAGGAAAATGTATTTGGGCGACGAGTAAGTTTAAGATGTAAGTTGCCTCACATGCATAGTTAAACCCTAGCCGCTTTTCTCTCAAATTCCAAATACCCAGCGAAACCCTCGGCGACCTCTTCAACCCCAAGGGGATCGACGACCGCTTGCGCCGCCTTGGCACAGTGGTCGCCGAGCCCCTGACCCCCTTTTTTTCCCTGTTCCTGCTTATTTGCGTCGTGTTTTGTGGAAGCTTTTTGTGGGTTTCAACAGTGGGTAGTGTCCCTGCTCGCTCCCCTACTCCGGCCGTGCACTTTGCCGACGTCTGAACGCGAGCGCCACCGCCGGCAAGGTTTCCTTATTCGCTTCTTCACTTTTGGTTTTCGTTGTTAATTGTTAACTGTAGTTATTGGCTTCCCTTTCCCCTCCTCTGTTGTTTGTCGAGTCTCCCCCTCCCCTGTCCCCACTGTCGCTTCAGCCACCACAGACTCCTTTGCATACCGTAGCATCCTTAGGTGGTTTTTGTTTCAGTTTTACTCCCCCTCCCCAGTCGTGTCTGTCGTTTGTCCCGTCCCCCTTCCCTGTTCCTTCGTCGGGCTTACTGTAACACCCCGTCCTTCTACTAATAGGATACTAAACCTTATTAATTCAAGAAATACTAAAATGACGTTAGCGGAAATAACGTCGGACGGTATGCTACTCTAAAACAATAAATAAAGATAATAACTCAAAATTCATAGCTTAAAAAGGGAATAAATCTCAGTAACATCATGGTTCCAACATAAAAGAAGTATCCCAAATTATATCATACTAACAAATCCAAAATACCATGAGACATGAGTCTCCCAAAATAAACTTAAATAAAACTAATATCCTTGAAAGCAATCCAAAATAAGTCTCCCTATGACCTATATAAAGTTCATCTACCAAAAACAAAACTAAAAGCTTCTTCTCACAACCAACTCTCCTGTAGCCCGCACAGCCTAGCAATCATTTCCATCTGCAAGATTATAATACATGTTTCTAAGTGGTGGGGAGTAACTAGCAGTTCTCCACAATAGCAATCAAAGCACTATTCGGAGGTAGATTATTAAGAAAGGAATAACATGCAATTCATTACATCATATCATGCACATAGAAATCATAAAGCTCATAGATAAATCAAGAGATCATTTACAATAAGTAAACATAATATAGTGAGTGACATAATTCAAATATAAATAAATACTAATAATAAATCAAAAATACAACAAGTTATTGAGTCGAAACCGAACGCCGTGATTCGCAAATCACTTCCTAAGGTTTGTCGATCGCACTCGTCGCCATGGGCTTACGTTCCCAGCCCGTGTCTAAGAATGGCCAAACTCCCGATGCGGGGTAGAACACGCAAACCCCCGACCTCTGACGACAACAATTAACCTGGTGTACCCTAGTTCGCAAACCGGTGGTTGGCATGTTCTTAACCGGGACTACATCTATCCCACCGGATATTCTTATCTCAAAATACAATCATGCATACAAACTAAGTATCATTCATCAAAAATATTGTCAAAAGGGATGCCACCGCCTTATACCCACAATTCATCAAACAGTTCTTCATAATTCTCAAAATAAATCACTTATAAAATATTCAACAAATAACTCTCACAATAACACTTGAACATTCCCAAACATCAACAATGACAATATACTGGTTTTTACAGCAACCACACTCAATCACAAATACATCACCAATTAACTCTAAATCATAATTCATTAAAAGAGTAATAACAATTAAATCATTTTATTCCATAAATCAAACCTAAACATGTGGTTACTCAAATGATGCATACTGTATACTACTGAAAATCAGCAACCCAGAATATATTAAATTATAAATTATATCTGATTTACAAGCCCTCAAACAATTTAATAGTGTGTCCTCAATTTCATCACAAAAACACCATAATAATTATGAAACTAACAAATTCGAGCAGTAAAATCACACAAAAATTATCATATAACCCTAATAGCTCTACTGACATGGTACAATTTTTATTTATAATTTTCGGACTCAAAAGTATTTTTAACAGTTAATATACAGATTCCTCAAATAAGCCATTATAATAATTAAAAATATAAACAGACGCCCAAAAATTACCAAAAATTCACATAACATGTAAAAACTCACGGAAATACATATTATCCAAATAAATTAATTTTTCTGCCAATATAATAATTTTCATGAATTATATACTGACTGAACAGAATTTACAAAAACAGATATATCAATTAATTAAAACAGTAAACAGTAGATAAAAATTATTCCAAGGCATGGAATACATTAAACGCATGTAACATGATCTAATAAAAATAATTTCATCAATTTTAACAGTCGTTCAATAATTATTATGAAATTTAGCCAAAAACGCACAAAATACTAATTAAATCAAATAAATATTAAAAATCATGAAAATTATTTTTTCTACACAGTATTCACATAGCATATGTCACGTATGTGCATGTAAAATTTCATCAAAAATATCATTCAAAAAGTATTTTAGATAATTCCTAACGTATTAATCTAATACCGAATACTACTCTAATCACTATGATTCTAGGATAACAACTAGTTACCTGGATCGTCGGAGGCGAGCTGAAACTTCTGGAAATCCCACAGTAGGCGTGTGACCCTCTTCTTCTTCAAATTCCAAGCACGAAGTATAAGGAAAAAGCCACAAAACAATTCACGAACAATTATCAAAGAGAAGAAATGAAGAAAATTTGAGAGAATGAAAATGGTGATGATGGTGATGATGATGGACGAAAATGTTGAAGAATGACAGCCAAAAGTTCTGATTTTCTAATCAGAAATTGAAGTGAATTAAGAGGTTTAATGAGGTTTAATTAAAGAAATCATTAAGGGGGGTTATGGGGGTTATAGGCATCAAAGAGTCTTAGGAAAACAAAAGAGAAAAGAAAAGGAGAAAGCTCTCCTAATTCCTTCACTTGGCCGGCTGCCCCAAGCCCACACACCCACAAAACTTTCGGCCCAAATTCAACAACGATCCATGCTCCGAAAGCCCGATACGCGATAAAACGGTTAATTCCTAAATCGCGCCTAAACTTTGAAAATACTTAATAATAAAAATAATTCTAATAAATTATATTATAAATATAAATGAAATAAACACATTGACACGCCATAAAAATAAAAATAATAATTCGGCTCCCAAAATTATAAAATAAAAATAATTAATTTAGAGAAAATAATAGTTTTTAGAGAAAATTCTTGCGAAAAACTAGGAGCAAAATTATGGGTTGTTACACTTACCCTCCCCCTCCCCAGTTTTAGTTAGTCGGGCTTTCCCTCCCCTTCCCCCTCCTATGTTCGAGTGGTTCAGTCCATCCCCTGTTCGAGGTTTCAGTCGAATTCCCCCTCCCCTTATTGTTGGTTGGTTTTGTTCAGGCATCCCCTTCCCTTCCCCCTAGTCGTTGGGCTTCCCTTTCCCCTTCCCCCTAGCTATGATAGTTATAAGTTTGGTGGGTTTTTCTCAGTATGTATGGTTAGTTGTCCAATAGTTCGTGTAAGTTGGTTCGTCCGAGTGGTTATGGATATAGTCTGTTATTGGTTCTGGCTTTTAAAAAATGTTTGCCAGTTAAATAAGGGATGGTGGTGTAAAGTTGTAGTAGGAGAATCTGTAGTTTCTTTGAAATGTTTGTTGAAGGAATGGGTACATCAAATGGATGAGAAGTGTGAGTATGGTCGAGGCGATGTTCGTTATTCATGGTTGGACTTTGTGTTTTCCGGTTTTCTAAACCGGAGGTGTATTCGAGACCTCAACATGTTTAGCTCTCTTTTCGCTTGGCAATGATCTTAATGGTATTTGCCTTGACAAATTCAAATCTGCAAGCGACACCCCAGTTTTATCTGGTGGATTTCTGCAAGCCCCGTTTCTCCTACTTTACGGAGAAACATGAAATACTCTCGAGAGAGAGAGAGTCATGAGTCACCTCGGAATGTGACTCGTCCACAAATCATGAGCCAAGAATCCCACGCGTCAGAAGTTCGTTGGGATTGCTCATGGGGCAAGATGCGAATCTTGCCTTTGGTTCGTTGTCCGGATCGTGATCGGCATTTGCTTCTCCTACCACATCCATCAGTCATCAGAGTTTTGACTCCACCAGCACAATCATCGACCAGCGGCACGCTACTTAATAGGCAACTCTTTATCGGCTTTGCTTATTTTTGTTTTTTAGGGAATGTAAGAGCTCATAAAGCTCCTGTAGGTTTTCCTTTGTTTTCAGTGTGGTTGTATTAGTAATAGGTTGTACTTCGTTTTTTAATCAATGCACGTTTTCTTGATGTCAAAGAAAAAAATGAACTTAATGTGCAACAATAAGAAAACTCGTTTGTCCAAATCTGAGACCATGTGGGTCGAAACAAAATTTCTTGTCCTAGAGTGGTATGTGCAGCAACTCAATCTCAAATACAAAACATAAGTCATTGCTACACAATATAGAATTTGGGCAACAAGACCCCGATTCATCGCACAAAGGGGAATTGGCAACGAGTCTAGAACAAGTTCAATTTTATTCTACAAAGGTATAGCAACCAATTTTCATGTATGGAGAACAATTTGATCGGTTGCCTAAACCCTTTTTTCCTTTTAGTGTAGAGACCATTGCATAATACGGTAACGTAGGTTACTATGCTAGAGTTGCAAATGATGACTCCCACTGCAGAAATTTGAGCAATGCAATCCATCAAAATTTAACCTCAAGCCACTATATATAGGGCTGTTCAAAAAAATCCAATCCGATGATCCGATCCGCGATCCGGTCGATCCGATCCGAAATTTCGGATATCCGATCCGATTTTTAAGATTTCGGATATTTCGGATCGGATATCCGAAAATGTTTGGATCGGATTCGGATCGGGAAAAAAAATATTTCGGATATCCGAAATATCCGAAAGTTTCAACATTAATGATTTTTTTTATTTTTTAGAAATACAGAAATGGGCTGCTCAGTGTGCTCACTGCTGGCCTGCTGCGCTGAACAGTGCAACTTTGCGTTTTACTTCTTTTTTCCTAAATTCTAAGGATTCTAGGGCAACATTCAAACACTCTCTCCTAGTCTCCTTTGTCCTCTCCACTCTCACAGGCCAGTAGGCCACGCTCCCGCCGTCACCCTCACAGTCACCAGTACCACTCACCACCACGCACTCCCGCCTCCACTCTCGGCTTCCGGCGCATCATCAGTTCATCATTCTCTCACTTCCGGCGCATCATTCTCTCCAAATGAGGTGAGTTTTCTTTTGTCTCAACTCTTAATTCTTCTCATCTCTGTGTTTATTTTTGCCTCTTTTTTGTTTTCTATTTCAATTTTATAAATATAATCCATGATTTTTGAGTTTTGGTGTTGTTATAACTTATTTGTTTGTATATAACACATTAAGTCAGTAGCTTTTCTTGCTTTTTTTTTTTTTATTTATTGCTGCCTATTTTGTGGGATCGAGGTGCTTCGAATTTTTGAGGGATTTGGTGCTTCGAAATTTTCAAGTTCTTTACTGCTTGTATGCTTCGAATTTTTGTAGCGTTTTTTGATTTATTTTAGGCCTGATTTTTGTATTTTGCTGTTGTCATACGACAGTGGGTCAGTGGCGGATGTTGTTGTTTGTGCGTGTTGTTGTTGTTAACATTGCTCTGCTTGTTGTTGTTAACATTGCTCTGCTTTTGATCTAACTTAATACTTCCTCTTGAATTTCATGAAACCAAAGCTAGTGATGAGATTTTAATTGCAAGGTATAAGTTGTCATCCTTAGTTTATTTTGTCAATTCATCGTTTCAGATTTGATAGTTTTCTCAATTTCTGTAGTCAGATATTGAGTTAAAAATTTCATTGGTAAGAAAAAGAACTAAACCACCTCGAAGATTTATTTAATGTTGATAACTGATTTTATAAAAGCAATTGACTACTTGACTTTCTTCCAAAATAACTAGTAGTGGCTTTTGTTAACTAGTTATTTCAATTAGCATTGGAAATCAATTGAATCGTTTTGCTAACTTATCTAATTAGAGTTTGTTAATACATTTTTGCGAGGAGAATATTGTTAGACAGTCTTATTGTATGAGATTATTATTAATGGGTATGAAATCTAGGATTGATTAGTCTAATTGGTTTCGGAATATTGAGATTTCAGTTAGTCAAGTAGAAGATCTACGTTAGGATAGAATGAGACTATTGGTCTGAAAATTATAGTGAGTGATGATTAAAAGTTGATATTGTTGCAGTTGATATTTCACTTTTGTTGAGTTTTAAATCTCCGGATGTGTTGTGAAAACTTTATGAATTATTTGTTATTTGCTAAATGATTTTGTTTGCTTTGAAATTCTGGTATGGTTTCGTGAAGCTTGCTTGAATTGGAAAACATGGAAGATGGTTAGTTTGATTACAATTATATTATTTTCCTATATTAGCATTACATTTTATTTCATTTTTATGCTAATATTATTTTTTTGTTTCTTCTTTTTATTTTTTTGTAGGTATGAAAGATTTGACATTGGAGCAACCAACAATTGAAATTGATGAGTCATTGGATACATTTGCATGATGTTCGAAATTTATGAGCTTGTTTAAATTGTGGTGAAACTTTGGAAGACTTTTATTTGTCCACTTTTGTTGTTTGGACAAGTTGATATGGTTATGTACTTATGTTTGTCTTTTGAAACTTGGATGTTTAATCAAGTAATCTTACTAGCTAGAAGTTAGGATGTAATAGTTAATTACATATTTTGGATGTTCAACTTTTATAGTAATAAACTAGTAAGTTAACTAATTATTTCTTATGAGTTATGAGTTTATGACTCAATGAAGCCACTTAAATTGGCCATTACTACTTATTAAGTTACTAGTAAACAATTTAGCCTAAAAAAAATGTTGAATTAAATAATGCGAAATTTGTACAAAAAAGGGGAAAAAACGGATCGGATAATCCGATTATCCGATCCGAAATTTCGGATATCCGAAAATTCGGATATCCGAAACTTTTCGGATCGGATTCGGATCGCGGTTTTTTCGATCCGAAATTTTCGGATATCCGAATTTTCGGATCGGATCGGATAATCCGAAATGAACAGCCCTAACTATATAGTGTGAGGCGTAGTAACTAGTAGGGGTGGACTTTTTCCCCCACAACTAAAGTATACATAGTATTACTTATGAGTGACGATGTCGTGTTAATCTTGGGAAACGAATCCATTACTACTATGTAGCACCTTGAGCATACTAATAACAATTTTAAGGTAGTGGTGCTTACCGTGACAACAAATTCAAAATCATTCTTCTAACTTCTATCTCATAATTTTAAGGGTTTTTTTGTCAGAAAATACCTAATAAAATACAAGTTTTGTAAGAAAAAACCTAATAAAACTTGTATTTTAATACCTCCTCTATTTTAATATGTCCTTCCCTACAAAACTTGTATTGTATTAGGTACTTTCTGACAAAAAACCCTGAGTTTAAATGTAGCCTTGATATATATATATATATATAGAAGTGAGTTCATGTGAGAATGCATACTTACATGAGAAATGAGAATGAATTTTACACGCTATAACTCTAATGAAAAAGTGATGTAACTCCAAAAAAAAAAGAATATTAGAAAAAAAAAATCAAAAAAAAATTTTTATTTTTTGGGCTCAAAATATTTTTGGAGGTATAACTCTAATGAACAAGTGTTGTAACACTAATCCAATCGTGTGGTTGAAATTCATTCTCATTTTTCATGTAAGGAGCATTCACATGTGATATATATATATATATATATATATATATATATATATATATATATATATATATATATATATATATATATATATATATTCTTCCTCTATTTGTTAATAGATGCATCATATTGACTGGGTACAGTTATCGATGCTCAGTTTTGACCATCAATATATATTCAATTATATGATATAAAAAATAATAATATTTTAAAAATATACATTGATATTAACCTAACAACAATACAATGACATTTATCTTTACACAATAGTAATTAAATATAGTCAAAATTAAATTTCAAATAATATAAAAAGTCAATATAATATATCTATTAAAAACGAAGTATATACATAATATTTCCCCATACATAATATTTCCCCATCTATATTCTTTTAATCTTTTGATCTACTATTGGTTAGGTTGTTTGTTTCCATTAAAAACGCATGCTATTTGCTTGGTGCACATATATTCTAATTAAATTGGCTCCTAGCCTATAGATTCTTTCCAAGTGCGGGATTTAAAATTATTTCTTTTGCTCAGCTTCTTAAAATTTGCCACGTCCTTGAATAACTATGACCTTTTTTTTTTAAAGGAAAAGGTAGGCAATATTATTAAGGAATACTAATCGGAAGATCCGATACAATCAAGTCGGAGATCCAAATAGGACCTCCTTCATGCCAAACCTCATCACAAAAACTAGAAGTAGCCCATTTAACAAGCCGGTGGGCTATTTCATTACAATCTCTATAACAAAACAAGAAATTGATATTAGAAAAACTAGCACTCAGAAAGCAAACATCTCCAATTAAGGATTGAACATCCCCTCTACGCTCACTCAAGGAGTTGATAGCACGAATGATTGACTGAGCATCGGCACCCACCACTAACACATTTTCTGTTGAGCATAACTATTATTCTTGGTGCTATAAATAATAGTGATACTCAAATAATAGCATGACCTTTTAGTAGTGCATGTATACATATACATGTAGATACATAGATTTTTTAGGTTAACCTTTATAGCAGTACTACTATTAATATAGAAATATATTCCCACCACTAACACATTTTCTGTTGAGCATAACTATTCTTGGTGCTATAAATAATAGTGATACTCAAAGTGCATCCATGGTCCTCCAACAAACTCAGCATAGTTTAGTTTTCTTCTTTCTTCTAAAATAAACCATTTTACTTTCAACAATGTCACCCTCTTATGTCAAGATATGTCTTTTCTTTGTGCTATGGCTCCTCATAACAGCAGGTTCTTTCTCCTCCTTCCTTCAAATACTAAATACCTACCTTTTACATACTCCCTCCTAGGGGTGGCAATGATGCGAGTCGAGTTCGAGTTTGAGCTAACTCGACTCGACTCGTTAGCATTTCGAGTCGAGTTTGAGTTGAGTCGAGCTCACTCGAGTCGAGTTTTGACCGAGTCAAGCATTGATCGAGTCGAGCTTTGACCGAGTAGATTTCGAGTAGCTTGCAAGTGTCTCATGTTAAAAGCAACAATAAGGTGAAAAATGTTGAATTTAGGTATTTTGCTATTGATAATTGGGTGGTATTCGAGCTTCTCACGAGTTTTCGAGTCGAGTATCGATTTGCTCAACTTGACTCACCAGCATCTCGAGTCGAGCTCGAGTTCGATTCGAGCTCACTCGAGTCGAGCTTTGACCGAGTTTTGACCGAGTCGATCTCGAGTAGCTCGCGAGTTGTCTCGACTCATTGCCACCCCTACAGTCCCTCCGTCCCAATTCGAGTTATTTTTACAAAACCTTTTCTCTAAAAAGTCTTTCTTTGTCCATAAACTTTGTGCTTGAATTGATCTAAACCTTGAATTGGGACGGAGAATTCTTTTAAGCATAGCCTTTTTTTTAAGTGGCAATGTGGTATATAAATTGTAGGATAAAATATTGAAATTCTTAAAATATGAAATTTTTCCTCTTTATGATCTATCTTGTTTGTTAGTGTATTAAGAAAAAAAAATTAATTTTCTAAATGACACCCAAAATTTATTTCAAGTTTAGCTATCTGGCTAAATAATACTCCCCCCTTTCTCTTTTGATCTACACATCTTTTTACTTAAGCTAAGTTTTTGTCCCTTTAGTCTGATGGGCAAAATTTGTAAACGCATTAGACGTTAAATTCACAACAACTCAATATGAGATATAGTTAGCTATAAAATTAATTCTCTAGAGTTTCTTATATTGTGGTACCAATCACATACTCCCAGCCCCCGATTTTATAGTTGTCTCGCTTTGACTTTTACACTATTTAGTATTCACGTACCTCCAAAAATAAATGTTATTATGTAAAATTATATTTAATTCTCAACAATAGATTTCCAAAATATCAACATTTTATATTTTTATAGTATAATATAATTGAATATTCTAATAATTACAGTTGTACATTATTAACACATGTAAAAGTTACATTGAAGTAATATTTATGTCTTTTTCAGGTGCTTTCTGGAATGCTGAAGGCTCTAGAAGTTTAATGTCACCACGTTGTAAGAAATCAATGGACTGTGCAGCAAACTGTCCTCATTGCCAATTTGTTACATGCCTCAATACTTGGTGCGTTTGCGGTTGTGTCCCTCGATAATCATGAGCTCCCAACTTTAATTCGTTCCTCCCATTAAGATGTTGGCCTAAAATTAATAATAAGCTAGCTAAGGCGACAAGCTAAGGCCAGTCAATAGATGAAAACAAAATATTGTAACTAGTTTTCCCTAGTTGATTCACTTTTCCTTATCTTGTGAACTCTGTGTGAAACTAAGAAAGAAAATCAGGTGGAAACTTGAATAATTCTTTCTGATGAAATAAAACGATTTCAAATGAAATAATAAGATAAATGAATATATAAAAGATTTTAATTTCAACATAACTCTAAAGGTCCAATTTCAAGTAAGCTTGATGAACTATAGAAAGAAATAACCGAATTATAATAGAAACACTTTTCGATCTCTTAAAACTCGAAGCCCGGATAATTATTGTTCACTGTACTAAAAAATGTTTGTATCTTCAAGTATGAATGTTACTCTTCTAACCAAATATCATGTTAAAGAGTAAAATGATATAAGCAGGAAAGGATAAAATACACATAGGGAATATCAGGGAGAATGTTGCATTCCCAAAGTTGATCCTTGCCTTTACACCCTAGCTGTGTATATAAGCAACCTAGTACAACAACAATATACTAGGTGACAGAATAGCTAAAATGGTAGGAAGGTACATAGGAATTTAGTAGGAAATTACCTAGAGTGACAGTACGAAAATATCCCTTACATCTCATTACATTACAGCTAGGTAGCTAAGCTAGGAAACTAGGTAACTAAGTTAGGAAAAATAGCAGCTGCGTTGGGCTGATGAGCAGGCCCTGATCGGATGTTGATGATGTATTTCCAGCACTCCCCCTCAAGATGAGAGTGAAGAGTGAGGCTGAACTCCCTTCTTGTAGAGTAGTTGTTGATGCTTAGCAACATGAAGGCTCTTTGTGAGAATGTCTGCTAGTTGCTCATGAGTGGAGATGTAGGCAGGTTTGTAACTTGTTGAGCTACCTTATCCCTCACAAATTGGCAGTCCACCTCTACATGTTTTGTCTTTTCATGGTGGACTAGGTTCACATCAATAGATAATGCAGCCTGATTATCACACCTGAGAATAACCGGATCATTGAACTTGATCCCTAGTTCCTTTAAGAGCTGAGTGAGCCACACAACCTCACATGTGGTAAGAGCCATGACTCTATATTCAACCTCAGCAGTAGATCTTCCACAACATTTTGTTTTTTAGTTTTCTAAGATATGGGTGACTTGCCAAGGAGTACACAGAAGCCATTGGTGGATTTTCTTGAAATGGGACAGCCTGCCCAATCACTGTCTGAATATGCAGTGAGTATATATGCAGAGTTGGAAGCAAGTAATATACCTTGACCTGGAGAAGTTTTCAGGTGCCTTAATACCCTCTTGGCAGTTGCATATGAACACTAATGGGGCTGTGCATAAATTGACTTAGAGTGTGAATTGTGTAGGCTATATCAGGCCTTGGAATTGTGAGATAAATTAATTTGCCAATGAGATGTTGATAGATAGATGGATTAGGTAGAGGGTCACCTGAGTTAAGTAGGAGTTTCACATGAGGGTCCATAGGTAGCTTGAGGCCCTTTACATTCACCATGTTGAATTCTTTCAAGAGATCAAGGACATATTTATTTTGAAACAAGAAAATGCCTTGTTCAATTCTATCAACCTCTATGCCCAAAAAATATCTGATGTTACCCAGATCTTTCATGTGAAACCGAGTGGATAGGAATTGTTTCACCTCATTGACGAGTGTCTCATTGTTACCAACCAAGAGAAGGTCATCTACATAAGCAAGGACACTAACGAAAGATTGTTGTGTTTGCTTTGTAAACAAAGAATAGGTAGCCCTTGACTGAGTGAAACCATAGGCTTCCAAGTAGAGATGGAAATATCCAGCGGACGATCCGACCACCCATTCCACCCGCGCTATTAAACGGATGGAAAACCCGGGTTAAACGGATGATAGGCGGGTGACGGGTAAACAGGTGACGGATGTGGGTCGGATTCGGGTGAGAATTTTTCATCCATCACCCGGTCCATCACCCGTTTACCACCCGACCCATCACCCATTTATATATATATTTCTTTGACTTTCAAACCTAATATTTCTTTGACTTTCAAACCTAACCTTATTTTCTTACTAAGTTCTTTCTATTTCCTCATGTTCTATCTCTCTTTACTACCTCCCTTTCTCTCTCCTCAAACCCACATATTGTAATGCTGTAAATCATCGAAGACAAGATGTTGAGAATGGCGGATTCCAGATCCACTTCTTGCGCCTGGAATTCTGTAAATCGTCGAAGACAAGATGCTGTTCTTTAGTGCAGTCTCTGACACTCCTGTACTGCTATACCAGACCTGCTCTTGTGTCCCTGTCCATATCCTTAATGAGATTATCTTGCGCTTCGAAAAACATCTCGAGATAAATTCAAGTGATTAATTTTAAGGCAACCATCTCCTTATCACAGTCTTAAGTTCCGTTTTTTATGATGGAAATTGCTGTTGCGGAGACAGAGAATCTGTCGGAGATGAAGGTTTCCTGCTTGAAGATTATCGAATCGAGAAAATTCGATAAGGTTCAATTTTTTTTTTTTTACTAAATCAAATTTGTTGAAATTGATCGTTATTGTGTTTTTAGTTTCATTTCTCTCTCTACTTATTGGAATTATTTAAATTTCTAAGTCTTGTTTTTTTAGGTATTTTGAAATTGAGCATATTACATGAGATTTTGTTGTTGTGTTGCTCTTTTTGTTGCTGTGTTGGCTGTTTTGATTGTTGTTTATCTGTATTTCAGCTGTTTTTGAGCGAGGATTTGCATATTTACTGTGGGTTTTAGGTTGTGGGCTACTGAATTTTATTTTTTCTCTCTTCACCCGATAATCACCCGATCCATCCGTTTCACCCGTGGGTAATGGATGGACGGATTCGAGTGAACATTTATGCGGGTGATGGATGGATCGGGTGAAGCGGGTGGATGCGGGTGATGGATGCGGGTGACGATCCACCCTCCCCGAACCCGATCCATTTCCATCTCTACTTCCAAGGCAGTGGACAATTTGGTAAACCACTGTCTTGGTGCCTGTTTTAATCCATACAAGGATTTCTGAAGTTTACACACTTGATCGTGTGAGACATGCTCCCCCTGTCCCTTAGTGATAGCAATGTCATGTCCTGTATAGCCAGGTGGGGGCTGCATATACACATCCTCTTCAAGACCACCATGAAAAAATGCATTCTTCACATCCATTTGACACACTTTCCATCCTTTCAAAGCTGCAACTATAAGTAATGATCTTACTGTAATGAGTTTGGCCACTGGAGCAAATGTTTGCTCATAATCTATCCCTTTTCTTTGCCTATTTTTAAGCCCCACTAGCCTTGCTTTTTCTCTGTTTACAGACCCATCAGGGTTAAACTTGGTTTTATAAAGCCATTTACATCCTATAGCCTTTTTCCCAGAGGGCAACTTAGTGAGGGTCTAGGTGTTGTTGCTTTCTAAGGCTTTCAATTCTTCATTCATGGCATGTACCCACTTGTCTTCTTGTACAGCTGTTTTGAACTGTGAAGGATCAACAACTGTGACAACTTGATTTACAAAGATTGTGAAGGCATGTGAAGCCTCAGCTTGACCCACACTAGTCAAGGTAGCAGGCTCATATTGTTGTGTTCCCTACTTGAGTTGAGTTACATACTCAGCCAACCAATCTAGTGGTTTTGTGACTCTACTGGATCTTCTGAGTACTAGACCTGGTGGAGGAGGAATTTCTCTCTCAGGTGGAGGTGTTGCTTCTCTTTCAAGTTCAAGTGATGTAGGTGCATTTTGTGTAGTTTCAAGAGGCTCAGGTTCAGGTGGTTCATGTTCATTTTCAAGATCTGTGTCTGTTGAGAGATCACAGTTAGGGTAGGTGTTTGTGTTTACAGGTTGATTTGTGGTGTTAGGCATTGGTATAGGTATAGGTTGAAGGTAGATAGGTTAGTGTGTTTGTTGTATGGGAAAACATTTTCCATAAACTTCTCATCTCTTGGGATGAAAATTTGATGGTTGGTCAAATTTAGTAATTTGTGTCCTCTCTTGTCATTAGGATACCCTAGGAATATGCAAGGCACACCCCTTGAGACAAATTTATCTTTGTCTCTCACTGGATTGCTAGCAAATGCTAGGCATCCAAAGGTTTTAATGTGGTTATATGTGGGTTTTTTTCTTAAACAACTTTTCATAGGGTGTCACATTCCCAATGACAGCACTAGGTAGTCTGTTGATCAAGTACGCAGAGGTCAAAACACAATCTCCCCATAAGGTTAAAAGTAACCCAGCTTATAGCCTAAGAGCTCTTGCCATTTCAAGCACATTTTTGTGCTTTCTTTTAACCCTCCCATTCTGTTGTGGCCTATCAACACAGCTAGTTTGGTGAATAATTCCCTTTTTTGCAAAAAAAAAATCTCTACATGGGCCATCATCAAACTCCAGGGCATTATCTGACCTGATAGTCTTGAGGGTTTTGCTAAAGTGATTTTCATCAAAGTTACTAAATAGCTTGATTATTTCCAAGCTTTTAGACTTGAGTTTTAGTAAGTATACCCAGGTTGCCCTAGTGTGATCATCAACCAAGGTCATCAAGTACCTGTGTTTATTTCTAGTACTTACTTTGTAGGGACCCCATATATCTATGTGTATTAAGTCAAATGCTTCATTAGCAATAGATTCAGATGCAGTGTAGGAAAGCTTTGTAAAATTAGGCATAGGACATGTCAAACATACACACTTTGATTGATCAACATTGCCAGTCTATTATGTCCCATTTTTAATTTTTTCAATGGTGCATGTCCCAGTCTATTATGTCATAGAGCATAATTTTCTTCTCTACTAGTTACATGATTGACACTTATAGTCCATTATGAGCTCTTCCAACCCCCTTAACTTTCAGAGTTTGAGAGTCCCGAATCACACAAATGTCATGAAAGAATTTTACACTACACTTTTTATGCTGTATCAACTTGTTAACAGATAACAAGTTGTGTTTAAAATCAGGTACACACAATACATCTTTCAAAAGTAGGCCATTTTTCAACTTAATATCACCAGTATGAGAGATGTGCACAGCAGTTCCATTTGGCAAGTTAATACCAGGTTTTTTGTGAGTTTTCACAACATTGTTCAACACTTCTATATCACTCACCATATGATCAGATGCTCCTGTGTCTATCACCCAATTTTTCAAATAAACAACAGCTGAACATCATGTTATCATACCTGCAAAGCCTGCATCAATCTCTTCCTCACTCTCTGAGCCAAGCTTGGAGCTAGAGGGTATGTGTTTCAACAGTTGAGGAATTTTTTGTGAAGTAAGCATCTGTGTGTTCTTCACTCCTTCTATTTGAGCATTTCCAGCAAACCTTTTGCCCATAGGTTCTATTCTTATTCCATTTGTTTCCATCTCCAGTCCTTCCTTCATCTTTTCCTGAGTTTCTCACTTCTTTCATATACTTATAACGACCCTTAGGGTAACCCACAACAGTCCAACACACTTTTGCTATGTGATTTTCTTCCCATAAGCAGTGCATACCTTCACTTGTTGTCCCATGCTATACGTAGCAGAAGACTCAATACTCAACTTTGAGATGTTTAGAATATCTCTCTGCATTTCTTCCTGTTGAAGAGATGCACACACAGTTTCAACACTTGGCAAAGGTGTTTGCATTAGAAACTGGCTTCTTTGTGCTCCATAGTCTTCATGAAGCCCATTCAGAAATTGGGAAAGCCTTTGCTCCTCCTTTTGAGCATTCAAAGGCCTCACAAACTCATTCACCTCAGGTGTCATCTCTGTGATAGGTGGCAAAATGTTGAGAGTGTCTTGTTCCTCCCACAGCCCCTTTATCACAATGTAATATTCATGAATTTTTGACTCATTCTGTTTTGTTTCATACAAATATTTTTCAAGTTTGTATTTCCTTGATCCATTAGTAACATTATACATGGATTCAAGATGTTTCCACACTTCCTTGGCAGTGTTGTAAGACAAAATGCTTCTTTTGATCTGCTCGGAATCAGAAGCATGGATCCAGGCTATGACCATGTTATTACATGTGTCCGACTGATCTGCTAGTCTTCAGTATCCTTCTTCACCACTCCATTAACGAACCCTAGTTTTCTCTTTGCTGCAAGAGAGATTTCCATGGATCTGCGCCATCCTCTGTAGTCACCAAAACCTTGAAGTTTCTCTACTGACATAGAGTTTGGGTTTTCAGAAGGGTGTAGATACAAAGGATGTTGTATATCAGAGAAGCTGATTTTTTCTTTTGCCATTGTGATATATACAGAAGAACACCTACAATTTCAGAACTGAGGTTTAAGCAAAGATTTAATCTTTGTTTTGCAATTTCACATATTTCTCTTTTGTGTGTGTTTTTATCAACAACGAAGCTCTGATACCATGAAGATTAAAATGATATAAGTAGGAAAGGATAAAATACACATAGAGAATATCAGAGAGAATGTTGCATTCCCAAAGTTGATCCTTGCCTTTACACCCTAGCTATGTATATAAGCAACCTAGTACAACAGCAATATACTAGGTGACAAAATAGCTAAAACGGTAGGAAGGTACATAGGAAATTAGTAGGAAATTGCCTAGAGTGACAGTACCAAAATATCTCTTACACCTCATTACATTACAGCTAGTAACTAAGCTAGGAAACTAGGTAACTAAATTAGGAAAAATAGCAGTTGGGCTGGGCTGGGCTAGGCTGATGAGCAGTCCCTGATAGGATGTTGATGATGTATTTCGAACACATGTCGTGCTCTGTATACCTTTAATAATGGAATTACGGACTTCACCTAGACAAGTGGCAACCTACTCCATGTTGTAGCTCACAACTTAGGACACATAAAATAATCTCAAATCGCCGCATTACCGAAGCCACAAATTTTCACATAGATGACAACAAATTAATTACCATCAATATTCTCCAAGGATGTTTCAATGCTTTTTGGAAGATTCACTTCATAATTGAAGATACACAACGACTCCTTAAGCAATACAGTATTCATAACTTACAACACATCTACCGAGAAGATGACCGAGTTACGTATACTTCCTCCGTTTCAAAATAGATGATATGGTTTGACTTTTGCACAATTCACACAATGTCCTTTGACTGTGTTTTGTGACTTTTACTTAAGGAAAAATATAGTCGTGTGAGATCTTGTTAGATTCGTCTCGATATATACTTTTAGAATATCAACTTTTTATGATTTTTACATGTGGGGTATTAGAGATATATATACTAATATATTAAAAGGTGTACATAAGAAAGTATGTATTGCCATGTGGAAACCCCATTCACTGGAAACATGCCATGTCATATACTTAACAAGGAATACATACTACAAAAATTTGTATTGTGAGTTTCGAACATGCAACTAATACGTTGTAAAGTAAAAGTCTTACTGTAACACCCCGAAATTTTCGCTCTTTTTTTTTCATGTTATTCTCCTTTAATTATTATTTTCTGTTAAAATGAAAAGGGTTTTATTCTTAAAACTTTTATATCGTAAAAAAAAAAAATTTATTTTATCGGACTTTATAAATATAATATTTTATAGAATATATTTTTATTAGAATTACATATATTTTTGTTTTTAACTTAAGCGTTAAACTACGTATTTCATCTTATCGATTGTTGTCGCGTTTTGGACCGTTTGCGTAACGAAAATTAGACCGATACCCTTGTGTTTATGCTGGCCGAAAATCAGTAGAAAGGAGGAAAAAATAAAGTGTTTCATCATATTCCTTGTAACCTTGTAACCCCCACCTCAAAGACCCATTAAACTCCCATCATTAAGCCACCTTTGTAACCCCCTATTAACTACCATTTGAACTGATTTTCCCAAACAGAATTTTTGTATCAAAGACCTCCCATTTTGTTCGACCCTGAGAGTGAAGAAATGAGAGAATAAAAGCACTCCATTTGTCCTTCAAAAAGTCCACTCATTTTCTACATACTTTCTCCCAAATTCATCTATTTTCTATCTTAGCTTTCTCACATTATTGAGACCGTATTTTAGGCGCGTAGGAGCTGAGCTTGTGGAAGGGGAATTCGTGCCGGAATAAGAAGCGTAGAATCGTCGAACTTCACTCCTCCAATTGGCCCAGGTAACTAGCGGTTCTCTTAGATCGATTAGTATTCGTATAGGAATTATATTCGTTTTAATAGTTATGTTGGGGTTAGTATGATTTTAGGAGGGTGGGAATAATTTCATGTTGTCTCGTTGTTTCAGGAGGTTTACTGATTATATGATCACGTGGTTATTTTGTAAATTTTGTTATTAGTTAGGAAAATTTGTATAGCCATAAATAAAAGTTTATGTGCTACTGTTATAAGCTACTCCTATATGTACGTTTTGTGATTGATTTGATGAATGTTTTTTTTTGTTTCTTTGAATAAAAATCTAAACATGCTTTGTTTGTTATAATAACCTCCATGGATAATGCTTGTGCGGTTGAAATCAAAGTAGGTTAGTCGGGTATCGTGGCTATGGGTTGGGCGAGGGACGCTGCAATTGCTGCTATGAAATTGCAAGCAATGTCATTGTTGGCGTGGTTACGATGTGTGCGAGTTTCTGCTTGAGTGAAGCATGAAAAGTCTGCTGGTCCTATTTGCTGCCATGAGTGGACTGTGTTGTCTTAACAGCCTTGTTTAATAAAGTTCTAGTCTTGGTCTTAGTTACCCATGTTTCAGTAGGTTATATAGTGTTTCTTATTTATACAATGATAGCTTGTAGATGCTTCCTGATGTATATTTTCATGAGATTCTCAAACTTATTATTTTTGGGTTGACTACCTAATGCATGATTTGTTCCCTTTTGGTTTCCATCGTGGCTAGTTATAATTGTTTATATGTTTAAGCTATAGTTTAGATGCTTAAGAATGCTCATCTAATATTTGTTTTAGCTTGTTTAGTAATTTATAGCTCGTTGTATATCATGAGTGGTTTGATTATTTTATGACGGTTTTGAGTATGAAATTTTGGTTGGTTAATTTGGATGAGATTAATTTATTTTGGGGTCTTGAATTTTTTTTTAAGCTAGTATAAGAATTTCTATTATACACCAGTTCCTAATGAGTTAAGTTATATTTTCGATGATAATATTATTATTTTTATTATTATTATTATTATTATTATTATTATTATTATTATTATTATTATTATTATTATTATTATTATTATTATTATTATTATTATTATTATTATTATTATGAGAAGAGTGTTATTGTGAATTGAAATTCTTGGGTTGCGATCCTAGGTTTCTGCTGATTTGGTGTAAGGACTTAAGGGCATCCGTGTAATTTGATGATTGAGTATTGTTTTATTATTATTATTGTTTGAGAGCAAGATTATCCGGAGGGACGTTATCCCGAGGTGAAGAACATGCAAACCATAGGATGTAATCCTAGGTATACCTTGGTTTTGTTGTCGTCCGAGAGGTCGGTGGGGATGTAATCCTACACCGCATCGGGAGTATGGCCATTCTTAGGCACATGCAGTAGGGAACGTAACCCATAGGCTGTCTGGAGGTTGTCTAACATTACCATAGGAAGTGGATTGTCCACTAGCGTTCAACTCTCTCTCTCAAACTAATTATATTATTTTATTACTTTAAATTTTGATGGTTTATGTTGTTAATACTTGAGTTTATATGTAAAGATATTTATCCATTTTGTTTATTCAGTTATTTTTACCCTATTTATGTTAAGCATGTTCTATTATCTTTATTAAGTGTTTTATTTGATTATCTGAAGTTTACTATTGAGATGTTTTTGTGTGACTTAATTATTAAGGCTTTTATAACTCTTATATGGATCCTGTTTCAGCTGGGAGAGCTGTTAGTTACTCCCCACTGATTGTGGATATTTGTTGTTATATGTTTTGCAGGTAATAATGAAGAGTAGTTCTTTTATATATTGTGGGTTGTGAAGGAAGACTTATTAGGCTTTTGAGACTTTATATTTTATTCCTATTTATGTTTGTTAAATTGGGTTTATGAAGTTGTTTTGCCTCCGTTTGGATATTTTGGGTTTAATTTATTTTGGGATTTAAATTTCAAGTTTGATTAGTTCAATTTGAACCGTAGAGTGACAACTCCGTCTTGACGATATTTCCGCTATCGTCTTTTCTTTAATACATTGTCTACATCTTCTCTATTTTGTCTTATAGATGGACGGAGTGTTACACTTACCATCTCAACCAACTATTAGATGTGTTCTTACTCCATATATATATATATATATATATATATATATATATATATATATATATATATATATATATATAGCTTGGAACATTAAAATATATAACAAACTTATTTGGAATAAATACGAGCTCAAAACTTAGAAGAATTATTCAAAGTAAAAACTCGGGGCATTGCCCGAGCTACACACTAGTTAATACTTAAAATTATGCATTGGCAAGTGTGTGCAAAAAGTGTGTCATGTATTTTGAAACAGATGAAGTATATGTCATTGGTGATCAAGTCCCCGTTCTTCTGGACTGGGAGAAATTGAACTGAACTGAAATGCGAGAAACTGAACTAAACTGAACTGTGAGAAACCTGAACATGAGAGAGTATCTAAACTGAACTGAACTGAATTGCAAGAAACTGAAATGAATTGAACTGACTTGAAAATAAGTCCAAAAGAACATAGCCCAAGTCACCAATATAAAGGTAATCCAGGCAACACACTTTCAAGAACTTGAGCACAGTGGTGTATCCAGAATTTTCAAATCGGGGGTACTGTAACTAACAGTGTCGAAGACCGGGTTGTTTCCCCTTTGATCTTTTCGACCTAGGTGTCATTTGACTCATTTCCTATATCCAAATACACAAATAAACTAATCACTATCTACTACACACATATCCATTCGAAACCAAATTAATAACCAACAATCACTCCATCACAAATCAAATTAATAACCAACAATCAATCTATCTTATAAATCAATTAATTCAAACTAATTCATAATCACATTAAAATTCATCAAAATCCTATATACTACTTACTAGTATAACTAAATTAAAACAGACTTAATTCATTAATTAAAACAATCGATTGAGTACCCATTACCCAATATTCAACAATAGCACTTTCAACAACATTCAACGAGGGCAGATTTAAATTGAACAACATTCAACAACATTCAACATTCAACAAGGGCAGATTTAAATTGAACAACATTTAACAACATTCAACATTCAACAAGGGCATATTTAAATTCAACAACATTCAACATTCAACAAATTAAAAAACTACAATCTAGACAAGGATTCAACCGGAATGCGGCAGATGAACAGTGAACTAACCGGAATGCGGCACAATCCGACAGCAGCGGGCATGGCAGCGGCGTGAGACGGTGAGGGCGAGTTTAAAGTGTGGGAATGGGCGGCGTTGGGCGTCGGCACTCGGCAGACTTTTCTTGGCGGCAGAACTCTAGCGGTCGGTGAAGAACTCCGGCAGGAACCAACGGCAGTCCGGCATATTTCATAGAGAAGTGATTTCTTTTTTAAGGAAATAGCAATTGAGAGATTTAAGAGAGAGAGAAGTGAAAAAGTGATAGGCTGATAGTCACGCTTTCTTTGGTATTTTGGTTGTTTGTTTAATGTTTTTATTAAAAAAAATTTAAATTCTGACAAAAGTAAAAGTTAAAAACTAAAACGTACAAAGCAATAAATGAAACGAATAGGAAAACTCACCCTTTTCCTTTTGCTGACACTCTTTATTGTTGGGAGCCTCTCACCCAATTACCCAAATGCAAAGGTCAATTAGAAAGAAAAAAAAGGTTTTTCATATTTTTTTTTTTTGCTTTGGGGGTACTGCAGTTTCCCCAATGAACTACCTAAATCCGCCACTGCTTGAGGACCTTGTAATGTATGAAAAGGCATACATAATTTTCATTGTCTCCTATATTTTTTTCTAAGAAAATGATTGATTTCCTTTACAGAGATTAATTTACTTATTGATATAATGTGGTATACTCTAATTTGTAGAAGTGGTTAAGCTATTCATAGAGCAAAGAGAAAATTAAAGTAAAATTCACTAATCAGAGAAAATAATAGGGTTCCTCTATGTTGTGCCACATTATATGTTGAAAATGTACATTGTGAGTTCATCCTTTTAAAAGTCTCCATAGTACGGTAGTACCCCTAAGGTTCTACAAGTGTAGGGATGCAACTGGGGCGGGGCGGGGCGGATTTTGGCATTCTCATCCCCATCCCCACCTCATTTTTTCATCCCCATCCCCATCCCCATCCCCGCGGTGGGTCCGGAACTCATCCCCATCCCCGCCCCGCCATGTACACAATTAAAACCATCCCCGCCCCATCACCCACTTGGGTATCCATCCCCACCAAATCCCCACCTTCCCCGCCCCACCATCCACTTAATCCTCATTTGAAACTCACTAAATAATACTCATATACCATATACAATTTCAAATACTAATAACAAAAAATATATACAGTTAGAAAAACTATTAAAGAGTGTTATAGACTTGTAATTTGTTGAAAATTTAATATTTTAAGTGGGTAAGATGTGGGGTGAGTGGGGATGGGGCGGAGCGGGGCGGGGATGGGGCGGGTACAACTTAAAATCCACCCCCGCCCCATCAACCATGGCGGGTATAACTTTCATCCCCATCCCCGCCCCACTATCCACCAAACTAGGATCCATCCCCGCCCCATTGGGGCGGGGATGGGGCGGATCTCCTACTTGACCCGCCCCACTTGCATCCCTATACAAGTGTCTCAATAATAGCATACCATTATTATATTTTCGTTAATAGCTCCTATAGGTAATTTTTTATGCATTCAAATCTCATCTGGAGTATGAAACCAATTTAATTATTCTAAACTTCTTGTTATATATATACAGGGAATAAATGGGTTTTAAGTTAATTTTTCGCCACTATAAAGCAAAAACTTAGTACATGTTCTATATCATATTATGTTTCCAATTTTTAGTTTTTCTTTAAATTAAAAACAAAATATAAAATTAAAAAAAAAGTAGGTTCTAGAATTTAATTTTGCTTGTTTTGAAAATAAACCTTATTAAAATAATTTTGACTTATTTAAGTTAATGACACAGCATAATCAGAAACATAAGGGCATCCTTAATAATGATTGAAAAAATAAGATCAAGTACTTGATCTTATTTGGGTCCTCTTATTGATGATTGAAACAAAGATCATGTGTTGATTGGAAAAAAAAATGGTATGGGACGAGTGAAAACTTGATCAGGCGTGGGAGTGGGACCCACCGCCTGATCTGACAAAAAATAATTTTTTGTGGCTTTCCCCCTTCCAAAACGAGAAAGCCAAAAAAATTTAACTTTCGTTAACGCGTGTGTCGGATTTTCTGACGCGCGCGTCAGAATGTGACAAGTGTCAAATTCTGAAAGGTTAGAGAAATAATACAATTACAAATATTAAAAATGCAATATCTTAAAAAATACAAAGCCAAAAAAAATAAAAAAATTACCAATGGCTTTATTTTTCAGGGATCTACAAATAGAGACCCATTTTGTAATATTTTGGACAACTTTTTTTTTTCTAGCTATTTACTAATTTTCTATAATTTTGCTTATTTTATATGAAATATCTTCCACTTTTACACTCTAAAAAAAATAAACAATATTTTTGTGCATTTAATTTAGTTAATGCTAAAAACGCTAAGTATGTATTTATTTAATTAATTTTTTTATCAATTAGTAATAAATATTAAATATTATTAAAAAGTAAATAATAAAAATATTGTATAGTGGTGGTGGGGTGATGAGAGAGAAAAAATAATTGGGTGGGGTAAAAAAAGTAGTTGGGTAGGTAAAAGTAGTTGGGATGATCTTTTTTTTGGTTCATTGTTAAGAAGAAAGTGGGAAAAGATTGTGGGATGTAATTTTTTAGAGAGAGAAAGTTAGAAAGAGAGTGGGATGATCTTTTTTTTCATTCATCATTAATGGTGCTCTAACAATTGGGCTCTTTGTTGGCTATGATGTGTTGAAGACCATTGTCAGGAATTAAACAAAAACAATCGCTAGCGACGAGTGTGTCGAATCTGTCGATACAATGAGTTGTGCGACCAAGCAACGACCAAGAAGTGCAACACCAAGCTGTGAGCACACAACAAGTGGGCCCGAGGGCTCGTGGCAGGCTGGTGTTGGGCCCTACCGGGCAGATGACCCCGAGTGCACTTCAGTGTCTTTTTCGTCTATCTTCGCAATGAGTTCCAGTCCGGACGGTCTTCACCCATCCCCGAGCAAGTTGCGGGGTCCAGGCTGGCAACTCGTCAAACAATTTTGCAACGTTAATTCCTAGGTTTACTCACCTTATGTTTGTGTCACATTTTAAATATGTCTATGTCATTTTATTAAAGAATATATTATAATTCACAAATTAACAGAGAAATTTATCTAGACAAAGAGAAATTAGAGAGTCTACAGATATCAAATTATCTACTTGTATCATCATCTCATATTCAAAGTGCTAGTGTAGTGTTGTGGATTTCTCCCTGTTCGAAGGGTTCATGTAAATCTTGCATGTTCTTTATTGCTTAATTTATTTATTCTTATCTAGTTGATTTCCGTAAATTAAATTTCGATTACATGATTTGTACATTAACGTTTACAGTATATATTCCTAACACTCTTGTCTGATCAAATCAGTTTCAATTTCCATAAACGAATTTAGAACAAATAAAATATCTTTCAAATGGAATCCACTAACGGATTAATGATGGTGCCCCCCCCTAATGTAGTCTAATTAAGAATTAGCATCTCATGTATTGCACTGGACCATATAATACTAGGTATGATATACCGTTTCTATTTCTTGAATTTCTTTTTTTAGTTAATGTAGTTCGATTTAGAAATTCGCTCTTTTCTGAATAGTGCACTATACCATATACTAGGTATGTATGATATACCTTTCTTTTTTTTTTTTTTTAGTTATTCAATTCAGTTACAGCTCTAGTTAGTTATAACAACTAATTTATTTATTTCCTCTCTTTTCTCTTCCTTGTAAATAGCATCAGCTTGTATCTAGCTATGTCTATGAATACTCTTGTATTACATTTGAATCATTTTGATCATCTGATAATAAAAATTCTCTGAATCTTTCTCCTCTAAATTCTCTCAAACTTAGTTTCCACATTTCATAAAATATCATGGTATTAGAGCGGAATCTCTACGATCTTATTGTGGAAACTCTTAGATGAGTGAGATCATCATCCAAGTTCTTCTGAAGATTCTAAAATCATTCGTAGTTATTCTTTCTTACTAAAATTCTGAAAATCTACAGAATTCTGATTGAAATTCTTGCTGAATTGTTTGAGTTCTTGATTAGATTGTTGAAATCTTACTGAACTTCCTTGGAATCTATTGATTTCTTGCTAAAATTCTCCGAAACTGTTCTAAAATTGTTGTTGTTTTGTTAAAATTTTCTGAAATTGTTGTTATTCTTCTTTCTGATGAGATCTTCCTGATTTAATAATTATGTTCTTGTTAATAATTCATTTGTGTATTCTAGTTTTCCAAAATTGATCTTCATTTTTAGATTGATTTTTCTTATCTAATTACACCTCAAGTGTTTGAGTAAATTCCTATGAAAAACCTTTTGAAAATTTTATTCATCGTACTGTTTTTTGTGTTTCATATAATCCCAAAATGACTTCACCATCATCATTTGAAAATTCTATACCACACACACTTTCTTTGAACCAAAATCCTACTAGTGTTTACTACATCCATCCTTCTGATGATAATTCTGCACAACTCGTTTATGTCAAGTTTAATGGTGTAGGATTCACCAATTGAAAAGATCTATGATCTTCACTCTTTTAGCCAAAGACAAACTAGGATTTGTCGTTGGTGATATACAAGAACCTCCTACTGAAAGTTCTGATGAACATAAGGCTTGGAAAAGATGTAATGCCTTAGTTTGTTCATGGTTGTTATACAATCTAGATGAAGTGATTGCCAAAAGTGTTTTGTTTCTTCAAACTGCAAAAGATATATGGAAAGATTTGGAAGAGAGATTTGGCTATTCATCAATGGCTCAAGTATATTCACTAGAACAACAGTTGGCTGAGACTTCACAAGGTTCTCAAAGTGTCTTTGAGTTTTTTACTAGCATCAAGACTATATGGGATACCATCAGTGATGCATATCCACTGCCTACATGCACTTGCATTTTATGTTCCTGCAATCTTACTAAGAAAATTTATTAAAGACAACAAGAACAAAGACTTCTGCAGTTCATGATGAAGCTGAATGAACAATTTGCCACTATATGAGGAAATGTCTTAATGATGCAGCCATTGCCAAATGTATCTCAAGCATATAGGTTGTTTGCTCAAGAAGAAAGGCATAAGGAGATATCAACTCTTTCTAAGTCCTATGAATCATTGGCTTTTCTAGCTGATAAGAGACAGATTTATAAGCCTCCTCAACAACAAGGCAACTATTAAAGATCATATAATCAGTCAAAGAATGTATCAGGCAACAAGAGACTAAGATCAAACTACTATTGCACTCATTGCAAGGTTCCTGGTCACAGCTATGAGAGGTGTTTTCAAGTCCATGGATATCCACCTAGATTCAAGGCTAACAAAGACAGAAGATTAGCTGCTGTTTCACATAATTCTAATGATGGTAGAGATGATGTTGTTCATGAAGCTTTAAACACCATCATTGTTGATCAGTACAATCAATTGATGAATTTGCTATCAAAACAAGCTCCTGAATCTTCTTCCACTCTAGTTAATGAAGAAGAAACAACTAGACATGCTCTATAAGCAGGTAAATTATGCTTATTGTATAATTTTAACACTAGCTAGTTGCTAGATAGTGGGGCTATAGATCACAAGTGTGCTCACCTTGACTGGTTTACAAATTATAATCTTATAAATGGTAATGATAACTACATCACTATTCCTGATGGTAGCAGAATTGAAGTAATGCACACAGGTTCTATTACTCTAAGTAATGGGATAGTTCTCGAGGATGTGCTACATGTGCCTGATTTTCAGTTTAACTTGAACTCTGTTCATGAATTATGTCAAGACTTGAATTGTGGACTGATTTTTACTCCTGATGCTTGTTATGTTAAGGACCATTCTCAAAAAAATCATTCAACTCTTCTTGGTAAATTGAAGGGTGGCCTATACAGTGTTGAATTTCAACAGTTGCCCAACTTTACTTCTCTTGTTTGTAATAAACCTAACTTTCAGCTTTACAGAATGCTAAGCTTTGGCACTTGAGATTAGGTCATTTACCTTTTAATAAGCTGAAACTTGTTTAACCATCTTGTGATATTCAAGAGTCTTTGCTTAGCACTATATGTCAGGTGTGTCCTGCAGCTAAGCAAACTAGGAAGTCTTTTCCCATTAGCAGCATAAAAACTTCTAAGGCTTTTGAATTAGTCCACATTTATGTTTGGGGCCCGTATAGTGTTAAAACACATACTGGATATAATCAGTTTATGACTATTGTTGATGATTACACTAGATTTACCTGGGTTCATTTCCTAAAGAATAAATCTGAATCAGTTACTATACTTGAGAATTTTGCTCAGTTTGTTGAAACACAATTTAATTCTCATATTGTTTCTGTGAGGTTTGATAATGCCAAGGAGCTTGGTGAGGGAGCCATGAAGATTTTTTATCAGAAAAAGGGCATCTCTCATCAGACAAGTTGTAGTGATACCCCACAATATAATGGGGTAGTTGAAAGAAAGCACATACATCTCCTGGAAACTAGGAGAGCTTTGAGTTTTCAGTCCATGGTTCTAGATAAATATTGGGGAGACTGTGTTCTTTGTGCAACATACTTGATCAAAAGAATGCCTCTTAGCAGCATAAAGAATAAAAGTCTTTATGAGAAGTTATACAACAAGGTTACTAATTTAGAACATTTAGAGCATTTGGGTGTCTTTGCTATGTTTCAACATCCAAAGTGCACAGAAAAAAGTTCAAACCTAGAGCTGTTCCATGTGTTCTTCTTGGTTACTCTAAATCAAAAGGAATATAAAGTACTTGATCTTGCTTCTCACAGAATTTTCATTTGAAGAAATGTTACCTTTCAAGAACATCACTTTCCTTTCCACCTTGCTCCACACCCTAACTCCACTTCTTCTACTTCAAACATTTATCTCCCTTCCTTCACTAATCATCCTTATATGGACTTAGATGCTCCTTTACCACCTTCTACTTCACACCATTCTCCACCTCTTTCACCACAAATAATCCTCCTCAACTTCTGATTCACACCAATATCCTTCTTCTCCTCCTCCTACTCCTCCTTCTAATTCTGCAGATCTTTCTCTTCTTGAAATTCATGTCTCAACTGATTCTTCTTCTCATGTTCTTGATCTCAGTACTAATGTAGACACATAATCATGTCTCCCCATTTAATGATCCAATGATGAAACATATTGTGGTCTTAATTGGTCCGACCCAAGGAAAGAGCAGTCTGAAAAGCCATTCAAAACCATTTCGAAAAGTGTTAATGTCCTATTTTAAAGCCCAATTGATTATTCATGATAATTAATTGTATTTGAGCCCAATTCTTAAAAAAGCTTAATTAATTGGTAATTAATTGACTTATTTTAATAAATAAATATTTTCAAAATATATTTTTTATAAGTTAAAATCAGATTTTATCCCGTAAAATCAAATATCCGTAACTAAAGGATAAAAAAAATCTTTTAAAACGCGTTTTAAATAAAGCTGGCAAAGGCATGGGGTGCGCCTAGTGCACCAACCTGCGCCTAGCACAGGGCCTTGCGCCTGGCGCACGTCTGTGCGTTAGGCGCAGCTTTGTCCACCTGTGTCAAGTGCACTAATCTGCACTTGACACGTGAATTTCTGACTCATTTAGAGTCCTGCGTCATGCGCGGCTCTCTGCTTGAGACGCGGATTTTCTTTCTTATCTTTTTTAAAAGCGCGTACCACTTGTATACTTTATACTGGTCATGCCGCGTCATGCGCTTGTCACGTCAGCTGCCACAGAAGCAGATGGCGCATGAGGCGCAATGCCGTTTTCTCTATAAATATGCCTGTTTTCTGTACAGATAAGAGGACGGATTTTTTCACATAACACTCGACGAATATTTTACGAACCTCTCTACGAATTATACAATCTCTCTACAAAATTCACACCTTACAAACACAAATATATTCAATGTACATACTTTCAGACCTTCCGATTTTCAGGCTTCACGATTGCTCGTCCCGAAGGTTGTCAATCACGTAGACCCAAGCCACGGTATAATCCTGAGGGTCCTTAGATAAATTATTTTTATATTGAAGTTACTGACAGTTTTCTTTCCTGATGTAGATATTTAATATCAAATCGCTCTACTATATATTCTAAACCTTTCTTTTTCTTTTTATTTATTTTCATACATTATTCTATGCCTGCCTGATTGTTTTATACATATTATTATGATTGTTCAGCATGATTTTTATCACCTACATGTTATTTTTGCTAATCAAGACCGAAAGAACAGTTCTAACATTAATCGGATTAATTTGGACAACCTATTAGGTTCCCTGTAATATTGATTGCATAATAACATGTCACTAAATATAGTCTTTTTATGTGTTTCCTGAACCAACTTAGACTAAATATTTTTAGGGTGCTTTGAAACGTTATATGATTATTCTTTGGCATAAAATCTGTCATGAATCAATATTTAGTAGAGGCCAGCAATGGGGGAAGGTGGTTCATTATGACTATATTCGTACCCTCACCCCCGAACTCAACCTTTGGTTCATTTTGACCATCTATGGAGTCATGACGAAGAAAAAATCTACATTGGATAATTTGTCCCTATGATTTTCCTATATCCAATTAGGTTTATGATTCTTCCTAAAAAGAATTGTTGGCGACTTCTTTCAAAACAATTTTCAATAAAACCTTTACAGTGGGGTAGTCAAATCTAATACGCGCTCACACCGTGTAGGAGAAATAAAAACACGCTTACAATTTGGCTACTTCACTGGAGAGAATTTTAAAAAAAAAAATTTTTTTTTTAAATAAGTGGGTGAAACTTGAATAATTTGATTCATTCTCCTTTTATGCCTTTGAATAACATACAGTTTTGCATATGCATGGCTATTGTTCAGCCACCATAAGGACAATCTACCTTGCCTCATTAGCACATGTTCTATGTGTGAGGTCACCCCCGAGGGTTTGCGCTTTGTCCTTCCAAAAAGCTTCCTGAGCGATAGTGTTGGATCTTAGTCATAAGCAAACCTACCCAACCATGGCATTGTTCTCTTGAGACTAGAGTGCGTCTTACACGTGGTCACCTCTTTAAGCAGGGGTACGAAGCGTGAGATCAATTTCTTAGTCATCGACCCTTTTTACATATAACTGGACTTTAGGTTGGAACTTTGGAATCCATGTTATATGACATTTGCCTGTGATTGCATTTTGTGACTGCTTTTATTTTGTCAAATTGTCATTATTATGCGTCGTTCCTAAAATCGCTTCTAATAAACAAGAAAAATTCGACAATCGGCCAATTCGTCGCCTAAATCCCCGAAAACGTATCGGGGAGTAGTGCGCCGAGCACATTAAGTTGCGCCTAGCGCACCACTCTCGCGCCAGACGCAGGGTTGTGCGCCGCGCGCAGTAATGCTGCGCAGCACGCAGTCTGTGCATCGCGCACTTTTCGTCAATTTAGCCGTCGTAATTGTGGATCCTATGTTCAGTCCTATGTGTGTCTGTCTCCATTCACGTAATTTGTTCATTTAGGCTTATGACCTAATCAAACATATAAAAATCAATCTTTTCATGCAAGGTCAAGTCTGTCCTAAAAAAAATGCATCTAAAGGGTCATTGTAGAGTTAGAGTTGTCATGCATGTCTACCTCTTCCCATCTTCTCCCTGCTATTCAACTAATCTTCCCCATTGTAGACACATAATCGTGTCTCTGCATTTAAGGGTCCAATGATGAAATATATCGCGGTCTTAGTTGGCACGACCCAATGGAGGAGCTGTCCGAATAACCAGGCAATGTGTGTTTTGAAATAATATTATATAAGTCCAATTAACCATTCATGTTGGTTAATTGAAAGTTCAACCCGTGAAATATTTTTAAAATTCCATTTTAAAAGCCCAACTCAATATTTTATTATTTTGATAAATATATTTCTAATATTTGTTGTTTTGATAAATATTTTACTAAAAGCTTTTATTATTATCTTTTACTCATAAATCAGATTTTCAACCCGGAAAATTCGATCTCCGGATTTTTAGGGATAAAAATGGCATCTTGAAAGCACGCGTACCATAAAAACGGAATATTAGAAAAAAGGAATCTCCGAAAATTGCGCCGGACGCGGTGGCTGCGCTCAGCGCGCCACGTGCGTCCAGCACATTGGCCATATTGCGTCAGGCACTCCAATGAGCGCTTGACACATGGACTTGTGACTCACACAGAGTCCTGCGCCTAGCGCAAGTCTTGTGTGAGACGCAAGATAAAATTTTATCTTTTTAAAAATGCGTTTTCATGTGCAAAGTTTTAACTGGATGGACCGCGTCAGGCAGGCCAATATGTGCCTGACGCGTGTCCTTGCGCCTGCCACATAGGCTTGCGCCAGGCACTGGGCGTGCGTGAGACGCACGCGCTAGTTTGCCTATAAATACGGGCTGATTTCCCGAATCAAACACAGCTTCGAATTATTACTTTTACACACGCAAATACTCTCAGTCACTCCGAAACATACTTCGAATACAAAACATACAAAACACTTTTGATCTTCTAAACTAATTCTGGTTCCTGATTCTACTATATTCCTGGTTCCAAGATTGATTCGACTGAAGGTCACTACGCTCTCCGATCTAAACCGCATAGGTATAATCCTGAGGGCTCTTGAATAATCACATTTATTTTATTGAAGTTACTAACCTTTTTCTTGTCATGATGTAGATTCTTAATTAATAATCGTGGTTCTTTTGTAAATTCTAACCTCTTTTCTTGTATTTTCTGTATATAATATTCATGTTATTATGATTGTCTTGCATGCTTTTTTTATCACCCACATGTTATTATGCTAAAACAAGACCTAAAGAACTGTTCTAATTAATTCAGATAATTTGGACAACCTACTAGGAACCTTGTAAAATGATTGTATAATAATTAGTCATTAAATCAATTAGCACTAGTGGAAAAAATATCTTTTGCTACTTATCAAGTGCTCCGGTTTACTAATCAACCCGAGCATTTATGAAAATTTTAATATAAAAAATTATAAATGCTCGGGTTGATTAGTGAACCGGAGCATTTGAAAATCAAATGCTCCGGTTGACTAATCAACCCGAGCAATTGTGAATAATGCTCCGGTTAGTCAACCCGAGCATTTAGACTCTCGCGCGCAGCAAATGATGTACGCGTACTAAAGTGATTTGAATTTATTTCGACCCTCTCTCTCATATGAAAAGCAAGAAATGCGCGGTCCAGCTTCGCCACGATTCTAGATTGTTCTAACTCCTCTCTCTATTCTTGACTTCTTGTTTTCTCTCTCCTTTTCAGATCTCAAACCCTAATTCCCTAATCCTTCTCGCTCCTCTTTGAAATCAATAATTAGGGAGGATTTTTGGCAAAGTTAAATCAAGAGGAAGAGAAGGGCGAGGATGTTCGAGATTCAGAAATGACCAAGGTTCGATTTTTTTGGTAATTTCTTCCTTGTTTCTTCAATCTCGTTCTTGGTTCTTCATTTTCGATTTTAGATCTAAATTCGATTCGTTAATTCACACAACACTTAGAACCTAATTGTTGAATTTAGGCTTTTAATTTCAGTACTTTCCTTTGAATTCTGTGTCGAATTTGAGTTGAGGTTTGTTTCATACTTTCATGTTCGTTTGTATGTGAATGCAACTGCTTACTGGCCAGTACCAGCATCAACGAACGCTCAAGCGAAACCTACGTCGACCGAAAAATGCAGTCGGTTGAGTTGAAGTTTGATTTCTGGTTCAAGTTTGAAACTCTTTTGGTTTAGTTGAATTTCATGTTGATAATTTTTGTTTTGCTTTCAATAAAGGAAGTTTTTTTTGAGATTTGGCTTTGTTGCTGTTGAATTCTTTTGGAACTATTGCTGCACTTTTGGAGGTAAATTCGTCAACCAAGCTTATTCGATACACTCATTTTTGTTATGATTTTGTTTATAGTTTTATGAAAGGGATTATTGTTTTTGATTCTATTACTTTGTGTTTTTATAAAGAATTTTATGACAATTAATATGTTTTCAATTTGTTTACGTATGGAATTTAGACAGTATATAATTTTGTAGTTGTAGCAGCTGAAATTGAGTTAATGGTGGTTGATTTGATTGAATGAGAAACATCACGTTTTCTTTCTGTGAATGAAGTGGTTCATGTTTCAAAAAAGGTGTCTAAAGTTGAGTTATTTCAATTTGGTAGTTAGGAGTAGTTATTCTAATTTTTTGGATGATTTGTCTGATACTATTGCATTGATCTGGTGCACTATGGGAATTTGATGGCTTTATGAAGAAATTTTTTATTTGATCTATCTTCTTACTGGCTATAGAACCACCTAATTCGTTTCTTTGATACAAATACTTGGTGTCTTAGTATTTTTGCTTGGCTTTTTCTATCTTGGATATAGTTTTGTCCTCGGTGCACCAGTTCTGAAGGCATATAATGGATTCAGGGCAAGTTAGGTACTTAATATAGCTAGTTACCTCCACTAGGTCAATTAGTGTATCTCTAGTTGTCATATTAAACCATAAAAATAAGGGCACAATCCTTTTGTACTATTTCCTTTTTGTATCTAAACTTTTGGTTGATGTTGCTTTTATATCTTATGCCAGAAATGGCGCTGAGGATTTGGAGTGGATTATCTATCTAAGAATATGAAAATTGCAGCTCAAACAGGCAAAAGCTCCCTGCATGACTTTTTCCTTTTTCCCTCGCCTACTATTTGTCCTGCTTCTCTACTTAAAGGAGTGATGTATGTTACCTCCTAATAATGATGGGCTTAAACAAATAGTTAGATGTTTAATTAATTTTGGGCTAATTCCTAATTAAGTAATTTAAAGAGGATAACCAAGCAATTCTCACTAATAGTCAAGTATTTTAAGCATTACCTTCATATTTAACTAATGAAATATTAGAAATCAAATTCTCTTCTTGATAAATTAATATGTTTTTTTTTTGTGAGGTGTTTATTTTGTTTGTTGAGAGTGCTTGATTTGTGATTGAATGAGGTAATGCTTTTGAGGTGGGTTAAGCCTTGGTTGTTGCCATACCATGAAACTGCCCCAAGTCAGTAGCCTACTACCATAGGTGATTATTAGGTGGTGCCTAGGAAAGGTAATGTACATTTGCAGGTCTGATTTTTGTAGTTATGGAGAACGTTTGCTCTACACCAAATAAATGTAGATTAATAATTTAATCACACTTGTTTGGTCCATATCTGTTTGAGACAAATGGAACTGTCTTTTGACTTTTGAGGTTTGAGATCATTGAAAGAGGGAGAACAAACACTATATAACTTATAATTCCTTTCTTTGCAGATATTGAACATCAATGGGATAACTGGCGGGTTCAATTTTCAGGTACCTCTCCTCCAAATGCTGATATTTCCTCATACTTTCTTTTCCAGGTCATATTATCCAAAAATGTCCCTATAATTTACCTGATAATACATTAAAAAAAATATAACCCCTCCAATCCTACTATATGACCATTTAACGAACTTTTCTCATTCCATATTAGTTTTCTAAAACCTCTAGATGGTATTAACATGTGTACCAATGAGACCTTCAGTATTACCATCGGAAGGGTTTTTTTAGTATCATTGAACCAACATGAATGACTTGTATTTGTAAATGACCATAGTGTTGATACACATGGAATGCTCGAAGATGAGTGAATAAGTAGTTTGTTTTCTATCTTAAATCTAGATTCCTTAACCCATGGGATCCTTTTCTAAGCTTTTACATTGCCTAACTGCCTTGATCTCCTAAGATATCATTGATAAGAAATGAGACAAACTCTGGAATCATGTGCAAAATATAATATACAGAGGAGTACTTTTCACTTATTTCTTGTTCGTACACACATCTGTGATTGCATAGACCGACAATGACTTATAGAACTCTCTTCTACTTCTACACAAGCATTGTTTTATTCCCTCACCACTCAGATTTACGGTTCCACTTGCAAAATATATTATTTTACTCCCTCATTGATGTATTTTTTCACCTTTCATTTATAATATGATTTGACTAATATTTCCATGGTCTTTAAAGTATAATCGTGTTATTTTCTATCCTTATATACTCCAAATCACCTTTGTTAAGCAACTCTCCTTTCAGGTTGTCTACATTTCTTTCTCTGAGTACTAATATCTGTATTTAACTATTTATTGCAGGTTGTGTACTTTCAATACTATGGTGATCTTCCAAAGGCTCTATGACACTATATCCAATGTTTATGTTGGCAAAAAGCTCATTCAATTTTCATAACATCCGTTGTTCATTGTTTATATTTGCCAGGTAAAGTATATCAATTCCTCAACTTTGTATGTGTTTCCTAGAGGTTCCTTTTGTTTGCACATGTTTTGATGTCATCATTGTTTGTTATTATCAATGACGTGGCACGTGGTTTTGACTGTGTGAGACTTGGATTGCATGACCTTTACTTGTGCATGAGAAAGAACAGCCTTAAGGTCTTAACGGTACTGTGGCTCACCACTCTCACTGTTGCAAGTGCTTTGGGCTGATAAGTTATGAAATTTAGTTGAAATAACTCTCCTTTATTTAGTGTTAATGCTTTCAAAAGATGTGAAGTAAATTGTACTCATCAGTAAAGCTTAAAAGTCGCAATTTCTAAGTGATTTGTGGCTGAGTTAAAATGCAAACATTTTCCTTCTATAAATGGAACTTTTTGTTTCTTTTGAGTGAGCAGGTTTGTGTTACTTATAAAAGTCAACTTTTTTCTCTCTTTAACTGAGTAATGAGATACTGTTGTTCCGTTGCTTTACCTTTTGTTCTTTCATGGAAAATCTAGTCTATCTTAATATGTTTATGGGAAAGTTAAGCGTGTGTGAGCTTCTCCACGTTTCTAAGCATCTCTAATCAATCCTTCTACAGGGGTTTCCCGAGAGTGAAATTATAATGCACTGGCTGGTGTTTGAGTGACATTTTACATCTGTTTTATGTCAGACTTACAATTATAGTTATAGTGGGATTTGCAGCTTTTCTATCTGCATTCTTAACACTTTTCTGCATAATTTGAAAATGATGGTTGAAAAGGGATTGTGGGAGTAGATGTTAGTTTGGTTAATTTTTTAGTTTCGTTGCATCTTATTATTTTAGCCAAATTATTAATTAATTGTTATTTCTAGATGGTGTTTTAAAGTCGGCTTATTTGGTGTGTTAAAGATGGCGTTTTGAAGATTTTGCTCGTAAGATGGTTTCCTGTATTTGTATATATGTAGTTAAGGAACAAGTGATTATAGTTAAGGAACAAGTGATTATAGTTGTATTATATATTTCATGTACTTTGATTCTACTTAATCATGGTTAATAAATTTTTTGTTTATTTTATTTGTATTGTACAGAATATATAATACCTGATTTAGTTTTTTGGTGCTACCTAGCTAGTTGTGTAATGTGGGGCTGCTACTGGTGCTAGGTGGCAGTGTAATAGGACATTGCTACTGGTGCTACCTGGCTGTGTAGTGCTGGGCTGCTACCTGGATGTTCATGCGATTTTTTTTATAAAAAAAAACAGAGCAAATGCTCTAGTGATTAATTGAAAACCGGAGCATTTGACTACTAAATGCTCCGGTTTTCCCTTAATAACCGAAGCATTTGTTAGTCAAATGCTCCGGTTTTATCTTACAACCGAAGCATTTGTATAACATCCAAATGCTCGTATGGTGTCTGCTACGGGTCAAATACGGAGCATTTGTGGCCTTAAAAACCGGAGCAATTGAGGTTTTTTCTACTAGTGTAGTCTTTTTGTGTGTTTCCTGACCCCATCTAGATTAATAATTTTAGGGAGCTTTAAAATATTGTTTGATTGTTCTATTGCATAAAATCTGTTGTGAATTGTTATTTAATATAGGCCAGCAATGGGCAATATAGTTCCTGACTATATTGTACCCTCAATTTTTGGTTCCTGACCATCTATGGAGTCATGGCGGGGAAACCTACATTGGATAAGTCCCTAAGATGTCCCTTCCGTTTCAATCCAATTAGGTTTATGATTCTTCCTCTAAAGAATTGTTGGCAACTTAAAAACGTATTTTTAATAAAACCTTAACAATGGGGTAGTCAAATAAATGCGCTCACACCGCATGTAGACATTAAAGGAATTAAAAATCCTACGCCTACAATTTGGTGACTCCACTGGGGAGGATTTTAAAAAATTAATTCTTTTAAATGAGTGGGTGAAACTTGAAAAATACAATTCACTCTTATTTTTATGCCTTAGAATATTATATTGTTTTGCATGTGCATGGCTATTAGCCATGATAAGGACAATCTACCTTGCCTCACTAGCACATGTTTTATGTGTGAGGTCACCCCGGGGGGGTTTGCGCTTTGTCCTTCCAAAAACTTCCTGAGCGATAGTGTTGGATCTTAATCATAAGCAAACCTACCCAACTATGGCATTGTTCTCTTGTTCCTGACTTGAGACTGGAGTACGTCTTACACGTGGCCACCTCTTTAAGCAGGGGTACGAAGCGTGGGATTAATCTCTTAGTCATAGACCCTTTTCAGCCTTAACCTAAACCTTACCAATAGTTGAATGTAGAACTGGACTTTAGGTTGAGAACTTTTGCATCCATGTTACTTGACATTTATGTATGATTGCAATTTTTGCCTGATCATATTTTATTAACATGTTGATATGTGTTGCGCCTAAAACTAATACACTTCGCGTCTAAAAACTGTCTTTGTTTTCGCCCGAACATTTGTCAAAATTACCAATATGCATGCTGCAGAGTATTGCGCCAAACGCATTAAATTGCGCCTGGCGCAACACTCCTGCGCCAGCTGCGCGCATCTGTTGCGTAACAAGCAGTCTTTTCGTCCCATGCAAATTGGTCTTTTGACCACTGATCGCGTCAACAATTTGCGTCAATTAGTGCGTCCTAAACTGTTCTTATAATTAGTGTGTCAGTCTTCACGTCTCGACATTATACAAGATTTATCAGAACATCGTCTAAACTGTCACGAACATGAGGGTGGGCTCAGCACGCTAGACGCATGAGGATGCGCCTAACGCTGTTGTCCTGCGTCAAACGCACCCTTTGCGCCACGCGCAAAATCGCTACGTGGTGTATTGTTGTGCATTTCTCGTTTTCGGTCACTTCAGGCAATGTGATGATCAATTCCGTATAATACTTCGTGAATTTGAGTCATTGACTATTCCGAACATCTCGTGTTTAACTTCACTTTAAAAAATAAAATAAAAAAAAGAGAGTCTTTGTTTTCTTTTAGACTTCCATCATCATTAGGTCTCACCTAGGTGCATGGTCATATTTTGTTTCTTTTTTTGGAGAAAGTCGGATATTCCTATCCTCCCAACAACTTACCCCATCTTAATTTTTTTTTTCCAAAACTGCATTTTCATTGGTGACAAACTCTTGCCAATATATCATTATCCATTTTCCTCCACAGAATAAAATCCATAATGTCCAATATGTCATTATCAATCTTCCTCCACAAACTCAAATCCATAACGTCCAATATGTCATTATACATTTTCCTCCATAAAATAAATTCATCATTCATTATCCATAAATTCATATATCATCCATAAAATAGATTTCCTTCCATAAAAGTGACAGTCCAGAAATACTTCAAATCTGGGGTAGATCACTCCCTCCTGAGCCTGATAGAATGGTTCAGGGAATTCAGAGCAAGGATAATCTTCTCCTTCCCTTAGAAATTATCTATTCAAAGTGGGTTGATAGGTAGGAAAAGGGATACTGTCCTTGTTCTTGGTATTGCGATATGCTATGCGTTGTGCAATACGTTATGTGAGCTCCTTCTTGGTGGGCTTGTATCCTAAGCCAAATAAATTTTCTACTGACTTAGAGTCAATGACAGAAGGTGCTCTAGACTTCTTACTTGCCAGTGACATACCTGGGAAGTGTCCCTTCTTGCGCATGATATAGTTGACTGCTAGATTGGAGAAGCAATCAAAATCAAATGGCGCTAAATCCTCTTCAATGAGGGCTACTTCTTCGGGAACGAATCCTCAAAGATCTTCATCCTCCTCATCATGATCTATGTGGCTGAGAGGTTTGTCTATTACTTGTACTTTCATTGTAGAGGCATCAAGAGTTATGGGAATGCCATCCACAATCATCTTAACCTTTTGATGCAAGGAAGATGGGACCGCACCAAGCTAATGAAGCCATGGTCGTCCTAATAGTAAGTTGAATGAGGACTTAATATCAATGACCTGAAAAATCGTGAGCTTTTCTATAACCCCAGCAGAGATGTTTAGGGCTACAGTTCCCAAGGATTGACGACGAGAATTGTCGTATGCAGGATGCCTTGATGGGAGGGACTGAAATCCTCATCTTTGAAACCTAGGCGGCGCGCAGTTCGCAATGGACATATGTTAATGGCAGATCCATTGTCTACTAATGTCATTGGGACATTCATGCCCACACATGCTACAGTGAGGTGTAGGGCCTTGTTGTGTTTGCTTCCTTCAAAAGGATGGTCGTCATCAGTAAAGGAAATAGTGTTTCCTCGGATTGACTTATCAGCAGTCAGGAAATTGACTAATCCTTCAGGAGAAGTGTCAGATGACACATTCATCTTGGTAAGGGCATTTAATAATGCCATGCGATGCCCATGAGAGGAAGCTATCAACTGCCAAATGTTAACATCAGCTTTTATTTTCATGAGCTGTTGAATGAGAGAGTTCTCTTTGGGAAGAACTCCTTCATGAGATGCAGACGATGTGGGAGGGTTATCCTGAACAGGCTGAGTTAGCCTTCCAGTTCGAGTAAGTACCCGTACCGCCTCCTCATCACTTTTGTACCAATCCATTGCTAAAGTAAAGCGATCGATTTTAGGAATAATGACTTCATCATCGTCATATAGTCCTAAAGGTGGAGAGACACATGTTCCCCGTCTATAGTCACTTTCTTCTGTGACATACTCATCTTCTTCATCACTATCCCAGATACCATTGAAATCTGGTGAGGTGCTAGCAATAATGATAGCGGGGACAGGATCCCCTATTGGTGCGATCAAGAGAAATGGATCATAGCAGTATTGATCCTCATAGATAGCCAGAACTTTGCTTAATGGTCTATCTTGATTGTTAGGCTTCTTCCCTGCAGGAGGAATGGCAATTCTGCCTTCATCAACCATGTCTTGAATAACATTTTTCAGTTTGAAACAGTCCTCTGTCTTGTGACCGTTCCCTCTATGGTATTTGCAGTAAGAATTTTTATCTCAGTATTGACTCCTTTTACTTTCTTCTAGATCAGGAGTCGGTCCAATGGGAAACAAATCGCCCTTCGAATTGAGGCTATCAAAAGTTGTGGCATATGACATGCCTATTGGAGTGAATGTCGTTCTCATATTCCTCTGCAAGGTTTTTTGGGGCGCCTCAAGAAGGTTCACCTCTCCACCTTTGGAAGGGGATCCGTAATCATTCTTCTTGTTGTTATTATTGCCCTTATAACGATTGTTGTCAATTTTGGGCAACTTTCAATAAGTCATCTTCAATTTGCACACCTATGTCGTATAATTTGGTGAAATTATCGATACCCAAGTATTTGAGATGAGTTTTGTACTTGGGTAACAAGTTGTTAACAAATATGCGGACGAGGTCCTTGTCAGCAGGTCTGGAGACCATGTAAGCAGACTTTTCCCTCCACTTGTTAAGGTAGGTGGTAAAGCCTTCATTGTTATCTTGCTTCAATACTTCCAATTCCCTTAGTGAGGTTTGGATTACAGTGTTATGTTCGTATTGCTTCATAAACTCTCTAGTGATATCACCCCATGTTTCAATATACTTGGGGTCCAGGGAGTAGAACTAATTTTGACAGGCAGGGTCCAACGACATCGGGAATACCGTTGGATAAAGTTCAGGGTCCACAGACTTAATGATCATAGTGGCCTTGAAGTTCATCAAGTGATACTTTTCAGGTAGTTTTCCCTTGAATTTGCTGTTCTAATCCAAATCAAAGTAGGACTCCTTATTGGTGACTTTTTTAATAGCATTTCCCATTTGCTTGGCGAATACAGCATTTTCACCACTTTCAACTTGGTGCAGACGGAGAGTGACCTCCTCCAAGTTCTTAGCCATTCGTTCAATGATATTGGTCAATTCAGTAACCTTTTCGTCACCCATTGTTGCTTCAACAGTTGACCGTTCTTTAACCGGTGGAACAGATCTAGCCTTTCGCGCACGCGGACGACCTATCGAGACTGTTTTCTCAGTTACCCTGTTTGACAAGGACACACTAACTTAGGACATACTCCAAAAATAAATAGGGTGAGGAATGAATATATTTTCGAGAATATCAGTTTAATTTGTACAAAACTCCTGCCAAAAGGAACAGTCCACTGAAGACTGTTTAGACTACAAGGCATTATGAGTTCTATTCGGTCAAGAACGAGTTAAATACCCAAATAATATTGCTCATATCCAGGCTGTGCTACAAAATGAAGACTTCGACCCTGCTATGCTAATCACTCCTGCAAGTGGCATCATGCAAGGATGGAGGAAGACTATCGAGCTGACTACTCCAAATGGAAAGAAGATGATCTTCACCACCGGAGAAGGACCAATGTTTGAAGAGTTCGAGTCTGAGTCTGAATCTGAGTCAGAGTCTGAGTCTGTTGAGTCTAGTGTCCCAGTTGGGACTACTTCTAAGCCTGTTAATTCTAGTGTCCAAGTAGAGTCTTTAGCTTCTGCTGAGTCATTGTTCAACTCTATGATTTCCGATTTCAATAATATGAACTCATTTGCTTATGACTTGTGCAATATTGCTACTTCCTCTTCTCCTCCTCCTTCTGATTGCAACAATGAATCTGAAAAAGAAATAATTAAAGCAGTGGAAGAACATGAAAATAAAACTCCAATCATTGAGGAAACAAAAAAAATTAATCTTTCAAACGATAATGAACCAAAGGAGGTAAGAATTGGATTAACTTTAAGCAAATACGAACGCACTCAATTAATCAAAACGTTAGTTGAATATATCGACGTATTCGCATGGTCCTACCAGGACATGTCTGGCATTGATCGCGAAACTGCTCAGCATACCATTCCCCTAATCGAAGGGATGAAGCCTGTCAAACAAAAGTTGCAGAATAAAGCCAGAGGTAGCTCTCAAAATCAAAGAAGAGGTCATTAAACAACTTAATGCAGCTTTTATAAGAGTCGCTAACTACCCTGACGGGATTGCTAATGTTGTGCCCGTGCCTAAAAAGATGGGAGAGTTAGGATGTGCGTTGATTATAGAGACCTCAATAAAGCAAGTCCTAAAGACGGTTTCCCCTTGCCTCACATAGACGTCCTAGTAGATAACACTGTCAACCATGCCCTTCTCTCTTTTATGGACGGGTATGCAGGGTATAATCAGGTAAAAATGGCCGAGGAAGATATGGAAAAGACTACCTTCATCACACCGTGGGGGACCTTTTGCTATACCGTCATGCCTTTTCAATTAAAAAACACTGGGGCCACCTATCAAAGAATTGCGACTACCCTTCTCCATGACATGATGCATAAAGAGGTAGAAGCTAAGTTTATATAGATGACATGATAGTTAAGTCCAAAGATAAAGAGGAACACCATACCGCCCTTGAGAAGTTCTTCATGAGACTTCGCAAATACAACATGAGACTTAATCCACAAAAATGCGCTTTTAGGGTCACTTCTGGGAAACTTCTAGGTTATGTCATCAGTTCTAGAGGGATTGAAATTGACCCTACTAAAATAACGGCCATCATGACCATGCCTCCACCTAAGAAAGAGAAACAAATAAGGGGTTTCTTAGGAAAAATCCAATACATCAGTAGGTTCATCTCTAAACTGACTAGGGTGCTTGAGCCCATCTTTAAAAAGCTAAAGAAAAGTGTTGCTGCCGAATGGGATGAGGATTGCCAAAAAGCCTTTGACAAAATCAAAGAATATTTATCCAACCCACCTGTCTTAGCACCTGCCTTACCAGACATACCTTTCAGGCTTTACTTGACTGTGACTTAGACCGCGGCTGGGGCCATGTTGGCACAAGAGGTTGATGGGAAAGAGCGCACCATTTACTACCTTAGTAAGAAGCTCTTAGACTACGAATCCCGTTACACCCCTTTAGAAAAGCTCTGTCTTGCACTAGTCTGGGCCACTAAGAAGCTTAGACATTATATGCTCACTCACATAATCCATATAGTGTCACGACTAGACCCTCTTAAGTTCTTGTTCGAAAAGCCAACCCTTAACGGTAGACTCTCCCGCTAGGTAGTAATGTTGGCCGAATTTGACTTAAAATTTATCCCTCATAAGTCCATCAAAGGCAACGCTGTTTCCGACTTCTTAGTGGATTTCCCTGTAGATGAATCTCGCGAAGAATATGAATTTCCTGATGAAGACCTTCTAGTCACGGAAGAGGAAAGTTGGGCACTATACTTCACTATACTTCGATGGTGCATCCAACCAAAAGGGATGTGGCGTCGGGGTACTCCTGGTATCACCGGACGGCGAACACACTCCTCTTTCTGTTAAACTCGACTTCGATGTTACTAATAATGCAACCGACTACGAAGCTTGTATCATAGGGCTCCAGGCCGCAGTGTCCCTCGACATCAAGAAACTAAGAGTGTATGGTGGTTCATGTTTGATCATCAATCAAATCTCTAAAAGATGGAAAGTTAGAAATGAAAGCCTCTTGCAATACCAAACTCATCTAGAAACCATTGCTGAACAAATTCCTGATATACAATATACATACGCTTTAGCCCGCTTAGCCTCTTGATTAGGATTCCTCGCACCATGCCAGAAATGCCCCTTATCATTGAGAGACGGCAAGAGCCTGCTTATGTTCATGCCTTAGACACTGAGCCAGACCCTATTCCTTCTGAACCCTGGTTTATTGATATTCTCAACTATGTACCTGGAGCTTCAACTAGAGCTCAGCGTGCCTTAAGGCTCTTAGCCTCCCAATATGTCGATTATAACGGGACATTGTACAAAAGAACACCACAAGGCGTGCACCTGCTCTGTATTGATAAACCTGATACTACAACGGTCATGGATCAAGTCCATAGTGGAATTTGTGGCACACATATGAAGGCCGCATATTAGCTCAAAAGATCATTCGCTTAGGTTATTACTGGACCACAATGGAGAAAGACTGTTACCTTTATGCGAAAACCTGTCCAAAATGCCAATTATGCGCTAACCTGCAACATGTCCCACCTTCCTTGTTATATACCTTCACTTCACCTTGGCCATTTTCAACTTGGGGTATTGACATTATTGGTTAAGTAACACCACCTAGTACTGGGGGGCATTGAATTCATCCTTGTGGCTATAGATTACTTTACTAAATGGGTAGAAGCAGCATCCTATGCTAAATTGACAGCTAAACATGTCTTTGCATTCTTAGAAAAGACCATAATTTGCCGCTATGGGATACCCCACGAGATCATCAGTGACCAAGGTACCCACTTCCAAGCTGAATGTGAACAAGTCCTTGAGAAATATTGCATCAAACACCATCGTTCTTCCCCGTATAGACCCCAGGCCAATAGTGCTGTGGAGGCTGCTAACAAAAATATCAAGGTTATTATCCAGAAACTGACCGAAAATTATAAAGATTGGCCCGATAAGCTACACTTTGCCTTATGGGGATACCGCACTTCTATCCGAACATCTACCGGAGCTACACCTTATTCTCTTGTCTATGGCATAGAAGCTGTTCAACCTGTTGAACTACAAATACCATCCCTGCGCATTGTCAAAGCTAGATTCGAAGAGCTCATCTGACTCGATGAACGAAGATTACCTGCCTTGCATCATGTGCAGGTTTATCAAAATCGTATTGCGAGATCTTTCAATAAGAAGGTCAAACCCCAATATATTAAAGAAGGCGACTTAGTGCTCAAAGCATTAAGGAAAAATGTGTTAGATCCTCGAGGTAAATTAAGACCTACTTGGGCCGGTCCATACATTGTCAAGACAATCTTATCTAGAGGAGCAGCTCAACTCATTGACATGGACGGCAATGAATTTCATAATCTAACAAATCTTGATCAACTCAAGAAATTTTATGTGTAACACACAACCAATTCTTTGATTGGTAATAGTTATCCAATTTTTTGAAGCATGAACTACGTGCGGCCTGATTCCTATTTGGATACATAGGCAACATTGTACAAGGTTCGGCCCCTTCATTAACCAAAACCTCCTGCGGTTCATACGAGTTTAGAACAACAAAAAATAAAAAAATAATTGTTTTTTTTATAATGATTAATTGCGCCAGACACAACAATTTTGCGCCTAGCGCAGTCCAGTGCGCCAGACGCACTATTCTCGTTTAGCGCACTGACCCGCTTTGCTGCTGGCTCGAATGTTTATCCGGCATTCGTTAAGATGCTTAAATACAACAATATTTTGCGACATATTTAGGCTCACTTCGGTCTACATAAAAATAAACTTTGTTTTTATTAAACTTGCTAAATGAAAATAAAACATGAAACATAAGTTATGACTACACTATAAAATAACTATGTGGCATGAAAGCCTTATTGAAAGCAATAAATCACCATAAAAACAATAATTCTGCGGACATTGTTGCAATCAGTCCTTCTTCTTTCTCCCCTTCTCAACCTTTTCTCTCTCAGTAAAAGTTTCTCCCTTTTCCATCTGTAGTTTTGGTCTAGGTGCCTTCTTTTTTTCCCAATACACCATAGGTTCCTTCCCTTTGCCTGTAGGAGTGTCCGTCTGTCGAGTCACCCTTCCTGTGTCAGCCCTTTCTCTGATTACTACTCCCGCTAAGTGTAGTCTTCTCTTTGTCGGTGGCATCCGTGGCCAAAGTCGTTCCCGCACTGGTGCCACCTTTGGCCCTAAACGTTCTACTCCAAGTTAGACCATATATCCTTGGAGCAATGGTGTCTTCAGCAGGGATTAGTTGGCAGTACCCATATTGTCTCAAAACCCTCGACGGAAAATAAAAGGTCATGGTATACAGACTACACAACCTCACATAGGGTGAATCATCACGAATCCCCACCATGGACCCAATCCTCCACCATGGCACTACCCATCTGACACTCAGCTCATCATCCCCAAAGAAAAGGGTCCAGTCTTCAAAAGATTTCTTCGTGAAGATTTTCTTCCTGCCAATGAAACCCTTCTAATTATATCTCTCCATATTCTCAGGAGGATCAATTAACCTCAAATGTTCCATAAGCCAGATCTGCATCAGTAAATAAAATATTATTATTGCTTCATGACGAGTGGTAATACATGTACACTATTTCATTATTGCTTCTCCAAGAGTAATAATACGTGCACAACGTTCATTGCTTCATGACGAGTGATAATAAATAAAATCTCATATTACTTCCTATCGAGTAATACGAGTGTCCCCATATCCACGCCTGACACACAAAACTGCGCCAGAGGCGCACTATCAGCGACAAACGCAGACAGAAGCGCCCGGCGCATCACCCTGCGCCCAGCACAAATTCCTTTTTAATTTTTCTTCGTTTTTTTTGGATGAAATATCATAATTCCATTATTCAATACAGTCGTCATAATCCGAATAATTTATTATGTATTATTACTTCGCATAGAGTTATAATATGGATAAATATAATATAAAAAAAAAGAAGACAAAAAAATTATTTCTTTGGTTCATGACTAAAAAATTATATTTTTACCTGTAGCAGTAGGGGGTTCCCCGAAAACTGCCCTTTTGGGTCCTTTACAGCATCCAAACTGGAGATCATCTCCCCTACACAAAGTGACATCGGTTTCCTACCTCCAGTTGCTCTACTACAGTAATCAAGGAGGCAAAACCAACACCATGGTCCCCATTCACAAACAGAAAACGACTAAGCAGGCAAAATACCAGTGCCCGCATACGATATGTCTGTCTAGCCCTTTCAGTTGGAGGACTATACGTTGCAGCTAACCTAGTCAAATTAACCCTCCTCCCATACACAATTTCAGACATATTTTCTTCCTTTAGATCCAAGAACCTTTCAAAGTCCTTAAAAAAATAATCCTCCAAAGAAGGGACACATGGCAATTGACTACAAGGCAATCCAATTATAGCACCAAATTCCTCAGGCCAAATCGTTAATGCGTGGTTCCCAAAGTAAAAACAGTGATTGGTAACATCCTAAAAATTAACAGCTACATAAAAGAAATTATAATCTAACTGTACAAACCTCAGGGATGCCAATACATCCATATGTCGCCTCCCCAACTCGTGTTTCTCAGCAATAGTCATCGACGACAACCACCCACTTACAGTTGGTTCAAAAGTCATAGCAAACAGTCAAAAGTGACAGAGAAATATAGAGAGAGAGAAGTATAGAGAGGAATAGCACTCGTAATACTGAAATAACGCACAAATTCTCCTATTTATAATGGCTTCGCATCTCAACTCTAAACGGATTCGGACTTACCGTTCCAGACGGAAAACGCGTTACACGCTAAAGTTGCGCTTAGCGCACAAGGGCGCGCCAGACGCTGCTAAAATCTTGTGCCAGCGCACAATTAAGCGCTAGACGCCAAGGCTGCACTCAGCGCAATACTTCGATTCACATGGTCGACTCGGATTCTGATCTCTCACAAGATTTCGGGCCACTCCCCCTCCACTTCGGATAAAAAAACTATTTTTTACTTAATATCTATGTTTTCGGCCCATTTTTGTAAACCCACCCGCCCAAACCCTTTTCACTCTCTTATATTCTTTTTTTTGTTGGGAGAAGGTCGGCTACGCTCCATTCAAATTTGCTTTAAACTGAGTCAGTCGCATTGCATTTATACATGGCATTTTGGAATAAGGGTCACTGCTAAGAAAGTTTCACTAACAAACATGGGAAAGAAACAACACCAATAATCATAATGTTTGAACAAAAGACGCAATACATATCAACATTCGAAGATATACATCGTAACAAAAGTGCTGGCCACAGGTACACAAGAATAAAATAATGCAGACGTCTAAGGGGAATGAGGATTCTGCTCCCTCGAAGAGGAGTCCTTCGGTTTTTCAACCCGGACCACGCTCGACTCACCCGCATGATAGCCAATCCCAGGCTGCATCAAAGGAGTCATAGGCGCAGTCGGTCGCATCGGAGACAACTGTTGCATCCCCAACATCTGTTGTTGTATCTGCAACAACTGCATATACTGCATCTGCTGCATCCGCATATGCTCCATCCACATCGGAGAAGGCCTAGGGCATGGATCAGGCATGGCGCCTCCTATAAAGTACATGCTACCAATGCCAAACTGCCCAGTAAACGGACCCGTCGGAGGCCTCTCAAATGTCGACTCTCGGGGAGTATGAGCCGAAAACCTAGACTGGGTCGATACCCTCGCCTCGGGACGAGGCCCACTCTCCTGAGGATGACGCTGCACAAAATGTCACAAAGCATTAGCAAAACGAATATAACAAAATAAAACCAAAGCACAATAGGTCAGTCTACCTGGATATGTACGTTGTTGCGGCGGCAGGACATGCTCCTCTTCAGCTTGGCCATCCCATGCTTCAGCGAGTCATCCACTCGGAGAATCTGAACGACAGTCTCCCCAGGAACTGGAAATAAACAGTACAGAAGTCACTACAAGCTAGATGAATAATTAAAGTTCCTGACTTTCAACACTTACCGAGCTCACATGGGCCGGCATAGCACGAACAGCGTGTTGCTCTGCCTCTGGGGCAACATCGATCATCTCCTCAACAAGCCCGGAATCTCCAGTATACCGCATTCTCATATCCGGAACAAAAGATATACGAGCCACAGCAACCTCTTGGCAAAAGTAAGAAAACAATAACACTCAATACTTTGATCATGTCAAAGTAAACAAAAACAAGCAAACTCAATGTGCATACCTCGTTGAACTTGACAGGAGGAGCCAAGCGAGGCAAAAGGACAGCTTGGTAATCGCGATCACGAAAAACAAAGTCGTGATAGCTCACCCGAAGCGTCGCCCCTCCCTCGATAGCCTAAACAAGAGCAACCTTGTCCATCATGGTGACAGGGGGGTCATGAGGCAGCAGTAATAGCCTAGTCCCGTCGTGCTGACAGGTCACCCTCTCACCCAGATACCACACAGGGTATGACTCTCCGTAAAAAATGACCCTTTCACGAGTCAGAATGCGGGCCCTATGAGCCCAAGCTAGCATCTCCGGAAACGACGCCCAAGGATAAGAGGTAACCTGAAAAGCAGAGAAGAATTAACATCTACTACATGCACCTAAGGAACAAGATTGATTCACTACGATTACCTTGTCGTCCTTGACTCGCCGGATAGCCTTCCAGACACTCTCTACAGCACCGTAACGCGTCATCCCGAGCTCCGCCTAGGACAAGCAGGCAGGAAATGTAGGGTCACGAACCCTTTTCGGGGCCAATCCCGGAGAATACTCATAAAACCAAATCTGTAACAATAAGATTACCTTAGTACTGATCAAGATAATGAGACAAAAGATGGACGATGTGTACAATCATACCTCCAAAAGTCTCCATGGACCAAAAAAGGGAGACTGGTCCACCATCACCCAACTGCCTGCAAGCAGTACAAGAGATTGTAATAGCCCAGCTCGGGCCAGTCATAGGTCGACACTTGAGACAACTCCCTCAAGGGCTGTAGATATCGCGTCGAGACGCTCGATCCCCTATTAGTGCGCAACAGGCCACAGACAGCCAACCACAGCAGAATGCGTACCTTCTGCTCCTCGGTAGTCCCGTGAAGGGTGAGTCCTCTAGCCACTTTAGACCGGGGAGCGTAAGACGCATTTGGAGGAAGCATATCGGAAACCGGGCCGATCAAACCTCGAACCACCGCCGACTTGAACGGCAACGAATCACCTATCGGCACCCGAACGCCGGTAAAAGACAAGCCGGAAATAAAGGAGAAATCCAGTGGAGTGATGGTAAACTCCCCACGATGCATGTGAAAGGAGTTCGTAGTATCCCACCACCACCCAACAAGCCTCGAACGACAATCTGAGAGGAATGAACCTCTCCCATTCTCTCATAGGCATCGAGAAAAGAGGCCAGACCACTCTGCTCGATGAGGACAACTCGATCTCGGACCTTTCGGACTATCCTGAGCCGGGCAAAGTCAAAAGTCCCAAAATGACGAGTATTACCCTCGTCCTACAAATGTAAGAACAATAAATAAAATGCTTAGGCTATCGCGTGAAATGAAGTCGACATAACGCAGAATACTTACGACGCCTGAGAATGGGAGATGTGAAATATGATGCTCCGGATCAAAGTACAGCTGGTCGGGAGTCCACCCCATGGCCTTCCACGTCCTCCTAGATCCGGAAGCTGCTCTACCATCGTCCTCCCCATCCGATTCTCCCGACGACATGCTAATCGGATTGAACATCACAAACGAAACTAAGAATCAAAGAGTTCTCGACTCTAAACTAACAGATTTCATGAATCAGTAAAATAAAATAAAAAAATGCTTCAAAGCGTCACCACTACATGAGATTTCCATAATCCATTTCATACATCAAAATAGATTCATTGCCTTAAACATGATTTCTACCAGCAGAATCATCACACATTCAAAGTTCCCTAAGCATGTTTCTAGGTTCCAAACTTAGAAGCTACGCTAATCCTGATTCTGAGGTTCATCATCCAAGAATCATCACACATTCAAAGTTCCCTAAACATATTTCTAAGTTCCGGATTTAGAAATTACATCAAACAATATAATTCTAGATTCATGATCTACAGAATTATTGAACAACGAACTCACATGAAACGAGTATCAAACTCGTGAAGAACAACAAAATTGCTCGGAAAACTCGCCGGAAACTCGCTGGAACTCACCGAAAACCGCCGAAGACCCGCCGGAAAATGTAGCCCAAACTCGCCGGAAACGGCGCACTTCGTCTGCCGCCCAAAAAAAAAATTTACATGTGAGTGTCAAATCCCCCGAAAAAAAGAAAAAAAAAAGCGAAACAAAACCGAAAAGGCAAAAAGATAGGAAAATGAACCTGAATTACCGGAAAAACCACTCGGAAATTCGCCGGAAAACAGCCCGGAAAAAGGGTCGAAATCTTCGAAAATTTTCGCACCCCAAACTCTTCGCAAATCGCTCAAAGATGCCCAAAAATACCACAAAAGTAACAATTAAGCAAAAATAATCACTCCACCAAAGTAGATCTAGAGAAATGCTAGAGAAATAAGGAGTTTTAAGCTTCAAAATTTCGAAAATGGAGTTCGGCTTAGGAGAGAGAGAGATGAAAGAAAACGGCGAAGGAAGAGAGAAATGGGAGAGAAGAGGGTCGCCCGTGTTTTTAAGGTCATTTAATGACCTGCGCCTAGCGCGCCATGTGCGTCTGACGCATCATCAAGAACCGCGTCTAACGCGAAGCACTGCGACCAGCACAACATTACACGCCAAGTAATTTATACGCCAAGCATTACACGTGTATAACATCCAAATGCTCGTATGGTGTCTGCTACGGGTCAAATACAGAGCATTTGTGGCCTTAAAAACCGGAGCAATTGAGGTTTTTTCTACTAGTGTAGTCTTTTTGTGTGTTTCCGGAATCCATCTAGATTAATTATTTTAGGGTGCTTTAAAATATTGTTTGATTGTTTTATTGCATAAAATCTGCTCTGAATTGGTATTTAGTAGAGGCCAACAATGGGCAATATAGTTCCTGCCTATATTGTACCCTCACCCTCGGACTCACTTTTTGGTTCCTGACCATCTATGGAGTCATGACGGGGAAATCTACATTGGATAAGTCCCTAAGATGTCCCTTCCGTTTCAATCCAATTAGGTTTATGATTCTTCCTCTAAAGAATTATTGGCGACTTCAAAACGTACTTTTAATAAAACCTTAACAATGGGGTAGTCAAATAAATGCGCTCACACCGCGTGTAGGCATTAAAGAAATTCAAAATCCTACGCCTACACCTATCAATTCTATCCTACCATATTCATCAATTTCAAAAACTTACTTTTTTTAAAAAAATCAATCCTGCATCTCCTTTTATTCTACTCTTTTTCAAAAACATTTACTAATCATCATCATGCCACGACATTTCAAAAAAAAAAAATTTTTTTAGGCCCAATTCATATCCTATGTCCAGTTTGCATCTCCATGTAGGCCCTAGTTAGTCTCCGGACTATAAAAATCCAGTCTTAGGACTATAAAAGTTCATCCCTTAAAGTCTAGCTTGCTTGCTCACCCGTAAGTTCAAGGTATAGCATTCCTTAAGTCTATAGGCATTGTTGTGTCTAGTCTGCTTGCTCACCCGTAAATTCAAGGTCTAGCATTCCTTAAGTCCATAGGTAATTTTTGTGTCTAGCCTACTTGCTCACCCGTAAGTTCAAAGTCTAGTTGCCTAGCCTGCTTGCCTTAAGTTAAGAGTTTGGTCTCGTTATTGTCCAGCCTTCCTTAATGTCTAGCCTACTTGCTCACCCGTAAGTTCAAATTCTAGCATTCCATAAGTCCATAGGCAATTTTTGAGTCTAGCTTGCTTGGTCTATTGTAAGTTCCTAAGTCGAGTTGTCTACCTTGCTTGCTCACCCGTAAGTTCAAAGTCTAGTTGCCTAGCCTGCTGGCTTTAAGTTAAGAGTCTAGTCTCCCTTATTGTCCAGCCTTCCTTAAAGTCTAGCCTGCTTACTCACCCGTAAGCTCAAAGTCTAGTATCTCCTAAACTCAATCGCAGAGTCCAGTCTACTTGCATAGTCCAGTCCAGTCCATGTCTGCATTTGCATATAGTTAGGCCCATGTCTCCATCATGGTCAAGTCTATACCAGTCCAAAACCCATAACCATTTCCATTTCAAAATCACTTTCCATTTTCATTTCCGATTTTCATTTCCATTTCCACTTCCATTTCCCATTTCTCATCTCCATTTCTCATTTCGAAAGCATCATTTTTTACGAGGTCCATTCTATTTTTGTTCAGGACGGATCGTGAGATTATAACTTGGGAAAGTCCAACAGCGAGGCAACAAGGTCGACCTACTCCCTGACTCTTCAAGCGCATCCTCACCTTTTCAGACGAATCCTCCGACTCTTCTGAATCGTCATCTCAAATGGGGATTACTAATGAACAGCTTAGTGCCATTATGGCTCAACACACACTGATGAACTCTCATCTTGAGGAACAAGACAAAGAGATCAAGGCACTACGGGAGAAGCTCACTGAGGAAGACGAGCAAGGCGACACTCCACCACCGATCAAAACCAACACAGAACTGAGGTTTGAAAAACTCGAGCAATTGATCCAGTCAATTCCTGCGCTCGAGAGTCAGGCTCATGGCCATGACATCATTGATCCTGAACTAAGGGAGAAACTACCTAAAAAGGTAACATTGGGTGACCTCCCAAAATTCAAGGGGGTCGAAGACCCAGATGACCACTTGAGAGCGTTTTCCATCTCTATGGCTCTCAAGGGCATGAGCAAGGACCTATTTGCTTATGTCTTTCCTTAACCTGGGGTGCACATCCATCCAAGTGGTTCAGGTCATTGAATAAGGCCAAACTGAATGATTGGGACTACATCAGAGAAGAGTTCCATAAACAATACATCTACAATCCTCAGCTTCCTATTGGCCTTCGTGAGTTGGAGTTAACTAAACAAAACTCCAACGAAGACTTCATCACCTTCCTTAACAAACGGAGGGACAAAGTTGCACAAATGATTCACAGGCCATCTCAGGAGGATCAAGTCCGACTGGTGATCTGTAACCTGCAGCCAAAGTATAGGGATCATTTCAAGTTCCAACCTATAGAGTCTTTCACGAAGCTCTATAAGGTAGGCCTGCTGATTGAATAAGAGGTACAGGCCAACAAGAACAAGGGTTTAAACAACAACAACAACTCTTTCAAGAAGAGTAACAATAGCCCTTCTAGCTCCAAAAGCAATAAGGTCAATGCCATAGCTGCTGAAAAGAGAGGTTATCAAAAGCCTCAAAGAACATTTGCACCTTTAGGCATGTCCTTAGAAGAACCTTCACTAGACTTCATGCAAGGGGGGCACTTCAGCCTATTGGCCCTACTCTAGATCCTGCTCCCGAGAATAGGTCCAAGAGGTGGGATCCAAATGTCTACTGCAAGTACCACCAAGGGAATGGACACCCAACATCTGTGTGCTAGACCTTAAAGAATCACCTGCATGATATGGTTGAATACGGTAGATTGCCAATTCCACCTGCAGCAAAAGTCAGCAACAGCAGCAACCCCTTGGGTAGCACCTAAACCACGTCGGGTCTTAGTCATTTAACGCTAGTTTCCTAGGCTGAGTCGGAGAGTCCCTCCCCTAGCTCCTTCATTTCTCTTCTTGTCGAGTCTATGTCATTTAGATTTTTATTTCTAATAAGCCTTGTTCTATTTATTTCTGATTAATAAAATAATTGCATTTTAATTTTCATTTTCATTGGCATTCCATCATTTTATTTATGCTTTTAATTCAATGATGAAACTTAAATCACCTGATGAACTTGACTAACAATGATAATAATAATAAAAAATATCTGAAAAAAAAGAGAAAATAAAAAAAGGACATATATTGGATCAGGAGTTATTCCCCTCTCCCTGCCATTGGCTTTCATAAGCCATCCTCATACAACCAAGGAAAAAAAAAATCCTTTAAACTATCATCTCCATTAACCAAACCATCCCTTCAACATCAAAGCTCCATACATAGCCTTCCAATACCTTAAACCAAACTCGTGTGCAAGCCTTACTACATAAAAAATACTACCTCCGTTTCACAATACATGCACCATTTACTTTTTCAAGCACTCCATTGCTCTTCTTTCGATCTACCTTGAATTTTAAGGAAAGGGTTCGAAAACATATTTATTCTGACGCAGAAGGAGAAAAACATATGTATAAGTAAAATTATAAGAAGTTGATAATTGAAATCGTCGCATTTAGCCGAATTCAACAAGATCCCACTTGACTATGTTTTTTCTTACATAATTTTGAGAGAAAGATTGTGAAAGTTGGTTGATGAATATTGCCCAAATGAGAAATGGTGCATGTATTGTGAAACGGAGGAAGTAATAATCAATGCCAGGCAAAAACAAAAAAAAAATTGAAAAATTCAAAGTGCGAAAAAATGAAAACAGCAAAAGAAAACGCACAAGACAAAAAGAAAGAGCCAAAGGCAAGAAATGAAAAGTCAAGCTAGGGGGCTTGCACATAAGTTCTACCCCTCATTCAAATCCTTCAATCCATCAAAACCCTTAATCTTTAATCCAAAATCCTTACCTTAAACCTCAAGCCTTAAACCTTCTTCTAAACCTCAAGCTTTTAATTCTTCATCAACCTTAACTCCTTCCTAAGGTATGTCCGAGCCCGCTAGGTTGAAAACCCGAAAGGGCAGCCTAGGCAAAAGTTAGGGCATAAAAAAAATTATAAAAAAAAAATCAATCAGATCTAGAAGTACGAATGGTCTGCTTCCGCAAGGATACGTAGGTTTCTTCATCTCGAGGTCCGACCGCTTCAATAAAATAAAAATTAGTCATGGTCTAATGATTTGACTTTCTAGAATTTAGAAGCATACTCTTTCCAGATTACGACATACACTCGAGTATGCGCCTAGCCTCGTTTAAGCCTTTTCCCACCTATATTTATATGAGTCACAAATGTAAACCTTTTATTTTTCAATCCAAGCTCTCCTTGTCCCTGAAGGACTCTCCGACAATTCCATGATTTCCGGCGATACTTGATTTTGCCTATATCAACTTCCCAAAGAAGAATCTCCAATACAATCCCCATTGACAACTTGCAACGTTCAAGACTGATCAACTACATTTCAATATCAGATCAAGTACATTTCGATTAAGGCTCAAGCCTAATTCAAGCCAGGCTCACCCAAAGTGGGGGCTTCTTACGTGTGGTGGTTCCTCCCATTCAAATCAAACACCCGAAAAGTTGTAATCCGCGGACCTCGTTTACAAACCCTGATCATTTACTAAAAACGAATTTCGAAAATCATTCTATGCATTTCTATTCATTGTATCATTTTACATATCCGGATCTTCTAGCCTTGCAAAATCCTGACCTTGCATTCTAGCCTTGCAAAACCCTAACCTTGTATTTCATACATTCTAGTCTTGCATAACCCTGACCTTGCATGACGTGTCACCCTTTAGCTTTGCATAACCTTAATTCTTGCATTGCGTCTCATGCATCCTTAGAGAGTCTAAGTTTGCATTTTTGCATCATTATGTGCTTTATATGAGTTGTTTGCACCTATCTGCTAACATCTTTTCCTGCAGGTAATCAGATTGCTTGTAGTTATTGTCCTGCATACTAACTTTGTTTTGCAGAGACCGGCGGTTATAGATCAGTTCTAAACTGCAGAGAGTTTAGAATTGTACTCCGTCCCGACACAGTATACTTTGACTATCGGTTTCCTGAACCTTAGTCAAAGTGGGGGCTTCTGTAGACACATAATCGTGTCTCCCCATTTAAGGATCCAATGATGAAACATACCGTTGTCTTAATTGGTCCGACCCAAGGGCAGAGCAGTCTGAAAAGCCATTCAAAACCATTTCGAAAAGTGTTAAAGTCCTATTTTAAAGCCCAATTGATTATTCATGATAATTAATTGTATTTGAGCCCAATTCTTTGAAAAGCCCAATTAATTGGTATTTCATTAATTTATTTGAATAAATAAATATTTTCAAAAGATATTTTTTATAAGTTAAAATCAGATTTTATCCCGTAAAATCAAATATCCGTAATTAAAGGATAAAAGAAATCTTTTAAAACGCGTTTTAAATAAAGCTGGCAAAGGCATGGCAAGAGCCAGGCTAGTGCGCCTAGCGCACCAACCTGCGCCTGGCGCACGTCTGTGCGTCAGGCGCAGCTCTGTCCACCTGTGTCAGGTGCACTAATCTGCACTTGACACGTGGGTTTTGGACTCATTTAGAGTCTTGCGTCAAGCACGGCTCTCTACTTGAGACGCGGATTTTCTTTCTTATCTTTTTTAAAAGCACGTACCACGTGTACACTTTTTACTGGTCATACCGCGTCATGCGCTTGCCAGGTCAGCTGCGCCAGACGCAGATGGCGCGTGAGGCGCTGTGCCGTTTTCTCTATAAATAGGCCTGTTTTCCGTACAGATAAGAGGACGGATTTTTTCACATAACACTCGACGAATATTTTACGAACCTCTCTACGAACAATACAATCTCTCTACAAAATTCACACCTTTCAAACGCAAATACATTCAATCTACATACTTTCAGAAATTCCGATTTTCAGGCTTCACGATTGCTCATCCCGAAGGTTGTCAATCTCGTAGACCCAAGTCACGGTATAATCCTGAGGGTCCTTAGATAAATTATCTTTATATCGAAGTTACTGATAGTTTTCTTTCCTGATGTAGATATTTAATATAAAATCGCTCTACTGTATATTCTAAACCTTTCTTTTTTTTTCATACATTATTATATGCCTGCCTGATTGTTTTATACATATTATTATGATTGTCCTGCATGATTTTTATCACCCACATGTTATTTTTGCTAATCAAGACTTAAAGAACTGTTCAAACATTAATCAGATTAATTTGGACAACCTGTTAGGTTCCCTGTAATATTAATTGCATAATAACATGTCACTAAATATAGTCTTTTTATGCTTTTCCTGAACCAACTTAGGCTAACTATTTTTAGGGTGCTTTGAAACGATATATGATTATTCTTTGGCATAAAATCTACAATGAATCGATATTTAGTAGAGGCCAGTAATGGGTGAAGGTGGTTCATTATGACTATATTCGTACCCTCACCCCCGAACTCAATCTTTGGTTCATTTTGACCATCTATGGAGTCATGACGGGGAAATCTACATTGGATAATTTGTCCCTATGATTTTCCTATATCCAATTAGGTTTATGATTCTTCCTGAAAAGAATTGTTGGTGATTTCTTTCAAAACAATTTTCAATAAAACCTTAACAATGGGGTAGTCAAATCTAATACGCGCTCACACCGCGTAGGCGAAATAAAAACACGCCTACAACTAATAACACACTTTTTCCACTGAGAAAATTGATAGGCTGTCGTACACCTGTCAAAAATAATTCCTGCAAAAACCTTCTAACAATGTAGTTGGGTAAGTAGGGTCGAATCCACAGAGAGATGGTCGTTCTAATCTAGCTTACAAGGTATGGAGAAACTAAACAAGATCAGAGATATTATAGTTAAGGTTCTAAACTATGAAAATCAAACTAAAAGGATCTAGGGCAATGGTTCACCATGTTTATAACTATAATCTATCAAAAAATCATCAATAGTTCAATTAATCATATATCTAGAGCATAGGTTAATCCTACGGTCGGGTCATAACGCTCTCAAATCAACATATGCAGTACGGTCGCTAACATAATCAGATTTGCTAATTGTAGGTAAGCCTCTAAAGAGTACTATCTCTCGATCTATGACTCAATATTAGCAATATTTAATCAGACAATTGACCAGATTGCAAGATTAACAATAAAAACACTAATCAATTAGAGAAATTAATGACAAATCAATCCATCAAAAATATCAATCAAGAATCATAACATATAAACATGGATTCCAAAACCCTTGAATGTAAACTACTCAAACATGAAATAAAGAATAAAAACTACATCTTCAAAGGAAAACATAATTAAACTATTATATGAGGAAACTAATTGAACTCATGAATTAATGAAGAAAAAGATAAACTAGGGTTTGCAACTAGAAACTAGAGAGAAAGAGAAGAAGACTAGACCTAAAACCTAAAACTAAGAAATAACTTGAAAGCGAGGAAGAGAGAGAGAAGAAATATCTCTAATCTAAATAATATTCAATAACCTCATATGACTAGGAAAGTCACTTACAAGATAAGAAAAGTCTAAATATCATTAAATGGGCGGAATAGTGATCCGCGCGTACGCGTGGCAGATTTCAGCAGAAGCAGTGCAATCCTACGAAAGGCATAACTCCTTGACTAGACGTCTCCTCGGGATGTGCCACCTATCATTGGAAAGCTATTCCAGTCTAGTTTCCAAATATGCTGGAATTATTCAACTTTAAGAAGGACATCAAAAGTTATGATCAGAAGAGTAGACATGACTCTTTTTTCACACTAAGATGTCCCTTCCGTTTCAATCCGATTAGGTTTATGATTCTTCCTCTAAAGAATTGTTGGCGACTTCAAAACGTTTTTTTAATAAAACCTTAACAATGGGGTAGTCAAATAAACGCGCTCACACCGCGTGTAGGCATTAAAGGAATTCAAAATCCTACGCCTACACCTATCAATTCTATCCTACCATATTCATCAATTTCAAAAACTTACTTTTTTTAAAAAATCAATCCTGCACCTCCTTTTATTCTACTCTTTTTCAAAAACATTTACTAATCATCATCATGCCACGACATTTCAAAAAAAAAAATATTTAGGCCCAATTCATATCCTATGTCCAGTTTGCATCTCCATGTAGGCCCTAGTTAGTCTCCGGACTACAAAAATCCAGTCTTAGGACTATAAAAGTTCATCCGTTAAAGTCTAGCCTGCTTGCTCACCCGTAAGTTCATGGTATAGCATTCCTTAAGTCTATAGGCATTGTTGTGTCTAGCCTGCTTGCTCACCCGTAAATTCAAGGTCTAGCATTCCTTAAGTCCATAGGCAATTTATGTGTCTAGCCTGCTTGCTCACCCGTAAGTTCATGGTCTAGCATTCCTTAAGTCCATAGACGATTTCTGAGATTAGCCTGCTTAGTTTAATGTAAGTTTCGAAGTCTAGTTATCTTGCCAGCTTGCTCACCCGTAAGTTCAATGTCTAGTTGCCTAGCCTGCTTGCCTTAAGTTAAGAGTTTGGTCTCATTATTGTCCAGCCTTCCTTAATGTCTAGCCTACTTGCTCACCCATAAGTTCAAAGTCTAGCATTCCATAAGTCCATAGGCAATTTTTGAGTCTAGCTTGCTTGGTCTACTGTAAGTTCCTAAGTCTAGTTGTCTAGCTTGCTTGCTCACCCGTAAGTTCAAAGTCTAGTTCCCTAGCCTGCTGGCCTTAAGTTAAGAGTCTAGTCTCCCTTATTGTCCAGCCTTCCTTAAAGTCTAGCCTGCTTGCTCACCCGTAAGTTCAAAGTCTAGTCTCTCCTAAACTCAATCGCAGAGTCCGGTCTGCTTGCATAGTCCAGTCCAGTCCATGTCTGCATTTGCATATAGTTAGGCCCATGTCTCCATCATGGTCAAGTCTATACCATTCCAAAACCCATAACCATTTCCATTTCAAAATCACTTTCCATTTTCATTTCCGATTTTCATTTCCATTTCCACTTCCATTTCCCATTTCTCATCTCCATTTCTCATTTCGAAAGCATCATTTTTTACGAGGTCCATTCTGTTTCTGTTCAGGACGGATCGTGAGATTATAACTTGGGAACGTCCAATAGCGAGGCAACAAGGTCGACCTACTCCCAGACTCTTCAAGCGCATCCTCACCTTTTTAGATGAATCCTCCGACTCTTCTGAATCGTCATCTGAAATGGGGATTACTAATGAACAGCTTAGTGCCATTATGGCTCAACACACACTAATGAACTCTCATCTTGAGGAACAAGACAAAGAGATCAAGGCACTAAAGGACAAGCTCACTGAGAAAGACGAGCAAGGCGACACTCCACCACCGATCAAAACCAACACAGAACTGAGGTTTGAAAAACTCGAGCAATTGATCCAGTCAATTCCTGTGCTCGAGAGTCAGGCTCATGGCCATGACATCATTGATCCTGAACTAAGGGAGAAACTACCTAAAAAGGTAACATTGGGTGACCTCCCAAAATTCAAGGGGTCGAAGACCCAGATGACCACTTGAGAGCGTTTTCCATCTCTATGGCTCTCAAGGGCATGAGCAAGGACCTATTTGCTTATGTCTTTCCTTAACCTGGGATGCACATCCATCCAAGTGGTTCAGGTCATTGAATAAGGCCAAGCTGAATGACTGGGACTACATCATAGAAAAGTTCCATCAACAATACATCTACAATACTCAGCTTCCTATTGGCCTTCGTGAGTTGGACTTAACTAAACAAAACTCCAACGAAGACTTCATCACCTTCCTTAACAAACGGAGAGACAAAGATGCATAAATGATTAACAGGCCATCTCAGGAGGATCAAGAAGAGTAACAATATCAGTTCCAACCTATAGAGTCTTTCACGAAGCTCTATAAGGTAGGCCTGCTGATTGAATAAGAGGTACAGGCCAACAAGAACAAGGGTTCAAACAACAACAACAACTCTTTCAAGAAGAGTAACAATAGCCCTTCTAGCTCCAAAAGCAATAAGGTCAATGCCATAGCTGCTGAAAAGAGAGGTTATCAAAAGCCTCAAAGAACATTTGCACCTTTAGGCATGTCCTTAGAAGAGCCTTCACTAGACTTCATGCAAGGGGGGCACTTCAGCCTATTGGCCCTACTCTAGATCCTGCTCCCGAGAGTAGGTCCAAGAGGTGGGATCCAAATGCCTACTGCAAGTACCACCAAGGGAACGGACACCCAACATCTGCGTGCTGGACCTTAAAGAATCACCTACAGGATATGGTTGAAGACGGTAGATTGCCAATTCCACCTGCAGCAAAAGTCAGCAACAGCAACAACCCCTTGGGTAGCACCCAAACAACGTCGGGCCTTAGTCATTTAACGCTAGTTTCCTAGGCTGAGTCGGAGAGTCCCTCCCCTAGCTCCTTCATTTCTCTTCTTGTCGAGTCTATGTCATTTAGATTTTTATTTCTAATACGCCTTGTTCTATTTATTTCTGATTAATAAAATAATTGCATTTTAATTTTCATTTTCATTTTCATTGGCCTTCCATCATTTTATTTATGCTTTTAATTCAATGATGAAACTTAAATCACCTGATGAACTTGACTAACAATGATAATAATAATAAAAAATATCTGAAAAAAAAAGAGAAAATAAAAAAAGGACATATATTGGATCAGGAGTTATTCCCCTCCCCTGCCATTGCATTTCATAAGCCATCCTCATACAACCAAGGAAAAACAAAAATCCTTTAAACCATCATCTCCATTAACCAAACAATCCCTTCAACATCAAACCTCCATACATAGCCTTCCAATACCTTAAACCAAACTCGTGTGCAAGCCTTACTACATAAAAAATACTACCTCCGTTTCACAATACATGCACCATTTACTTTTTCACGCACTCCAATGCTCTTCTTTCGATATTAATATCTTTAATTGTGTATAAGTAAAATTATAAGAAGTTGATAATTGAAATCCTCGCATTTAGCTGAATTCAACAAGATCCCACTTGACTATGTTTTTTCTTACATAATTTTGAGAGAAAGATTGTAAAAGTTGGTTGATGAATAGTGCCCAAATGAGAAATGGTGCATGTATTGTGAAACGGAGGAAGTAATAATCAATGCCAGGCAAAAACAAAACAAAAAAATATTGAAAAATTCAAAGTGCGAAAAAATGAAAACAGCAAAAGAAAACGCACAAGACAAAAAGAAAGAGCCAAAGGCAAGAAATGAAAAGTCAAGCTAAGGGGCACCACACACGCACGACTCGCGTATATCGAGCAGACGCAGGTGCTTGGCAGCAGCCAAAGCCCGAGCCGCGCACCATCAGAGCACGAGTCGCGCGCTGCGAGCGAAGGAATTAGATTGTCAGCACTGAGTGCCCGAGTCGCGCGCCATAGATGCCCGACTCGCGCACTTCGACGCGGCTACGTCTCTTCGGCAGTTTTCAGCTTTCCTTAGGTTTTATTAAGAAGAAGAAAACGTTGTTTTGAAAAATGTCTTGTAATTTCTGAACTTAATTAGAGAGGATAGAGAAGAAGAAACCTAATCCCTATCATCCCTTTTTGAGTTTCGGATCATTAGTTTGAAGATTTCTTCGATGGATGCTATGTCGGTTGTAGCCTAAATCTAGTCTTGAGAACGGTTAATCAAGCTTCGGTCGATTATTGTGAGGTTTCTCTTTGTTAACTTTCTCTTAATTATAATTGTGATTTCTTGATTTTAATCTATGATTGTGGTATGTATTGCTAGGAGTACTACTAGTTTATACATTCGATTTATCATTTGCTAGGATTTAGAATTGATGCCGATTCATCTGTTCTTCTTTCATGAGTAGCAATCTAGGGTTTGATTAATGAATCTGATTATTCTTGATTAATCACTAGAGAAATCACAAGTTCCAATTTGAATATGTTGTGCTAGCAATTTGTTAATTGGCTCATTGTTTCCTAGTTCGTTGACGTTCTATTGATTTGAATTTAATCTCTGATTAGATTAGATTAATCTTTAGTTCAAGTTTTATGATCATCTGATTGTGATTGTTCAACGGTACTTTTAAGGGAAAGGAATTTGATTTCCAACTTTGAGTAATTAAGAGTACAGTTACACATTTGAGAAACCAATGATCAATAGTATGAATCGAAGTGGCCATTAACCGAACTCAAGATCCTTCTCTTCTTGATTACATTACTTTTTGATTGTTCTTTAGTTCTTCATATTTAGTTATTCAATTCTTTAATCCCAAAACCCCCATTTGATCTATTATAAGCACGAGTTAGTCCCCAAGTCTCTGTGGATTCGACCCTACTTGCCACTTACATTTATTTGTATTGGAAAGAAGGAAAATAAACTTTTATCTTTGGTAGCGCGTACGACCGCGTCCCACCAAATTTTGGCGCCGTTGCCGGGGACTTGGCAACTACTAAAACGTGTTTATTGTAGATTGTGTTTTGAAATTTCACTTTTTGATTAGTATATGGTTGGCACCCGTGCTACTAACCAAGATTGTGTGGATTACGATCCCGAGTTAGAATTGAATCTTTTCAGGTTGCGAAAGGAATTGAGAAGAAATTTTCAAGAACTTCCATTTTCATTGAATTTGGAAGAAGAAATGCCACCTAGGGTGGAGACTCGTACTCTGAGGGAGCTCACGGCTCCTAATCTTGATCAGCAACCATTATGTATCACTTTCCCAACACCGGAGGCAGGTACCACTTTCGAGCTCAAGTCAGGGCTCATTCATCTATTACTATCTTTTCATGGGCTCAGTGGTGAAGACCCTAACAAGTTCCTATCCGAGTTCCATGTTGTGTGCTCAAGCATGAAACCGAGTAATGCCACGGAAGAGCAAGTGAAGATGAGGGCGTTTCCTTTTTCTCTTAAGGATACGGCCAAAGATTGGCTATATTATCTTCCACTGGGGTGTATCTCTAGTTGGTCTGAGATGAAAAAGCGGTTCCTTAATAAATATTTTCCCGCTTCAAAGTCATCCACACTCAAGAAAGAGATCAGCAACATAGAGCAACGATATTATGAACCTTTGTATGAATATTGGGAGCGTTTTAAGAGGCTATGTGCAAGCTGTCCGTATCATGGATATAGTGAGGAAGATTTGATCTTATACTTCTACAATGGACTTTCTGATGATGATGTGCGGATGATTAATGCAGCTAGTGGTGGATCGATAATAAATGAGACTCCAGCGAACGCTAGAGCTTTGATAGAGGAGCTTTCTGAAGGCTTCAGACATTTTAGTAGGCGATCCACCCACAAGAAGGTGAATGTGAGTAGCTCAAACACGCAAAATCCCAAACTTGAAGAACAGGTTCAAGCTCTTACCTCACTAGTAAGAGAGCTCATTGTTAAGGGACACACACAACAAGTTATGGCGTGTGGGATATGTGCTTCAGATCACCCCACTGATTATTGCCCACAACTTCAAGAGGGATCAAGTGAGGAAGTCAACGCTCTTGGTTTTCAAGGCTCAGGGAATCAAAGGAGATATGATCCTTATTCCAACACATACAATCCTGGTTGGAGAGATAATCTGAGGTTGAGGTATGGTAATGAGCAAGGTAACCAACAACCCAATCATCAACCGCAACAACAGTTCATGAGACCCCAAGCTCCAGTTCAGGGTCATCATCAGGGTCAGAATTCGGATATGAGGCAAAGTTCTACAATGTCTACTGAAGATATGCTCAATGCCTTAACCAAGAATGTGACCACCATGCAAGGGAATATGGTACAGTTTCAAGAGGAAACCCGCTCTAGTATAAGGAATTTGGAAACACAGATGAGCCAGGTTTCGAGTGCAGTGAGCAGGCTAGAGGCTCGTGAATTGGGAAAATTACCCTCCCAAACATAAGTAAACCCAAAGAAGAATGTAAGTTCTATCATGATAAGGGGTGATACACAGCTGACACAGGGAGAAAGAGTGGTGACAAGAAACAAGGAAGTTACTTTACTTCCAAAGCATCGACCTCCCCTACCTTTTCCAGAAGCTTTGCGGGCCGATAGAAGGTATGAACGCAACAAAGGTATATATGAGTCCATACGCGAATGTGAGGTAAGTTCTCCTATTTTAACCAAAGCAGAGAACTCTAGTGAGCATGTTTCTGCTATTTCTCATAATACACTTCCTCCCAAATATGATGAACCAGGCATGTTTACCATCCCTTGCACTATTAATGATGTAGTATTCCTAAAGCTATGTTAGACTTAGGTGCTTCAATTAATGTGATTCCATTTTCACTATATGAGTCTTTAGCGCTTGGCCCTTTGCATGCAACAAATGTCATAGTTTAATTAGATGATGGATCCCACTCTTATCCCAAGGGTAAGGTCGAGGATGTGTTAGTTCATGTTGGTAAACTTCAGTTTCCTACTAACTTTTATGTACTGGACATGGAGTCTGATTGTCATGTTTCTCCTGTTCTTTTAGGGAGACCGATTTTGAAAACATCCAGTACAAAAATTGATGTTGGTGCGGGGTCATTAACTGTGGAATTTGGGGGACATTTAGAAGCATTTGGTATTCATGAGTCTAGGAATTCCCTAGCGACTGAACATCCCTCATGCTTTGTGGGTACTATTCAGTCCATAGAGTGTGATACTTATGATACCAGTGAAAGACATGAGTCATTGGAGGTAGTGAGGTTGCAAAAACATGTTAGACCACCTGATTTACTGCATAGTTTTACACCGTTATCACTAACGCTAGTTGTGCAGGAAGTTGTCTCATCAGAATTACAGGTACAAGTGATGGAACAAGGAGTTGAACCATCCCCGGACTGATTGTGGGAGGTATAAGGTCGAGCTAATGACTTTAAACTAGCGCTACTCGGGAGGCAACCCGAGCCCCTTTTTCTTTTCTTCTTTCTTTTTCTTTTCTATTTTTCTTCCTTTTATTTTCCTTCTTACTCTTAAACCTCACCATTTTTATACTCCATCACAACAAATTATCCTTCACCCACCGTTACCCCTCTTGTTTTCCGAGCTACAATTCAAAACACTCTTAGCCAATCATAATCCAAATTAAGCCAAAATACATCAAGAGACCTTTGAGAGGTTTCCATTTGAGAGACGTTGGTGAAATTGGAGGGTCGAGATTGATGAAGGAGTTGCATGAGCAATACTTACGAGCAATGACGCGCATTTGCATACTGGATTTGGTTCTGCTATAAGGTGCACATTCCGAAATTATATTCTCCCAATGAATTTAATTTTGGATTAGTCATTTACATGGGGGTTATAGGGAGTCGGGTTGTGAGATGGTGTGTGTGTTTGTCGTCATTGAGTTTTCTTATGTTATTGGGGTGTGATTTTTTTTGATGGGTATTGTTGAGGGAGTGAGAATTTTTGTGAGAGTCGGTTTTTGAGTGTTCCCCTTTTCATTTCTTGTGTTTTTCTTGTACTTGCTCTCACATTGAGGACAATGTCTTGATTAAGTAGGGGGGAGGAATTGCTCATTGTTTTATTTGATGTTTTCTCTTTGAAAAAAAATATAAATAAATAAAAAAAATACGAAAAATCGCTGAGTTGAAAACCCGCAAGGGCGGGCAACTCAGGCAAAAATGGGGGCCCGGATAGGTTGAAAACCCGAAAGGGCAATCTATGCAAAAAAGTGGCTAATTGGAGCAGGTGAGATAATGGAAAAAAAAATGTGTGTGAAGCTAGGATGAAAATCCGAAAGGGCTCCTAGGCAAAATGAGAGATAAAAGAGAGAAATTTGAAATCATTTGCTGGAGTTGGTGTCATAAGGAGGGTTGGTGATATAAGGAGTGCCTCGGGTAGGTTTTTCATCTTGATGTTCGGAGTTAGAGGCGAATAGGTTAGAGCTCGTTCATCATTGGAGGAATAAGGAGTTTGGTGGTTGTGATTGTGTTTAGATGGTCCAAGTTCGAGTCCTTTGAGATTTGTCAGGATTCGATTTTTTTTTTTATCATTTCATAACATGAGGATGGTTGTGGTGTTGTGCCGATTGGAATGGCTTTGAATCCTTTGAGATCTTTCGGGGTTCAAAGTCATGTGGTGTTATTATCTTGGTGTTAAGTATAGTATGAGAGTGCTATTTACATTATTCATGAGAGCTTTTAGTTCAAGTGTGGGGGTGACTCTTACCCTTAGGCTTGGCTTTAAGCGAATCGGGGGAAATAGCAAACTTTTATCATACACTAGGATGGAGAGATAAGGGGAGTAGTGAAAGGTGAGCAATGGCTTGGAAGGGGTGCCTCATTGACCTTTATTTTGAGTTTACTCGAGGTCGAGTAAAGTTCAAGTGTGGGGGCATTTGATGTGACCAAGTTATGTGCGATTATAGAGTATTGAGAAGTCCATTTTTCTAAGGTTTAAGGTTTAAGAAGCTAAGGAGAGTTTGACTCATCTAAACCTTAGTGTGGAGAAGAGGGAGTTATGATGAATTTGCAGTATTAGAGGAGATTTAAGGATATTTTGTGGTTCCATATGCTTTTGATCATTTACAGGTGGATTAAGCTCACAAAGTTCCTTGGAGTCTAGAGTTATATGGTGGAAGCATCCAAGTTCATCCTATATGTGGCTCCACGGCATTGTTTGCCCACCATGGGCGTTGAATAGCCCACCTCGAGCGTTTGTGGAGAAGGTTGGATGCTGGGCAGTATAGAGTGCCCGAGCTGGGCACCACACACGCACGGCTCGCGTATATCGAGCAGACGCAGGTGCTTGGCAGCAGCCAAAGCCCGAGCCGCGCACCATCAGAGCACGAGTCGCGCGCTGCGAGCGAAGGAATTAGATTGTCAGCACTGAGTGCCCGAGTCGCGCGCAAGACATGCACGACTCGCGCACTTCGACGCGGCTACGTCTCTTCGGCAGTTTTCAGCTTTCCTTAGGTTTTATTAAGAAGAAGAAAACGTTGTATTGAAAAATGTCTTGTAATTTCTGAACTTAATTAGAGAGGATAGAGAAGAAGAAATCTAATCCCTATCTTCCCTTTTTGAGTTTCGAATCATTAGTTTGAAGATTTCTTCGATGGATGCTATGTCGATTGTAGCCTAAATCTAGTCTTGAGAACGGTTAATCAAGCTCCGGTCTATTATTGTGAGGTTTCTCTTTGTTAACTTTTTCTTAATTATAATTGTGATTTCTTGATTTTAATCTATGATTGTGGTATGTATTGCTAGGAGTACTACTAGTTTATACATTCGATTTATCATTTGCTAGGATTTAGAATTGATGCCGATTCATCTGTTCTTCTTTCATGAGTAGCAATCTAGGGTTTGATTAATGAATCTGATTATTCTTGATTAATCACTAGAGAAATCACAAGTTCCAATTTGAATATGTTGTGCTAGCAATTTGTTAATTGGCTCATTGTTTCCTAGTTCGTTGATGTTCTATTGATTTGAATTTAATCTCTGATTAGATTAGATTAATCTTTAGTTCAAGTTTTATGATCATCGGATTGTGATTGTTCAACGGTACTTTTGAGGGAAAGGAATTTGATTTCCAACTTTGAGTAATTAAGAGTACAGTTACACATTTGAGAAACCAATGATCAATAGTATGAATCGAAGTGGCCATTAACCGAACTCAAGATCCTTCTCTTCTTGATTACATTACTTTTTGATTGTCCTTTAGTTCTTCATATTTAGTTATTCAATTCTTTAATCCCAAAACCCCCATTTGATCTATTATAAGCACGAGTTAGTCCCCAAGTCTCTGTGGATTCGACCCTACTTGCCACTTACATTTATTTGTATTGGAAAGAAGGAAAATAAACTTTTATCTTTGGTAGCGCGTACGACCGCGTCCCACCACCCCTCATTCAAATCCTTCAATCCATCAAAACCCTTATCTTTAATCCAAAATCCTTACCTTAAACCTCAAGCCTTAAACCTTCATCTAAACCTCAAGCCTTCAACTCTTCATCAACCTTAACTCCTTCCTAAGGTATGTCCGAGCCCGCTAGGTTGAAAACCTGAAAGGGCAGCCTAGGCAAAATTTAGGGCACAAAAAAAAATTATAAAAAAAAATCAATCAGATCTAGAAGTACGAATGGTCTGCTTCCGCAAGGATACGTAGGAATCTTGATCTCGAGGTCCGACCGCTTCAATAAAATAAAAATTAGTCATGGTCTAATGATTTGACTTTCTAGAATTTAGGAGTATACTCTTTCTAGATCACGATATAGACTCGAGTATGCACCTAGCCTCGTTTAAGCCTTTTCCCACCTATATTTATATGAGTCACAAATGTAAACCTTTTATTTTTCAATCCAAGCTCTCCTTGTCCCTGAAGGACTCTCCGACAATGCCATGATTTTCGGCGATACTTGATTTTGCCTATATCAACTTCCCAAAGAAGAATCCCCAATACAATCCCCAATGACAACTTGCAACGTTCAAGACTGATCAACTACATTTCAATATCAGATCAAGTACATTTCGATTAAGGCTCAAGCCTAATTCAGGGCAGGCTCACCCAAAGCGGTGGCTTCTTACGTGTGGTGGTTCCTCCGATTCAAATCAAACTCCCGAAAAGTTGTAAACCGCGGACCTCGTTTACAAACCCTGATCATTTACTAAAAACGAATTTCGAAAATCATTCTATGCATTTCTATTCATTCTATCATTCTACATATCCGGATCTTCTAGCCTTGCAAAATCCTGACCTTGCATTCTAGCCTTGCAAAACCCTAACCTTGTTTTCATACATTCTAGTCTTGCATAACCCTGACCTTGCATGACGTGTCACCCTTTAGCTTTGCATAACCTTAATTCTTGCATTGCGTCTCATGCATCCTTAGAGAGTCTAAGTTTGCATTTTTGCATCATTATGTGCTTTATATGAGTTGTTTGCACCTATCTGCTAACATCTTTTCCTGCAGGTAATCAGATTGCTTGTAGTTATTGTCCTGCATACTAACTTTGTTTTGCAGAGACCGGCGGTTATAGATCAGTTCTAAACTGCAGAGCGTTTAGAATCGTTCTCCGTCCCGACACCGTATACTTTGACTATCGGTTTCCTGAACCTTAGTCAAAGTGGGGGCTTCTGTAGACACATAATCGTGTCTCCCCATTTAAGGATCCAATTATGAAACATACCATTGTCTTAATTGGTCCGACCCAAGGGCAGAGCAGTCTGAAAAGCCATTCAAAACAAGTTCGAAAAGTGTTAAAGTCCTATTTTAAAGCCCAATTGATTATTCATGATAATTAATTGTATTTGAGCCCAATTCTTTGAAAAGCCCAATTAATTGGTATTTAATTAATTTATTTTAATAAATAAATATTTTCAAATGATATTTTTTATAAGTTAAAATCAGATTTTATCCCGTAAAATCAGATATCCGTAATTAAAGGAAAAAAGAAATCTTTTAAAACGCGTTTTAAATAAAGCTGGCAAAGGCATGGCAAGAGCCAAGCTAGTGCGCCTAGCGCACCAACCTGCGCCTGGCGCACGTCTGTGCGTCAGGCGCAGCTCTGTCCACCTGTGTCAGGTGCACTAATCTGCACTTGACACGTGGGTTTCTGACTCATTTAGAGTCCTGCGTCAAGCGCGGCTCTCTACTTGAGATGCGGATTTTCTTTCTTATCTTTTTTAAAAGGGCGTACCACGTGTACACTTTTTACTGGTCATGCCGCGTCATGCGCTTGCCACGTCAGCTGCGCCAGATGCAGATGGCGCGTGAGGCGCAGTGCCGTTTTCTCTATAAATAGGCCTGTTTTCCGTACAGATAAGAGGACGGATTTTTTCACATAACACTCGACGAATATTTTACGAACCTCTCTACGAACTATACAATCTCTCTACAAAATTCATACCTTTCAAACACAAATACATTCAATCTACATACTTTCAGACATTCCAATTTTCTTGCTTCACGATTGCTCGTCCCGAAGGTTGTCAATCTCGTAGACCCAAGCCACGGTATAATCCTGAGTGTTCTTAAATAAATTATCTTTATATTGAAGTTACTGATAGTTTTCTTTCCTGATATAGATATTTAATATAAAATCGCTCTACTGTATATTCTAAACCTTTCTTTTTCTTTTTATTTATTTTCATACATTATTATATGCCTGCCTGATTGTTTTATACATATTATTATGATTGTCCTGCATGATTTTTATCACCCACATGTTATTTTTGCTAATCAAGACTTCAAGAACTGTTCAAACATTATTCAGATTAATTTGGACAACCTGTTAGGTTCCCTGTAATATTAATTGCATAATAACATGTCACTAAATATAGTCTTTTTATGTTTTTCCTGAACCAACTTAGGCTAACTATTTTTAGGGTGCTTTGAAACGATATATGATTATTCTTAGGCATAAAATCTGCAATGAATCGATATTTAGTAGAGGCCAGCAATGGGTGAAGGTGGTTCATTATGACTATATTCGTACCCTCACCCCTGAACTCAATCTTTGGTTCATTTTGGCCATCTATGGAGTCATGACGGGGAAATCTACGTTGGATAATTTGTCCCTATGATTTTCCTATATCCAATTAGGTTTATGATTCTTCCTAAAAAGAATTGTTGGTGATTTCTTTCAAAACAATTTTCAATAAAACCTTAACAATGGGGTAGTCAAATCTAATACGCGCTCACACGCGTAGGCGAAATAAAAACACGCCTACAACTAATAAGACACTTCTTCCACTGAGAAAATTGATAGGTTGTTGTACACCTGTCAAAAATAATTCCTGCAAAAACCTTCTAACAATGTAGTACGGTAAGAAGGGTCGAATCCACAGAGAGATGGTCGTTCTAATCTAGCTTATAAGGTATGGAGAAACTAAACAAGATCAGAGATATTATAATTAAGGTTCTAAACTATGAAAATCAAACTAAAAGGATCTAGGGCAATGGTTCACCATGTTTATAACTATAATCTATCAAAAAATCATCAATAGTTCAATTAATCATATATCAAGAGCATAGGTTAATCCTACGGTCGGGTCTTAACGCTCTCAAATCAACATATGCAGTACGGTCGCTAACATAATCAGATTTGCTAATTGTAGGTAAGCCTCTAAAGAGTACTATCTCTCGATCTATGACTCAATATTAGCAATATTTAATCAGACAATTGACCAGATTGCAAGATTAACAATAAAAACACTAATCAATTAGAGAAATTATTGACAAATCAATCCATCAAAAATATCAATGAAGAATCATAGCATATAAACATGGAATCCAAAACCCTTGAATGTAAACTACTCAAACATGCAATAAAGAATAAAAACTACATCTTCAAAGGAAAACATAACTAAACTAATATATGAGGAAACTAATTGAACTCATGAATTAATGAAGAAAAAGATAAACTAGGGTTTGAAACTAGAAACTAGAGAGAAAGAGAAGAAGACTAAACCTAAAACCTAAAACCTAAAACTAAGAAATAACGTGAAAGCGAGGAGGAGAGAGAGAAGAAATATCTCTAATCTAAATAATATTCAATAACCACATATGACTAGGAAAGTCACTTGCAAAATAAGAAAAGTCTAAATATCATTAAATGGGCGGAATAGTGATCCGCGCGTACGCGTGGCAGATTCCAGCAGAAGCAGTGCAATCTTCCGACAGCCATAAGTCCTTGACTAGACGTCTCCTCGGGATGTGCCACCTATCGTTGGAAAGCTATTCAAGTCTAGTTTCCAAATATGCTGGAATTATTCAATTTTAAGAAGGACATCAAAAGTTATGATCAGAAGAGTAGATATGACTCTTTTTTCACACTACTTCTAATGATTTTCCACTTTGTTTTCGCTCAAACTCGTACTGGTTATACTCCAAACGATCCTTATGCATTGTAGCTTCCTCCAAGTGCTCCTAATCCTCAAGCTTAGCTAATTATACTCCAAATATTTTCTCATTACCTGAAATTCATCAAAAACAAGAAAACATACTGAATAGGAGTAGAATAACATAACTTAGGAATACAATAATGAACCAAAATATGAATCTAAATGCTCTAAAATGCAACCTAAATGCACCTAAAAACTATATTTAATTATGATTTATCAAACTCCCCCAAGCTAAACCATTACTTGTCCCCAAGCAATAAGACATAGACACGGAAAAAATAAGACAACCTACAACATAGGACTAGAACAGGGCTAAACACTCAACTGAAAACACAAGAGATATAATCACTACACAAACCAAGTATCAAAACAATATCGAACAAAGCCGCATAGCATGTCCTGTATCGCAATCGACTCTCCAATCATACAGCATACTATCTCTCCCAAGCTGGATTTAACCAAACCTGACAGACTTCACTATAGTCATATGCGCTCAAATCTCTCATGTGTTTAAAGGATTAATGATGACACTCAACCTAAAACAAGTCGACTCAGATGAAACATATACTTTTTAACTTTGACTTTTTGACTCACTTAATACTCAAAAATACAATACACAATGATCAAGAGGACTTTTAAGGGTTGTAATAGGGCTGAGGTTAAAGATATGGAAAATAATTTGGGAATTGTGGTGAAAAAACCAATAAGGGGGAGCATCATATAACCGAAAACATGACCATGAAAGGTCATAACAACTCCATGCAACAACCAACAATCTCCAAATATAATCAATAACCTTTTTCACTCAAGAAATTCAAGCCTAACCCTCTTTATTTCACTTTATTCACAACTTTTTTTTCATTTCTTTTTCATTTTATTTTTCACTTTTTTTCGAACTTTCAATTCAATTTCAAAGCTCACTAAACATACTTTTCCATCCTTCTAAACCACAAATAGAGCATTTCAATTCAATACACACCAAACCAAAACTAATACTCGCTCCCCCAAAATAAGCCCAATGGCTTGTAATGTAAGTAGCAATCAAACATAGTCAAAAAGGTTCAGCGGGGCTAGAGGAAAGATAATATGAAAACAAGAATAACTCTGTAGCTTAGATAATGAAATGAAACACCTCAATCATATCAAAATGTATGCATTATCGAATATCAAGGAGTACCAAATCAAAGTCAAGATCAATGTAACAACTGAGGAACTAATCACACATGAAAGAATAGAACTGACACAGATACATCAGTTTACAGGCACAAAAGCTCACTTGATTAGGTGTCTGCGTAGTAACATTAAATCGAGCCAGAGAGAGATCAATTATTCTTACCACAAACAATCAATTGCGAAACAATCATGCTATGAAGAATCATGAACGAGACAAATGACCTTAGTTAATGTAATAAAATATCAACAAAGTTCTCAAAGAGTGTCAGTAATAGTCCAATAGATGCAAATAACATGAGATGAAGTCTAACATGAGATACAATATACTAATGCAACTAAGAAAGCAGTACAATTTTTTTAGTTACACATAAACTCCCACTCCTAGTAAGCGGTACAAACCGTGCAACATCCTACGAAAGCAATAAAATCTACACTATAAAGCTATAAAGGATAGAATATCCCTCCCCCAAGCTAGAATCTGCAGTGTCCTCACTGCACCAAACCAAGATTAGGGAAGGAACCAGATGAACCAACCATTACCGAACACCAAATATGCCCACCAAGATCTACAATTCACCACTAAAACCACACACAAATCCCAATAATCCAATCAATGTATACCAAAGAATCTCAGCAAATAGCAACAAAATAAAAATTCAAGCAAAAAGTCAGAATTAACATCAACAACGGAAACAACAGACAATAGATACTTACTACCCAATGAAATAGGTGAGGATGTTAAATATGCTCGAAATTACGTCTTAATGCTTCGTGAAGGCCAATTTGAACCAACTTGTGCCACCTTGAATGAATCTAGTACAACCATTGATAGGAAAAAAAAAATATTAGAAGTTGGGAAAAATAATAATATCAGAAAATAAAAACGGAAAAAAAAAAAAACCGAATCAGATTTAATGCAAAACAAAGAGAAAAGAAAAAGAAGAAATAAAAGAAAAAAGGTGAAAGAAAGAAGAAAGATGAAAGAACATAACAGAGGGTAAAAGTGCGGATGGGGTCTGCTGGGTTGATGCGCCGGTACCGCGGGCTCTGGAGGCCTGGGGCGCTAGTGGCAGTAAACGATGGTGGGAATGTGGTGGAGGTGAGGCAAGGGGATGGCTAGGATGCAGGCGTGCTGCGGTGCGAGCAGGGGACGAGACGAGGAGATGTCGTTCCCGGAGGTGGTGGCTGCCGGAATTTCGAGTGCGCTGGTGCGGGAGGCTGTCGGCGATGGTGGGCGGTACTCTGTTATGGTGATCTGTGATGAGAAGAAGAAAGCATGAAGAGGACGAAGGCAAGAACCAGGGAAGCCTACTGATGGTTCATTTGTGAAATTTTCTCTAGCCCGGTCAAGACTAATATCTCGCCCGGTCAGGCGAATTCGCCCGGTTGACCGGGCAAGCAATACTTAGCCAAAATTTTGTAAAAATCTTCAGCCTTAGAAATCGCTTGCTTGCCTGGTAGAGTGAAATCCGCCCGGTCAGGCGACTTCCACCATACCTTAGACAACTTTTTTTTTAATATCTCGTTCCACCTACAAAAAAAACAAAAATACACCAAAGTGAATAAAATCACCCAAATAGAATGAAACAGAGATAAAAATCAAAATAAAAAGTAAAGAAAAATAAGTTAAAACTCGAGTTGCCTCCCGAGAAGCGCAAATTTAAGGTCTTGCATGATTGTTTAAGATTAGTAGACCACTCATAATAGTTCAATACTCTAAGAAGCTTATCATATGTTCCTGCAAACATCTCAAAGCATATTATATAAGAGTGAAAATGAAAAATGAAAAAAATTAGTCCTAAAAAATTATTAAAACTACAAAAAGAAAAATCAAAGGAAAAATCATATTTACAAGAAGAGGAAAAAGAAAAGTCGTTAGTCTTTTTACATGACTCAAAAGGAAGAAAAGAAACTAAGTTTACATTAGTTACACGATCATGAGAGTCATTCAAAGGGGGAGAAAGAAGGAACGATGGAGGGTATAATATAGGAGATGAAGGAATAATGTAAAGTTTTTGAGAGAAAGGAACATGAGACTTAAAAACAACATTAGATGGAACCGACAAAGACTCATGCATTATCTCACTCTCAGATTTAGACTCATATGCAGATGAAAAGTTTATCGAAAAAGTGTCAGACACTTCACTCTCAATTATGGATTTGTCAACATAGAGACACAAACTACCAACTTCACCAATTACACCCTTACCTTCTGCCAAATTATCTTGAGTTAAATCAACACCTTTCTCCTCCGTAGTATAATTCTTAACACCAAAATCATTATCATCAAGTATAACCTGTTGGTTAGTAGATTGTTGCATAGCAAGTAATTCAATAGATTTTGCCATGTTTTGGTAATCATGAGCTAATTCATTTAAATCTTCATGTTGTTTAACAATATACTCTTTCATCATGTTAAAAAGTTCTTGACGCTCTGATGTTTCGGGTTGAAAATAATTATTCACTTCAGGTTGATAACATTGGGTATAATCAGGCACATAAGACTCATTAGGGTAATGAGAATATTCATAGGAATTCATGCATAAATTTTGTAAATTTTGACAATCATATGATGCATCATAAACATAATCATTCGCATTATAATACCTAGAATAATCATATTGCCCTTGATAATTAGAAAAAACATCCCCCTCTGAACTATAATTACACGACTCCATGACAACAAACTAAAACAGAGAGGAAAACAAAGAAAAACCATTCACAAAAAGAAAAGAGACAAAAAAAATATACAGTTTAGTTTCACAAACAATAAAAACTAAATATAACAATACCGTCTCCCCGGCAACGGCGCCAAAATTTGATAGGCTGTCGTACATCTGTCAAAAATAATTCCTGCAAAAACATTCTAACAATGTAGTAGGGTAAGTAGGGTCGAATCCACAGAGAGATGGTCATTCTAATCTAGCTTATAAGGTATGGAGAAACTAAACAAGATCAGAGATATTATAATTAAGGTTCTAAACTATGAAAATCAGACTAAAAGGATCTAGGGCAATGGTTCACCATGTTTATAACAATAATCTATCAAAAAATCATCAATAGTTCAATTAATCATATATCTAGAGCATAGGTTAATCCTACGATTGGGTCTTAACGCCCTCAAATCAACATATGTAGTACGGTCGCTAACATAATCAGATTTGCTAATTGTAGGTAAGCCTCTAAAGAGTACTATCTCTCGATCTATGAATCAATATTAGCAATATTTAATCAGACAATTGATCAGATTGTAAGATTAACAATAAAAACACTAATCCATTAGAGAAATTAATGACAAATCATTCCATCAAAAATATCAATCAAGAATCATAGCATATAAACATGGATTCCAAAACCCTTGAATGTAAACTACTCAAACATGAAATAAAGAATAAAAACTAAATCTTCAAAGGAAAACATAATTAAACTAATATATGAAGAAACTAATTGAACTCATGAATTAATGAAGAAAAAGAGAAACTAGGGTTTGTAACGAGAAACTATAGAGAAAGAGAATAAGACTAAACCTAAAACCTGAAACTAAGAAATAACGTGAAAGCGAGGAGGAGAGAGAAGAAATATCTCTAATCTAAATAATATTCAATAACCTCATATGACTAATAAAGTCATTTACAAGATAAGAAAAGTCTAAATATCATTAAATGGGCGGAATAGTGATCCGCGCGTACGCGTGGCAGATTCCAGCAGAAATAGTGCAATCTTCCGAAAGGCATAACTCCTTGACTAGAAGCCTCCTCGGGGTGTGTCACCTATCGTTGGAAATCTCTTCAAGTCTAGCTTCCAAATCTGCTGGAATTATTCGATTCTAAGAAGCACATCAAAAGTTATGATCAGAAGAATAGACATGACTCTTTTTCTCTTCTAATGATTTTCCACTTTATTTTCGCTCAAACTCGTACTAGTTATACTACAAATGATCCTTATGCATTGTAGCTTCCTCCAAGTGCTCCTAATCCTCAAGCTTAGCTAATTATACTCCAAATATGTTCTCATTACCAAATTCATCAAAAACAAGAAAACATACCGAATATGAGTAGAATAACATAACATAAGAATATGATGCAATTAATGAACCTAAATATGAATCTAAATGTTCTAAAATGCAACCTAAATGCAACTAAAAACTATATATAAATATGATTTATCAAAAATCTAGCAGAACATCACATCCACCTTCATATCTATCTGACTATCATTGTCACACATCTACTTCTATCATTACACCTCATTGGTGTAACTAAATTGGTTACTTTTAACCAACACCCTTCTCCTTATAAGGCATTTCTTTCTCATTTATGTGACATCAAAGAGCCTGTTAACTACAAAGAAGCTTCACAAAAACCATTATGGGTTGCTACTATGAACAAATTAAAGAGCTTCAAGCTCTTGCTGACACACACACACACGAAATTAGTTGATCTGCCATCTGGAAAGAAACCAATTGGTTCAAAGTGGGTTTATAAGGTTAAATTGAGGAAAGATGGAACTTGGAAGAGATGTAAAGCCAGGCTCCTAGCAAAAGGATATAATCAGAGGTATGGAGTCGATTATGAAGAGACTTTCTCACCTGTGGTCAAAATGGCAACAATGAGATGCCTTATTGCTTTAGCTTCCAGCAAGAAATGGCAATTTTTCAATTGGATGGTAATAATGCTTTCCTACATGGAGAGTTAACTGAAGAGGTTTATATGAAAATGCCTGAAGGTGTTCCCAACCCTTCTAACAAAACCTGCAGACTTAAGAAGTCATTATATGTCTTAAACAAGCATCTAGGCAATGGTTTGCCAAGCTTGTTAGTGCACTTCATGATCAGGGGTTTCATCAATCCAAAATTGACTATAGTCTGTTTATCAAGAAACATGATTCTCACATTTGCATAGCTGCTGTATATGTTGATGATATACTGCTTACAGGCACTGATTTAGATGCAATTCAAGCATTGAAACTTCATTTGGATGTTGCTTTCAGTATAAAAGACCTAGGGGAGTTGAACTACTTCCTAGGTATTGAGGTTGGGTACATGCTTGATGGCATTGTTTTAAGCCAAAAGAAGTTTACTAAAAAACTTCTTTCAGAATGTTCTTTTGATCTTAGCATCAAACTATCTGCTTCAGATGGTACATTGCTGGAGGATGCAGAACAATATAGATCAGTGGCTGGTAAGCTTAATTTCCTCACCAATACCAGACCAGATTTGTCTTATGCTATTCAATCCTTAAGTTAGTTCATGCAACAACCTCGTTCATCTCATCTTTCTGCTCTTATACATACACTGAGATACATATCTCACACTGAAGGACAAATGATCTTACTTAAAGCTAGTGATACTCTCCAACTTTAGGCCTATTCAGACTCTGATTGGGCAGCTTGCAATGACACTAGAAAGTCTACTACTGGATATATCCTTTTATTTGGTAACTCACCTATTACTTGGAGATCTGAGAAGCAAAGCACTGTCTCCAAATCATCTTCTAAGGCAGAGTACAAGGCAATGGCATCAACAGCTTCTGAAATTACATGGACTATCAAATTATTAGAAGAGCTTGGTGTTACTAATCTCAAACCAGTGGTTTTACATTGTGATAATCAATCAGCAATTCACATTACCAAGAACCCAGTTTTTGATGAGAGAACTAAACATATTGAAATTGATTGCCACTTTACAAGAGATAAGGTGTTTGCAGGGATTAATTCTGCTCACATACTTGCCTACACAATCTCAATTAGTAGATTTGTTCACCAAGTCTTTAGCCTCTCCTCAGTTTAAGCATCTACTTTCCAAGTTAGGGTTGTATGATCCTATGTCTTCTCCTCCCCCAACTTGAGGGGGGTATTAAAGCTGCTCCTACTCTATTGAAGTCACCTGCCAGCTCAGCACTATTCAGTTAAAAGCTGTTAATTCAACTCTAGTTAGTTACAACTAATTTATTTATTTCGTCTCTTTTATCTTCCCTGTAAATAGCATCAGCTTGTATCTAGCCATGTCTATAAATACTCTTGTATTACAGTTGAATCATTTTGATCATCTGATAATAAAAAATTTTTGAATCTTTCTCCTCTAAATTATCTCAAACTTAGTTTCCACATTTTAGAAAATCTCAGTAGTGGTTATCAAATTTATCAAAAGTTAGATATGAAAAGAGTTGGTCAGAGGCGGAGCTAGTAGGGGGGACATGAGGACAGAGGTCCCCCACTTTGAAAAAATATTGCGTGAAGAGGAAACGGAGGAAACAAATTAAAACGAACAGAGAGAAAGTGAGAAGCGAAGGGGTTAGAGTAATAGAGTGCAGCGGCAGACCAGTAGTGCCAGATGTTCGGGAAATTCCTAAATGGAGGTGGTAGAGAGTATGTTGGAGGTGGTAGAGAGTATGTTGGAGATAACAGGGGTTGCTGGAGTTAGGGTTCCGGCGAACGGTGGCGGAGTACAGGGATAAGGGCAAGCGTCATCCGCCGCGATAAACACGAAGGAGTTGAGTGTTATTAAGGAGAGATTTATTAAGAAATGAAAGTTAAGTTTAGCCATGATTAAGCAGAAGATGAAGGTTGAAGAAAACAGGGGAATTGGATGAATGAAGGAAATAATAAGGTGGGTAAGTAGTCTACTAATGTGGGGTTGATTATTCTTGAAGACTATGACTTAAAAGGATGCTCAAGGACTCAATTTTGTGAGTTCAAATTGGTAGGCTCCGTTCTATAAGAGTCACTCTATTGAAATACATAATTTTAGCCATCAATATTGTAAAAAGCATCTAAGCAAACTACTAGTATATGAAGTATTTATTTTTCTTTATTTAATATTATTTGAGTACATCTATAGGCTATATCTTAAGGTATAACAATGAACTTTTTAGGTAATAAATTAAATATTTATAGTTAATAAAATCAATACACTTAATAACTTACAATAAATATCTACATCGTAATTCATAATATATTAAAAGTTGTACTATTTCAGATGTGAAACGTTAAGTACTCCATTAAACAATTTATGTTGTAGCGTTTTTTCTAAAAAAATTATCCGAATGCCCGACGTCCGTACTCCCTCCCCCCACTTTGAGATACCTGGCTCCACCACTGGAGTGATGGAGTATTTTTTTCTATTGTTGGAGATAAAAAGTTGTGTATTTTTTTTATATTAATAGTAAAATAGTGGGGGGCAAAATGGTGCTAGAAAACTAATACAATAATAGTAAGACCATCAGGGCCGGCCCTGAACAAGTCCAAAATGGGACTCAGAACAGGGCCTCCCTTTTGGAGGGGCCTCAAATTTTTAAAAATAAAATTTAACCAATAAAGGCCCAAAAGGCAAAAGTACTAGCCTAGGCATTACCGCTTGAGTGAACGAAATATCAGCCCCAAAAGTTCTCTCTCCTGACTTTCTTTCTCCCTCTCCTCGAATTCCTCCTTACTTTAAGCTTTTAACTACTGGATCTTCACTCTCTCTCCGTACCAAAAATACAGCCCAAAAACTCAGCTCTTCCTCTCTCTGTTCTTACCTCTTACAAGTTACCTTCTACTGCTACTTAAAATTCGCATCACCTACCCACCAACTTGCACAGGGTCTACTGGTGTTGAAACAACCTTAAGGTAAATAACCAGTGATTCTTTAATTTCAATTTTGCAATTGTTGTTTGTGTGGTCTATATCAATTAGTGGGTTTTATTGTTGTAGATTGTGGGTCTCAGAATTTTATTCTAGATGGTCAAATAATGGCAATTACGCACTCTGGGTAGTAGCTTCTAGCCTTCTACTAAGTAAGTGAATTTATTAACTTTTCTGTCTTATTATATCAATTAATGGCTTCTTCTGTTCTTGATTTTGGTCCTTCGAATGTATGTGAACTCGAGTTTAAATTTTTCTCCAGTTTTCAAGTTCTGTTTGTGGAGATGTTAAAGTGTTCGAACGGATTTTTTAAATGCTATATTAATGTTGTTGAATTCAAATGTAAATCTCCGTTATTTTCCTTCACTTTTCTTTCCAATGCCAACTTGTGTGCTTGAAACTCAATCACTGGTGAACTGAAGTGGTATCACTGGCATCCGTGATGATCGATTTTGTTACTTTGATGATGATGGAAGTTCATTGATTAATCTGAAGAAACTTCACCTTTTTCTCCGTGATTCACATTATCCTTTGATGGGTGCTGTTTTTTAAGTCTTGCCCATTGTTGGAAGATTTACATTTGTTTCTACATTTTAATATATCTTCCCTTAATCTCAAGTGTTTGAGTCTAGAAATGATTGACAGCTTCTCAAATAATTGCAAGTTTCTGATTGATGCCCCTAAGTTGGTGCAATTTGAATGAAAATAATGATCTTACTGGTGTTGGTAATAATGTTAATGAAAATGATGATCCTACTCATGATAACAATGGTATAAATGAAAATAATGATCCTATTGATGATAGTAATGGTATTTATAGAGGCCTCATTTTCAACTTCAGCACAGGGCCTCCCTATTGTTCGGACCGGGGCTGGACCATCCAAGACGGAAGTGTTTAAAACTAATTTAGAACGAATAAAAATGAGAGTTAAAACTATTTTACATAGAAAAGAAAAGAGTAAAGACAAATGAAAAATTAAATAAACGTGTGACTGAGAATTGTGTTCTAATATGGTGCGCTTAATTATATGCCGCATCTTTCGTTTGATTGATAGATAAAGTGTTATAACCTTCTTTTTTTAAAAAAAAAAAGAAGATTATGGGGGTGGGGGGAAGTGTCGTGAGCTTATCTTGCGTTTGTATATATCTTCATGTTTGCGTGATATTGTTGCCCAAATGGAAAACAAAAACTAAAGGCAAAAATTTTAGGCCCGTTCGACATCACTGAATGTTTTCCGTTTTTGGTTTTATCATTTATGAATATAAAAGTCAATATGATATAAGGAGCATAATAAATTTAAAATTAGTCATATTTATATTAAATATGTCAATTTTGAAAATTGGCAATAGAAAACTGAAAACTACTTTTTATAGTTTTCATATTTTTATTTTTGATTTAAAAAAAAACTGAAAACTAGAAACAAAAAACGATAACGAACGAGCCGTTAGTTAGCCAATATAATTATTTTTAGATGCAAACCACTCCAGTATGATGTACTCCTGTAACAAAACCATTCATTTTTAAAAAAAAAAAATTTGGGGCTTCCACTAATTATTAAGCATGAGCTCCTAATTGGATCCTTGTCCTTTTTGGGTGCGTTCTTTTCACCTGAATAACCCTGAACTGAACTGAACTGAACTTACCTAAACTGAACTGAACTTATTGGACCTGATTCAACTTATTGGACCTGATTGAACCTGATTGGAACTTATTGGACCTGATTGGAACTTATTAGACCTTATTGGACCTGATTGGAACTTATTTGACCTTCATTAACCAAAAAATTGATGAGTAATAACATAAATATTACCCCTAACATAAATATTATCCCTCAAAATTTAAGGATAATTATTAAAAATTATCCTTAAAAAAAATAATTATTAATTATCTCTTATGACTTAACATTTTAACAGAAAAATACTATTTATATGCTTGCATATACACAACTTTCACCACTAATATATCTAATAGTGTTGTTTTGATTTCATCAAGCACTAGTAGGAAATCAATTAATAACTTTTATATCATTCATTGTTATTAGTAACGGAAACATGTTATCTCTCGTTATTTATAGACGAATTGCAAAATATTATAATTATGATGATTATTATTGTTAACCTTATTTGACTATGATTATAATATTTTTTAATAATAACAAAATCAACTAATAGTAATATGGCTAATAAAATAATAGATAATAATGCAAATATAATACTATATAATCTAATCATAGTGGTACTTTAATTAAAAAATTTAATAATAACATAATCAACTAATAGTAATATGAATAATAAAATAATAGACAATATTACAAATATAATACTATATAATAATCATGGTGGTACTTTAATTAAAATTTAAATTTAAATTTATTGATCATTGACTATTTGGACCTTATTGGAATTTATTGGACCTGATTAGACCTGATTGGACCTACTTGGAACTTATTGCACCTGATTGGAACTTATTGGACCTCATTGTCCTGATTGGACCTCATTGGAACTTATTGTCCTGAACTGATTAGACATGAAACTTAATTCATTAAGTTAAAGAGAATGCACCCTTCATCTTCTCTATGTATCTCAAGCATTTATTGTCTCACCTATCAGCAAAAAAAAGGGAGGAGGTTTTACTGTCTCGTTGTCCTTTCAAAAAGTCACAATGTTATTTTTGATGATCTTTAACTGAACTTTCTTTGTTCTTGTATGATTTTTCAAGAAATAGGCCTGCCATATTTTAAAGATACATGCACATATAGGATGCTGCGTCGAGATGGCCTAATATCCAAATTTCGAACGCCAAATAGACGTTTTTCTTGGTGTACTATCTGTAAAGTAGATAGACAGTTTGTTAGTGATCCTCATCAAATGGCTAAAAGTTGTGACCTTTCCTTGTTATCATCAAAAAAGAAATTACTAAACTTAACACATTAAATTTGAAATTGAAATGCAATGAAGGAGAAGATATGTAACTACAATAGTATTTCAAAATCACAAACTTTAACTACGCTGAAATTCTATTCAATTGAGTTGAAATAAAACGAAAGCATTTGCTTTGAATTAAAACGACAAGAAAAGTTGTTCAGATAATTTTGAAAAACGTGCACCCCAATTTCTTCCATTTGTTGAACTTTAGATTTGCAATAAACCTTGCGCTAGGCAGTCATATTTTTATATTCCCTAAGATAATCTCAACCAAGTTTTTTTTTTCGTTTTACGTAAAAAATATAGTCACAAAATAACTATTTTAAAAGAATCAGACCTAAGTAAAAAGACAGGCAAAACATGATTGAGGCCAAACCTCATACTCCATCTATTTCTTTTTAATCTATACACTTTCTTTTTCGATCTGTTGCTTTGTAATCCACATAATGTTACCTTTTCTATTCTCGGTAACATGTCACATCTACTTTATCCTATCTTTCCACCCATGTCACCTACTTTTTAATATTTTAACTCGCTTTAGTTTCTCTCTTACTTTTCAGTTTCTTTCTCCACCTTTTCAATTTCTCTTTCATACTTTTGTACTTTTGCTTGGTTATCCCCGGAAGTGAAGTGAGTAAACGAATAGGAAATAGAGGGAGTATTCTATAAATGCATACAAGGTCACTAATTTTGAGGTCAAAATAGACCACAAACTTGTTTGTACTTGAATTTATTTCACAATGCATGCGACTTGAGGTTAAAGACGAAAGTGATTAATCTTTAGAGTTGTATTTATAGAAAGTGTAATCCTCGACTTCAAGAGATAGCACTCCATGTCATAATGAATATTTGCACCAAACGACTTCTAGATGCGCAAACAACAAAAAATCGTACACAAACGACTGGGTTTCTTGTTTTTTTTTTCCTCTTTGAATGAACAAAGAAAAAAGGAAAAGGAACCGGGAAATACCGAAGTTCACAAAGAACTGCAAACTTAGATATAAAGCCTTGCAATTGAAGTGGCGGAACTTCTTTTATTCAACGCTCCGAGAAGTGATTCAGTCCTTGAATAAATTGGTGTGGAGACGATGACAACGACAACCAAAAAAAAAAAAAAAAAAAAACGTTGCCAGAGGAGAAGGGTATGAGAGCTGGTTAAGAAGAATGGTCAGTCATAATAGTTGTTCAAAACTACCGCATATGCAAGCAATGATGCAAAAAGACGATAGTAACCATTAGATCTTCTTCACCCAATGGTTCATGTGTGGTTTTTCATAGACCACATTTACACATAAAAGCAACTTGGTTTTTGCAAAACCCTGGCACTCGAGAGTCGAGACGCAGATAGAGCAAGAAATTTTACTCCAGCGTTACAAACATAATTTACCTAACATACGCAATCGTCTATCCTTAACTACTTAATCCTACCTGGGCAGAAGACGGGGCTGTAGTTTATAGGATAGGACTAGTACTGTTAAAAAAAGAACCAAGGGAACATACAAGACGGCTTCATTGCTGTGCGATTCCCTTCTTCACAAGCATATCGTACACTCTATCGACTTTGCTTGGATCGACCTTAAACAAGCTATGGGCATCTGCTTTCTTGGTAATATTCCCCTTCATTACTTCCATAGATAGGGTTTGCAGCATGTTGAGATAATGTGAAGGAAGTATCCTGATCTCCCCACAGAGCCTTTTCTCCTGCAAGGGAGTAAATTGTTACAATCAAAACTAATGATGGAATGTGCCAATTGAAGCTGAAGCATAGGGATTACAAATACCTTGACAATGTCATTTCCTTATTAAGGCTTTGTTTGGTTGGAAATAAAATAATTTCACCGGAAGATGCTTTTCCATGAAAAAATATATTCCAAGGGAAGACAAAATTGCAAATCAATTTTCCAATGGAGGGGAATAGATGGATGGGAGGAGAGAAAGAGGAAGGTAAAAAAAATCGGAGAAGTTGAGGCACCCTTTCCTTTAGAAAGGAAAATGTTTTCCACCCTGAAGCTTGGAGCCTTGGAAGAACTCTTTTCTACCCTTGGGAAAACTACTTCCTACCTTTTACAAATCACAGGAAAATGGTAGATTCTATTTTCGTGGAAAATGTTTTCCACTAACCAAACACTGCCTAAATTTCCTGCAATTCTATTTTCCTTTGGGGAATTCTAAGTCAAGGCAGGTTGTATTAGCTTGACCATTGACAACTCCCTACAATTCCAAATTGTCTCAGTTGTGGACTTCTGGTCTTTAAGAAACTCCCTTGCTTTTATAATCAAGGTCTTTTTTATGTATTTTTCTTCGTTTGACAAAAGAAAAGACAACAAAGAGAAAACTCAGAAAGTCAATTAGAGGCATGTCAAAGAGCACATGATAATCCTTGTTTATTAACATATTAAGTTTTCAGTTTCGCAAAACTAAGACCGAATAACTCGAAAAAGAGAAAAAAGAGCTCACAGTCTCAGAAAGCAAATCAGCCCCTGGGAACCCAGTGATATCCCACTCATCACGGGAGTTGGTTATACGCTGCCCTGTGGCTGTAGTCGTCGAAACTAAGTCTCTATAATGATGAGTTGTCCTCACCAATACTTTACCCCCTGCACCAGCCTCAACACTCTCCCTCAATTTGAGTGTGTTTTCCTCTGCTTCAATCTTCCTCTTTTGACTAATATATCTCTCTGCCTCAGCCGACGTGCGACAGCCAGCAGCCCTGGCTTCCTGTGAGAATAAATCTCATCAGTTCAACCCACAAATAAAGATTACAGAGAAATTTGAGGAACTAATTCAGCGAAATGCTTCAGTTTCTAGGTTACTAACTCTTTCAAGTTTGTATTTGATGTATGGATGTAGATATATAGTGAAACAGCCAGATATATTCTACTTTCTCGGAGAAGAAAATTGACTAGCTGAAACTGGAAACTCTTTCAAGTATCAGTAAACAAACTCTTATTTGCCTATTTGGTTTGAGCAATAGAATAACAATGGAAATAAATCTAGCTTGAATACAAATCTTTCATTTCAAAGAAAGTGGACCTGTAGATCCTGTATTCGTTTGCGAATTTGATGTTCCTCAATGACAGTCCTCAGCAGCTCCTCATGCTCTTCTTTTGAGTGGAACCGCATAAATACCCTATACCGCTGGCATATTTCCTTATCTTCAGGTGTCAGATTTTTCTCAAATGGATCTGGGTATAGTAAATTCCTTTCCAGTACAAAATCCTTCCTTCGCTTTCTCTCGTCAAGCCTGACATCAATTATCGATCCCATGTAAACATAAGCTTAAAAAATCTAATAAGGCACCAGTGCAGGCAGACCACTACAAGATGGAGTTATTTTACAGCATTGCAATTATGGTACCACAAAAACTGCTCACCAAAACCAATAAATAACGTTTATGCTATCTAACTTTAACTTGACCAGTGGTAAGATCTTCAGGAAATACTAAATTCCGGTGGATGCTTTGGTAAAGTTGATTGCTCTAGGAAAGTCAGCCAAGGCAATCACATATTAATTTTCTTCCCACTAGCCAACACCCAATCTCAAGAGTCAAGACTTCCCTGACTTCAGAAAATTCCTTGCATCTTCTTGTCAAATATAGAATCGTCAATGAAAGTATAAGGCCACCTAACAATATAACCCGAGGACAAGACCTACAACTTTGCTGTCTTTGCATGCCAATGACACTAGACATCTAAAAGTAAAGGGGAAAGCACCGAATACCAGACTAAATAGATGCTAGAAGCACCACACATTCCATTGGACATCTAAAAGTAAAGGGGACTTTGGAGGGAAAGAGAGAAAGGAAAGGAAAGGGAAATGGAAGAATTCATTTTCCTTCTCTTAATGAAACAAATCCTTTCCAATGTTGGAAAGATTTGGAAGGGAATGCTTGCTGACTCTTCACTCCCCTTTCTTTCTTCCCCCTTCCTCCTCCTTCCCTCCCCCTACTTTCCTTTCCAACATTGCTATCCAAACAAAGTACAATTTCCAACCAAAGCACCCAAAAAAAACAACCTATAAAATGCCCAAATTGATAGCATATAAGGAAATCTTACATATATAATGCGAGTAACTTGTATCTATGACAGAAATATCCAAAAAAAATTACTAGAAGAGAATGATTTTAACACTAACAAATTCCTGCAAAAAAAAAAAAAAAAAGCTCTCAGGGTAGAAATAACAACCTCCTAGAGTAGATCCGCAGAACTCGAAGCTTTAGTTCGCGTTCAGCTTCTGTGTCCGTTTCTTTAAATTCCATATCTGCCAGTAACTGTTCAGCGTCATTATCATATTCTGTCTCAAATTCCCCTCTCTTGGGATTATAACCACATAAATCTGTAACTGGAGGCCCATCATCAGCAGATGTTCTAGGTTTCTTTTCTCCAACACTCCTATCTGGATGAGAATCTGCACAGCCATATAAAAAAGCATTTCTTAGAACCATCAGCTACAGCCATGATAAATTACTTACTCCGTAATCAGACCTTCAACTTTGATGCCATTACTCCCATCCTGCACTGCTGTGGAATTTGTTGGCTTTTTACCTGCCCGCGTTATTGCAAAACCCACACCAGAAGCAACATTATATGAGAAAAGGTAAATCATACACATATAAAGTAATGCACAAATTAATGTACTACCCATTAACAGCAATTTGAGATAATTAACACATACCGCCCTGTGAGGACTGGCTATCTGGAGCTTCTTTATGTGGTTCTTCAATCCTTCACAAACACTTTAAAGTAAGAAGACAGAAAGTATCCAAAAACAGATATCAAAGGAGCTCGGCACAAACAGGCCATACTTTACTTTTGCAGAAAATGCAGACTCTTCTTTCGATGAATCTTCGGTTAGAGCTGGAAATGGAGCAATCAGAAATGCAGCCACACACACCAAAAGAAAAGGACTATTAGCAATAGAAGTTGGGGACAGAACAAAACAAAGGCAAGGAAACAATGTCAAGACAAACTTTTATATAGTGAAATCGTAGAAGAAGCTTTTGGCATTATGCGAAAAAGAACAAAATAAACAAAGAAAGAGAAAATCATAGAAAATTTATATGGCGTATTTGGTGCATTTATAAAATGCTCTTCCTGAATCATTCAGTTAATACTGAATCCTGATATCATTTCTAAAAACACAGAACTCATTTATCCATTAATCACAAACCTTGTTTAAGGTCACTCTGTTCCTTGGCCATGGCTAGAAGTTCTTCTCTATTCTTTCCAACAACATGAGAAAGGTCCTAGAAAGATGTGATACAGAGGTTGTGATCAGAATGTGGAAACAAGGGAAAGAATTTTAGTTAAAGCAAGTTATACTACCGGAAGCGGAAAGCAAGGAGAGTTCATGTATATAGTATTATAGTGATCAATACATTCTGATTTGCTCTTTGTTCCTACATGCTCTGCCACTTCGGCCCAGTTACCCAGTCCATACATTTCAATTCCCTGCACAAGTGGAAAGCGATATCCAGTAAACAGAAGGTATCTCAAAAAATTGGTGCATAACGAATAAATTCAACAGCATGAGAATACCTCTAAGAGCAAAATCTCTTCATCTGTATTCCAATCAGGACACATTAGAGGGAATGATAAATTATCCTGTAAAAGTGAAATAGTTCCATAATGTGTGATTAAAACCACAGGATAAAATCAAGGTGCTAAAAACAGTGAAACCATGAAAGGAATCAAATTTTATATATTAAGGTAAAAGGCCAAAAGTATAAACAACATTAATCATTTACCATGACCCTATATGGATGGTTGCTTTTGTGAGGATGAACCTCCGCACCAACCGAAAAGCACTCAATACAGAGGTCAAAATCTGGACACACTACACATTTAATGCGAATCTTTCCTGATATATCTTTATTGCAATAGTTACAATGATAAAGTGCATTCTTCCCGTCACTTAAGCTTTGACCTGCATTGAAGATGAGGATTAGCAACAGTAAAGTGGTCCATGTTAGCAGGGAATCAATTGGCAAAACTGTAAGATCATACCTGCCGTTGCGGACTCTGTGTTCTCTCCACTTGAGGCTGCCCTTTTCCTCTTCGACCTACTGGAGGTAAACAGACAGTACTCAGAATTATGGAATAATGAAGTCAAGATATAAAGGGAACACAGAGAACTGCAACAAAAAAATAAGAATTATAATAACAGGTAGAAAAAGCACATCAACTCAAAAATGGAACGGAACTTTGACATTGGCGGTACCAAACTGGTTAGAAGTACCCTGAAAGAGCCTCAAGAAGAAAAGTTTGACGCCTAGTCTTTTCCTTAAGTAATTAATATAAACTACTCCAATTTCGAACTATATATAATATACCCACATCATTCCAGTCTCATTCTTATTCTCTTATGCGCGAATACTCACTAACATGGATATAAAGGGTATCAAGGGAACACACACAAGTATACAACCTTTACACATAAAATTAGACAAATAAATCAGAAGACAATCAAAAAGAAAACAGAAGCATCAGCTTAAAAATTGAAGGAGACAAACTCAAAATTGGTGGAAGCATACTGGTAAGAAGTACCTGAAAAAGCCTATATACAAAAAGTCCAAAGTAATGATTAAAGAATGACTCCATGCACATAAACACACCACTAGTGGCCTGATAGGCTGATCTGGGAACATCCTGTCTTGCTTCTTATTGTACACTTGGGTTTTGGAAATATATTTACATCGTAAAATCAGACGCAATAAAACTTGAAAGAAAGAACTATTAACCATTGACGATACGAGCATTAAGAGAGCTGTCTACTATTTTACATAGCACAAATCCTAAATAGCTAACCATGTCAGCTACCTAATAGCAAAATTGTAACTTACTCTAAGCCAAAAGGCCCGCATATCTGCCTCTAAGCCCTCACTTTAACCCATACGACTCTTGCACTCATCTACCAGGAGAAGAAGTGAAAAAAGCCTACAAGTTCTCAGCTCTCAGTTGAACTAGTAATAACACAACTAGGTGGATGTTTGGTTTCCTTTGTAAGTGTTTGGCCTGAATTATTTGGTTTCATTTCCCATATCTCCTGAGATAAATTACCCCAAATTGGGTAATCTTGATTCCCTACCGTCAACAAGGGTTAAAATTCCAATATTAGGTAATTGAATATCCACCTTCCACGACCCATCATAGTTCACCTCCCACCATCCAAAACCACCCTCTATACCCACACCACTGTCATCACCACCAGTAATTACTTACCACTGCCCCACTCTCCGGCCACCACACCACACAGCTTCTGACTCGTCTATTTGTTATGAAGAATATCTTTATAGTAACGAGTTCTCCCAATAAAAATAATTAACAATAATATGAATGCATTACCGGATTTACCATTCGTGATTTCTCAGAACAAGTTTGTTTCCTGTATTTACTGATCCCAAGAATTCAACTAGGAAAAAGTTTACATTCCAATTTCACCATCTCACAATCAACCCTCCGATAAAGTGGAGACAAATTCTAGGAAGCGCATTGTATACTAATCACGCAACAATATCAGAGGCAATGAAGGTTGAAAGGAAACTAATCCACAGACTAGGAAAAACTGACAGCATATTTCCAAAAATTATGCAAAAACATGTGCAATAGAGTATTTGAATCTAGAGTTCTAGACATATTAAATTAAGAAATCCCAAAAAAATAAGCGATAACAAGAGATAGCATATATAATCTCAGAGCTCGTGCTTAAGATGATTCAAACATGCTCAGCTAAATCCTCCAAGAGCTGAATAAAATAATAAAGCCAAGACAATGCATTTACTTCCATTCTCCTAATCACCCCTCCCCCCCCCAACAAACACACGGACACACACGCACGCACTCACCTCCATAATGAATATTTGTCTAAACACAGCAATGGTGGCACTTATGGCATATCTCACTGAATAACACCATTGATCAATGTCATGATTCCAATCCTACCTAGGATTGGCAGGATATTGGCATATAGGATTTTGAGATCCTACATATTTGCAAAAACTTTCATAGTAATACGCCAACGAATACTTTAAATAAAGAGTTGAGAGAAAACTAGAACCTCATGCTTTAAAAATCTCTATCGGGTTTTTCTACAACAAAGTAGCTGTACGTTATGTAAAAGAAATCAAAATCTATGTTAGGAGCAATATTATATTAAGAATTGCCTAGTAAATATAAAAATCTCACAAAGATTACAATGAACAATAAATGAACACAATAGAACTGTCAACAAGATACCACTTTTCTCGATTGTTAAGTAATTTAGATATATATATATAACATGTATATGAAACTAATAGATATGCAATAACGAATGATCGGTTTGGTATGAAGATAGTAAAACCGCATTGATGTCCTAATATTCTAACTTTCAGTAAAATCGGAAAAATTCTAACATACATCTCTTTTAAGACTCGGGACAAATCCAACTTTTTTAGTTGCAGAATCATTTGATTCTAAGATCCATATTACAATTTCGACAAGCATGCGATATCTATCAGTCTAGAATCATCCTTAAATCCTGTCCAGCCCCCCTCCTTTCTCCTCCAAGAGAATAGATGAGCCAAGAGGCTACAAATCTCTTGAGGCTACTTAGAGTCAACTAAGTGGATTCTTCACAAAGAATGAACTCATGATAAAAAGCAAGATTTATCATAAACAGCATTCCAAGGAAACACAATGTCCCGTAATCAAAGAATTCAAATGACAAGTTAGCATAAATTTAGATGCAATAGAAATAAGAAACAAACCTCTCATCAAGAAGGTGAAGATTTTCCATAATGTTTCCTTGTTTTTGATTATTATATAGGCCAAAGTGAAGGATTGAGAATGAAAAGAAGAACACTGATGGTTTTTCAAAAGGTCTTTCCATTTTATACGATCAGATAGCATTTGATTTGTGTAACCCTAATTAGGCCCACCTTTTTTTATCAATTGCAAAAACCCACAAAACCACTTTGGCTTCTTGATCTTTAGAGGACAATCAACTCAAGTTTTCTTCATTCACCTTACTTTTAGTTTTTTTCGTGAGACATCGATAATTGAATCCAAATAAGGAAAAGATTTTGAGGAGGATTTACTTCTTTTGTAGACATTTGTGGTGACTTGGTAGAATAATTGAAAAACTAATACGGCAAAAAATCAAAAGAGCTCCCATTCCAAATCCAGAAACAATTGACAATGAGAATGACGGTCCACTTGGTACGCGGTATAAATTATGGTAATGATAATGATTTTTAGTGTAATTTTGTAAGAATATTTCAAGTGCACATCCAAGGTAATGAAACTTGAATACTTGATCTCAAAACATGTGTTTTCCTTCACAAGTTTCCATTACCACCTAATACCACATTCCCAAGTGGTGATGGATGATCATAAAATATTCGGAAGAAAATGAATATTTTGGGATAAAGTAGACAATTCCTTCACAAATTTACACTAATATGCATTACCATTATCACCATTTGTAACCACTAACCAAACAGGTATTAAGGTAAACCAACTTATTTTCTAACAAAAACCACCTAGTAAGTATACTTTGTGAGAAATGTCTAGGAAAAATGAGGTGCTTAGTCCTAAGACAAAAGACGAGCCATTAACAAAAAGCACTGTACCGCCACCACAAAACCCTTGAGGTAAATACTCGTCACTCTTGAGCACATTAATATTGCATACATATCTACAACCAAAAAAAGAATCTAGGAAAAGAAACGTTCTTAGGCCTAAAACAAAAGACGAGTTGTTGGAAAGAGATATCAATCTCTCCTTCCACCATCCAAAAAACCCTTGAGATGTACTAAGATACTAGGAGACAGGTTCAACTGGTCATACCTCCTCCGTCCTACATTACACTTTCTATTTTCATTCGTCCCACATTACTTTGTACACTTCTATTTTTTAGCATGACCAAGTATTATTTTAATCTTTCTACTTTCCAAGTATGATCCACCACTCTCTCTTCTCCAAATAAATAATACACCACTAATCTATAAATTATTTCTAATATAAGTGCAAATTCATGGCCCACTTTAATAAAATATGATCCACGTCAATGGCTCCATGTTACAATATTTGTATGCAAGTGTATACCCATGATACGTGGATCGTGGGGTCACCCGCCTTCTTAGCTAACATCGGCATCCCAAAACACGGGCCAAGACAACCCAAATCAAGCGAAAATGTAACTCTAATTGTTCTAACTCGTTGACTTGACTTAAACAAATCCTCCCGGTCCTTCTAGTTATGGTTCACACACAAAATTCCATGAGAGAACATTGCAAACGAGATGCTATATTTAGACCTAGCATATGATAGCATAAATCCCAAATGTCCACTTGAAAAAGAAATCCTTTAAAACACATATTGAGATATTGGGCCTTTTATCTTGTGCTATGTTAGTGACTAAGATGGTTTAGTGTTCAAACAATTATGTTTAGTCGAGATCCATTAATAACCTTCATGTGAAACTTAGTGCAAGTAGGGGTCTTACACATAAGTTGGTACTTTTCACTAAGCATCCTTTGACTACTAGTAAATTATAGTAGTTGGGACAAGCGAATTACATACTTCAATTTTCGATACAGTTTTTTAGAGATAATTGCGTCAAACCCCCTCCCTAAAACAAACAAACAAAATAAGAAAAATATTAGGATAAAATAAGTTAGGCACAGTTTGGAAACCATTAATTCATATGAAATGTTGGATTTTAATTGTGGAATCTGAAATCTCGAAATTCAATTCAAATTTGGTATTTTGGAAACTCTGAGAATTTCAAATATCATCTTACCGTTTGGAAAGTGAAATTTTAAGTACAGAAACATTATAGTTGAATCTCTACAAAAAGAAAAAAGAAAAGCAATGCATTCTTCTGTGCAACTTCTTCTCAGTTCTCAGTGCACCATTCATTATTATCTCACTTCTCTCTCCTTCGTTGTTTCTCTAATTCAAGCATTTCGACCTAATTTGTCAATTGAATATCATTTCGGCACAATCAAAAGCGTAAAATGTTGATGAAATGATAGTTATTAGAATGAAAATGTAATTCATCAACGAGGAGAAGATGAGAGAAAATTACCATTGATGATATAGTTTTATAGAGATAATAGTGAAAGCATAATAATAAGTGAGACATAGGAAGGAGAGAGAAAGAGTCATGGAGAAAAGAAGATATTGAAGCTTAAAGCTCTCATGGCTATAATTACATTGATACATTGATGAGAGAGAGAGAGAGAGAGAGAGAGAAATGGTGAAGGGCAACCGGTTGGAGTAATTACATAGTGGGTTGGGAATTTTAAATGACAAGGTTTTTTTAATAATTTGAAGTCCTTTTCCTAATCTGAATTTGAAATTCTTTGGGCATCCAAACACTTGAATAGTTGAATCTACCTATAATTCCATAATTTCATATGAAATCCATGTCTCCGAATTCTGAACACACCTAAAAAGAATGTTACTCAAAAAAATCATATACACAGTTAGAGATGGAAAATGGGTCGTTGGGGTGAAGTCTGGTTCATGTCCATTCAGGTTAGGTCAGATTCGGTGATAAGTCAATTGGATTGGTCCTGTGTGAACAAATTTGGGTGTCATTCATTATGATATACTTCCTCCGTTTTTTTAGTTCTACCATTTGTTTTTTGCATGTTTGTCATATTTTTAATTAGGTATGAGTAAAAATTATGAAAAGTTGATATGTTGAAAATATATACCGAGATGAATCCAATAAAATCCCATATGACTATGTTTTTCCGTATGAATAAATGATACAAGATTGTCAAAGTAGAACTTATGAATAGTGTCAAAAGTCAAAATGCTAGAAGTAAAAAAATAGAGAAAGTACAACCAATGTTAATCATATTAGTTTTTGGTTCGCGTTCGGTTTAAGTCTAGTTTGGTGAGGTAAAAAGGATCACCAATTATTTCAAGTATACACTAGATTCACCAATTGCACTAGATTCACTATAGGTAACATCCCATGTTCCTCTTCATATACCACGTATAGATTGAAGCTGCACACTATGTACACCTTCCTTCCCTAATTGTTTTCTCTATTTTCGCAGTCTCCAAGAGATATGTTTGACTATTGATTCTTTTATTACGTATTAGTAAAATTTACATGGAGTTGATATTTTAAATATACATATTATGACGAATCTAAGTATCTAACGATATCTCACATGTTAAAAAATTTATATATTAACTAGGATTTGTTGTCAATGTTGGTGAACCTTAACTCTAAAAAAAGGAAATGGAGCAAACAATTAGGGTGAAGGGAGTAACACAAAAAGAATACTCCCTGAAAATTAAAAAAGAAGTCTCCTAAAAATCATTTATCTAATAGGAATAATAATCTGTGTACCTATATTATACTGATATAAACTAGACAGAAATTCTACTACATTATCTATTATTCAAAATTTCCAATGCATTATGATAGTAAAATTTCTCAAACCCCCACCGATTTTGTGGTTCATAGGGTTGCGACATAGGCCATGGTGCACTATTATAGCTTCCACAGTCCTCAACTCTCCCATATTTTCTTCCATTACAAGTGCCTAAAACATCTTTGAAACTCATGGACCATAAGCCTTCATTTTACAAACTAATAATCAGAAATCCAATATAAGAAGATGTCGAAAGTAATCACTATAGCTAGCAATATCAAAGTTTATTGATTACCACAATGTTTAAGCTCTTTTGTTCCTAGATGAATGCCAAATTTCCATACCACAATCTTTCAGGTTCATATAACGATATGAATGATGTTTCTATAAATCTCTAACCCTTTCAAATTATTTTATCATATTTGGCAATTGCCAAGTCCCAAAATAACCAAGCTGGATCACTCCCAAGTACCCAACACTTTAATGCCTTCTATATCTGGTCCTCATTTTGCCATTTCCAAACAAATATCACAAAGAAGCCAAAAAAGACGACACATTTTACCCTTTAGTGCATTTTTGGTTCAACTCATGGTACGGAAAGGGAAAAGAACCAGATAGAGTGAAGGAATCACCTATATTTGACGTTTGATTTCAATATGGAAAGGAAACACTTACAAGTGAAGGATTGAGGACAATAATGAATGCATCACCGCAGGTAATGATGGGACGAAAATAGTTACCCTCAAGAAACGGAAATCATTACCCCATTCCTCATACCAAACAACACACAACCTAAATGGTTTCTTGTTTCCGTTTCCAACACCTAAAAATCTCATACCAAAATGCTCTTAATTTAAACAGAACTTCACATTTTTCTTCACTTGCAAGTTCACTAACTTAAATTAACTACCAACAAAGCAAAACAAAACAAAAACATGAAGTATCTTAGAAAATGCAGCAAAATAACATAAACATTCAACTTACACACATAAAAAGGAACAACAATCAGACCAAACAAAACATGTATTCATCTAACAAGTATCTAAACCAAAAACATAAAAATTAATACTAAGAATATAAAACAAAATTTCAAAAACATGGGTTTGCTTAAAAAAATAAGGAGCGAGAATAGACAGACCTTTGGGCAGGATCATCATCACTGGAGCCAAAAACAGCACGAGAGCGACCCATCGAAAAACGTGAAATTGAATAACTTCAGCAGCACCGAATTAAATAAAAAATGCCCTGAAAAAAACAACAATTTGGGGTCAAAATTTATGAAGAAAAGCAAGTGAAGAACGTAAAAAAGAGGTTAAAAAAAAAGTACTTGAAGGAGGAAGAAGCAAATCAACTGAGTGAGGGATGGAGGAGAGAGAAAATTGTGGGGTTGTAGTTGAATGGGTAGCGATGGTGAAGTGAGTGAGAAATTGAATTGAATTGGGGACACTGGTGAAGGAGTACCGGCGCGCTTATGAGGATTGGAATTTGGAGGAGAAGCTCCAAAATTGTAAAGTTTTTTTTTTTTTTTTTTTTTTTTTAGTGACGGGAAGAAAAATGATTCAATTCATACGGCACTTACAATCAATTCTTGAAAAATCGAAAATTCCAACACAAGTATATAATATCTTAGAACTAGATACATCGCAGATTTGATTAATGTTATAACCCAAAAGTACATCTAATTAGTATTAATCCAATATTCCAATGTTTCCTTAAAAAGCTCTATTTAGTCCCCATGAAATACAAGATAGTCATGTAAAAAAAAACCTAAGAGCATGCAGTGATAATTATAAAATCCATTTATAAGAAGTTTCGGTTTACAGATTAGATCATAATATTAACATGATAGTAATTGAACAGGGCGTTTAGATATGGTGTTGGTTAAACAAAGTCTTATGTTTGCAATGCAAACATGTAAATTCGCCACATGTTATAGTTGATTTGATATAGAGGTGATTAAATAGCGGGCCGGGACACCCCTAAAAAATTGCCCATTAGTCGTGCCGAAATTTGGGCCAATATTTTGTGCCCAAAGCCTGCAATTTCGAGCCTAAAATAGCGGGTTTTTCAGGCCAAACTCCGGCCGAGCCGAAATTTAGTTTAAAAAGTCATTTTCAGCTTGCCCAAAACCCATCCAAAACCAAACAAATTCGGACCGGCTTGGGCCCGAAATCGGACCAATTTTTTTTACCCAAGCTCGGTAAATATTAGGACCGGACTACCTTTGATTAGGTATAATTTGATATTAAAAAAAACGGGGTGGTCTAGACTTTGGTACACGAATTAGGCTTAGACCAGCAAATCTAAGTCTGACTTTTCAGGCTAAAGTGGACTTTTCAGGTCCGGTAAGATTTTTGGCCTAAAAACACAGTTTTTGGTGCTTCATAAAACCCACCCTTATTTCGAGTGGGAACGGAAGGGACCAGCATGTTAGGTTATTCATGAAACAAAAGTCTTAAAATATTAATAAATAAATATTAAGATACAAATCACTTCAACCTTTAAAAAAAATTAGAGACCAAATACAAACTTTAACTACCAAATTTTTTTTATTTAATCTATGTCGCTGATCCTTGATTCAAACAAGCTCATCATTTAGTGATCTCTACGGGTGTGCAGATTTGGACCGGGACTGGAATTCGGACCGGAATCAAACCACAAAGTTCCGGTCCGGTCTCCGATCTATAAAAATTTGTTATTCGGGGTTTTCGGTCTAGTCCAGTCCAAACCCGGAATTTTCCGGTCCGGACCGGTGGACCAGAATTTTTTTTTTTTTCAGTAAAAAACAATTTAAAAGTTTAAAAAGTTTTAAAAATTAGAAAGTTAAAAAGCTAAAAACCTAATATTTGTTGCCTTGGGTATTATTGCTTTTTAGAAGTTATTAAAATTTAATGTATCTAATTTATAAATATGTTTAAATCTAAACAAAAAAATTCTAAAGTTCTAGATTTCGGTCCACCGGCTCAACCGGTCCCGGTCTTGTCCAGTCTTTCACCAGTGCATACCCCTAGTGATTTCATGGTCTATATTAGTATCTAAAACCTTATGTAACATCATGAGTCGAGTCTCAATATTATACTACGCTACTATTATAAATTCATTTCGATTCATTATGTTCGCAACAGGGGAAAGGAGAGGTTTGTAAACCGTCATAAATCCTTGTGTGATATCATCTTCATAAAAAAGATTAATAAGAGCCAACACATGTAACATGAACTTCACAAGTTTTCATCCTCTTAATTCTTTTTACTTGAAACTACCAAGTATAAACTTGTGGGTGTAAACATTGCATGTGGGTCATCTACCACTCACTAGAAGTTCTCAAAGAGCACACTCCCTTGTTGTTGGATGTAATGCTCGTTTTATAAAACATTTATTCTTAAACTTGCAGTCCCTTAAAAAGCATTCCTCTTTGGGAGTATACCAAGTAGGAGAGTAAGTTATTTGGTTAAAAATCGAAAATCGAACCAAACCAAACTGAACGAATTATTTGGTTTGTTTTTTTTTTAAATCGGTTTGGTTTGGATTAAATTTTTTTATTTTTCGGTTTGGTTCCGTTTTTATTTTGAAAAACTGGAAAAAACCAAACCAAACCGAACTTTACATATGCACTGGATCTTTATTGTTTTAAAAAATTAAAAAGCCTAATTTCTCGGCCAGCTGGCTCAGCCAACTAGCGAACATTCACCCTCCTTCATTGCTATACCTAGAAAAACCTAACCTTTTTTCTCTCTCCTTCCAGCTCCCACTCGTTTCTCTCTCTCCTAGGTTTCTCTCTCCTTAGTAACTGATATTTCTCCCGGTTCGCTTCTCTCCTCTACCAAACTCTCGATCTCCAAACTCACCATTTCGCCATCACAATTTCTAGAACTAAGCTCTGAATGTTTTCAAGGGAATAAAGAACTGAAGAATATCGGGTGTTTTCTTTATCCTTTTTCATTATTTTTGTTGTTTTTATCAATTATGTTTACTTCTAATACTTCAATTTTAAACTTTGCTTGTAAATTTAAGTAATTTTCCAAATTTACACTTGATACTTTCGTAGTTTTTGTAATATTTGGAAAACAATTGTTTGTATCATATTAAATTTTAGTTTTTCAGTTCAATTTGGTTTTGGTTTTGTAATTTCGGTTTGGTTTAGGTTGAGTTGAATTTTGGTTTGGATTTAGGCTTGAAATGTGAAAATCGATTTATTTTCGCTTTGGTTTGGTTTTGTCCCAAAACCGAACTGAAAACCTAATTACATTCCTAACTAGCAGTTTCACAATAACCAAAAGATACGGAGCTAAGAAAAACCGACCAATTTGGGTCCAATACTCCAGCATAATACGAAAATCCAACATGATGTTGTATAATGCTTAATCAATAACCCAATTGTCCAAATTACATTTGCAATTTTAGGTATGGGTGTACGTTATTTGGTTAAAAACCGAAAATTGAACCAAACCAAACCAAACCAAAAATTTGGTTTGGTTTTTTAAAAATTGGTTAAGTTTGGACTTAAAATTTTTTTTTTCGATTTTCGGTTTGGTTCGATTTTTATTCTGAAAGCCGAAAAGAAAAAAAAACCAAACTAAATCGAACTTTACATGTACAATGGGTCTTTAATGTTTTAAAAAAAATACAAATCCTATTTTCTCAGCGAGCCAACTCAGCCCAACTAGCAAAAACACTCTCCCTCCTTCACAGCTAGTCCTAGAAAAGCCTAACTTTTTTTTCTCTCTCCTCCTAGCCGTTCCTCTCTCTCCTCCCAGCTCCCAGTCGTTTCACTCTCTCCTGGGTTTCTGTCTCCTTATTAACTTATCTCTCTTCTAGTTCACTTTTCTCTTTTCAGTCAATCTCTCGATCTCGAGTCTCACCATTTTGCCATCACAATTATCTCTTGATCTGAGCTCTGACCGTTTCTAAGGGAAAGAAGAAATGAAGAATATTGTGCGTTTTCTTTGTCTTTTTTCTTTATTTTCGTTGTTTTTATCAATTATGTTTAGTTCTAATACTTCAATTTTAAATTTTCTTCTGATTTCAAGTAACTTTTCAGAATTTGCACTTGATACTTTCGTAGTATTTGTAATATTTGGGAAAACATTGTTTGCATCATATTAAATTTCGTTTTTTTTGTTCGATTTGGTTTTGTAATTTCGGTTTGATTTGGGTTGGGATGAATTTTGATTTGGATTTGGACTTTGAGGGTTTGTAATGTACTCAAGAGGGGGGGTGAATTGAGTACTTAAACGATCTGGAGACAAATTCAAATTCTTTAGATTTAAGGGGGAACCAGTTGGGCTAGTTCCTGACAGCGGAAATACTAGAACTTGAAAGCAGTAATGAATCCACCAAATTTAACGAGGTTCAACCAATAAATGGCCTACGTCCTCCTAAGCTAGTTTTTTTATTAATCAACTCAGAAAAACAAGAATACTCTCGCACTCTCCTATTTCCCTTACTCTAGGGAAACAACACACCCAACACTAACTCTAGTGTGCTAGTTCGCACTTGAACTCACAAGCACTCGCGAATGAACTCATAAACGCTACCCAATCTCTAACCCCTTTGTCAGAGATTCAATATAATCAGTTTCTCTTTACTCACGCTTTCTTGCAAAGCAAACAAAGAGTAATAAGAAGCTCTATGAGATGCGTACTTTATTTTAGGAAATTGTTTAGTTGTTCTCTTTGTGAAGGCTCTCAAAAATACTCAATAAAATCAGGGAGAGCATTAAGGGTGAAGGAGAATCATACTTAAGCATTTATAGACTTGAGTCTAACCTTTGAGCATGCCTTAACTCAAGATAAACAAAGATATGATAATCCTAGTAATGGAAAATATATCTTGAACAATATCTTTCTCGGAGGAAAGATATTATCCAAGATATACACACGCTTTAAGGTAAGTAAATACTGAACTATGATTCTAAAGGCTGGAAAACATTTCTTATGGAAAGTATTTGTGAAAATATTTTTCAGAAAATCTTTTCTAAAACACCCAGCTCAATCACCCGGTAAAGTAACTGGTACTCAGACATATTACCCTACTTAGAAGTGTTGTGAAATTGTAACCAACTGGTTCCATATTTTAAACCCTACTGTTTCACACTTAAGAACAACATAAAAAATTCCACTAGAAAAATCATACGCAAAATATATTATATGAAGACCTAAGATGAATCAATTAAAGAATCCTAAACTATCTTCATGCACTTCAATCCTTGAAGCTTCCCTTAAATCAACCATGAAGAACTTTATCTTTTCCTCGAACAACTTCGAGAGGGCTTCTTAGCTTCAAGTCTTGGAATAACCTATGTGCTACACAAGAGCACATCATAGCATAGCAAATATTCTTTTGACTGTTTCATTATACAGTCAGGAATAGTTGGAAACTCAGTTGTTTCCTACTAGCCTAGAACCACTTGTAATAACAATTGTTCCCTGCAGCTGTTTGTCATCACTCAAAACCTAGGGGACTCAACAGACTTGAAATATGAAAACCGAATTAATTTATGTTTGGTTTAGTTTTGTCCCAAAACAGAACCGAAAATCGAACTTACACCCTTAATTTTAAGTCGTAAGTCCTAAACTAAAAGTACTAGAAAACATGTGGATCTCAAACAAGCACCAACGTCCTGCAAATGGAAATGTGATTACATTGAAATTAGACCCTATTCTTTGTTATTGATTTTTCTTCTTTTATCAGGAAAAGAGGAGAAAAATGTTAAATTTGAGATCAAAAGACGCGGTGTTTAGTCGATGGTAGACTCCGATCCCATCAGCTTAGTTGTGAATGCATGTGCAAGCAAAGATGTCAATGGAAACTATGTTATCGAGGTGTACTGTTTATTGCTCCAGATATAACTTGGCAGAAACACGGTTATGGACAAGTTTACACGAATTAAAGGTGATTGCAAAGCTATAGTGCAAAATGAATATACGTTGATCTCCCCAATATTTGGAACCGATGAATTTGGTTTGTGTTGAGAATTGAATCCTGCAATGTCAAAGTTAATAGATGAACATATATAACTTTCCTTTGATTTCATTTTCCTTTGTTTGTGTTGTGTGAGGGAAAGTGTGGCTTCTCTTGGCTCACTAGTCACTACTCACTAGAGAAAATATTTCCACCCTTGGAAAATGATTCGCAATCCATATTTTTCACTCTTTGATCTGGTCCAATCCAAATAGAGAACGAAAATTGAGAAAAATAATTTTCCTAAAAAATTTCCTCCCAACCAAACACACCCTAAGGCCTATAACAAAAAGCACTACAGGAAAAAAGGCCAAGGGTTGCGGTCAAAAGTGGCCTAAGGGCAGCGTTTTTCGACCGCAACCCTTGGCCTAGCAGCCTTTAACATTTTTGAAGGGTTGCGGTTATTGACCGCATCCCTTAACAATTAAGGGCTGCGGTTATAGAAAAAACTGAATCCCTTAATTGATAAAGGGTTGCGGTTATTGGTCAAAACTGCAGCCCTTTCTCAATTAAGGATGCGGTTTTTCAGAAAAACCGCAGCCCTTGTGACCCAAAAAAAAAATTTATTTTCCATTTTTTAGTCCTTAATGATCCCTAAACACTTACATACAGAAAAATATTATATTCATTGCAAATTATGTTATTTATACAAATAACACGCTTTTTCTACAATTAGTTGACAATTTTACAGATTAAGCACAACCTAATTATTATTTGACTATATAGAACAACACAATTTTACCTAAAGAATCCTCAATAATTTTTTTGCTTTCAAATGCCATATTTATATTTAAACTCAACACCAAAGAGACACTAAAATTTTCAAAACCCTCTACATAAATCCCAAACCTAAATTACAATGATATCAATTCAATGAAAATCTAACAGTGCAATATAACCCAACCCTAAAATACAGTAATAGTAATTCATGGAAAATCAAACAAGTGCAAGACAATCCACGAAAAATTTCTAGAAATTGAAAGCAAAAATATGGAACAAATCACTAACTGAAAAATGAAATATTGTTAAACAAGAGAATAAATTAGCACATAATTAATCAAGGAAGCGATGAATTCATAGCATTTTTGAAGAATAAAAAACTAAGTGCACGAAAAGATAAAAAAGGAACAAACTAGAGAGCTAGGGACTTCGTTGTAGTGGGGATTATTGAGAGAATAATTAGGGATTTCGATGACGGTTTTGTTAACTGAACCAACGCTGCAGTGGCGGTGGTAGGAAATGCAGTAGCGGCGGAATTTCGTTCGTTGAAGTCACTAGAGAGTAGATCCACTACTGGCGACAGAATAACCAAATGTTGCAGCGGCGGAACAAATTGAAACCACCAGCGAGCAGCGGCTGAACCACATTAAAATCCAAGAGACACCGATGGTCGAGCAAAATTGAAATTTAGAAAGGGATGGACTAGGGAGGGTGGTAATAGACGGAAGAGAGGAGAGCGATGATGCGGTTAGTGGTGATAAATGGAGGAGAGGAGATGGGTCAATGGGAGGAGAGAGAGAGATGGGATTCAACGAATTAAGGAGGCAATGTGGGAAATGAATTGAAGGAAGGTTATTTTTGGGTTGCTCAAGGGTTGCGGTTAGCCCAAAAACCGCATCCCTTTATCATAATGGGCTGCGATTTTTAGGCTCACCGTGAGGGCTGCGGTTTTTGCATTAACCGCAACGCTTTTTAAGCAGCACTTGAGCTTTTTTCCTCTAGTGAAGAATGGATCACAATCAAAGAAGTACTGGCAATTTGTCAATTAAGAAACAAGCATAAATTAAACAGGTTATGCATATGATTATAGTAATACGCATGCATACAACAAAAGTGTTTAGTTGATGGAGATAGTAATACATCACTAGTTTTGTACGTAGATAAATCAGCAAGGACGGATCCAAGGGGGGGGGGCCCTACCCGAGCCTTGGCCCACCCCATCGACAAAAAATCATTTGTCTTAAATGTACAACAGTTAAGCAGCAAAACCTCATGTAGCACAGTTGGCCGTCATTTAATTTTAACGCAACAACGGTGGAAGGTCGAATCCCCTTGCTGAAAATTGTATTTCATGGAAGCGTGCTCTACTTTTAGCTGTCACTATTTTCTTTTATCTTCACTTTCTAATCCATGTTTCCCTTTTTTTATTTTTTCTTCTCTTTGTAATCCATGTTTCACTTTTTTTTAAGTTACTTTGAGCTAACTTTGTTCAATCATGTACTTTACTACGTCCTCGTTACTACAATTTTTACATTACTCTTCAGTTTATTTTTTTGCTACAATTTATATCCATATGATTGTTAAATTTGTGATATTATATATTCTTCTTTTATTAAATCTAGGTTGTGTTCTCTTCACCTTGAAAAATAATTTTTGAACTTAATAAGTTCAAATAATTTTGGAAAAAGTAAGGTGAAAAGAATGCACTCTTAATAGTAAACTTTTAATGATTATAGGATAGTGAAAGATAATACTTTCTCTTTCGGCTTTTTTATTTCCACTTTTATTTTTTCTCTCACAATAATATTTGCATGACATGGTGACATTGACTATGTTATTTTGAATTGTTTCTTGTATATATGTGTTCAAGTCAATGCAAAAAAGGAAAATTTGAGGAAGCATGTATATATATATAGATGTACTACCTTCGGATTTTAAATTGGCTGATCAATGTCGGAAAAGTCTAACATAAGATGGTTACTTGCTAAATAAAATTTATAAAAAGGCACTTTCTTGCAAAGTGTCATTTTATATATAGTTTCAGACAAAAAAAATTGAAGAAAAGAAGGGGGGGAAATCTTGTCTATCTCATGTTGTTCAACGCCTAAAAAGTAAGTTAGAAGTGGGAATCTGACACAAGGCAGTGTCTTGCGAAAAAAAATCATTAAAGATAATTTTGTGCCACTTTTTCTCTAAAGGATAGTTTTTCTTTTACAAACAGTCATTTATATAAGGTAGTTTTATAAATTTTCATTTTTTTCCATCGAACTCGTATTGAGAGAAGACTCAATCTGTATTTAGGACCCCAAATGTAAATAAAAGAAAAGGTTGTCTTTGAATTTGGCTTCTCCTACTCCCCTCCCCCATCCCCCTCCAAACTGATAAGGAAATTCGCACCCAAAATTCCTAATTTAGAACTGGAATTTTTTGATTTTTACCACCTTATAAATAGCCCGATTTACACTTTACCACCTTTTTTTTTTTTTTTTCAATTTTACCACCTTTTAGTTGCCAACTCACTAAAAATCACCACCTAACTCGTGCTTCGGTGAAGAATCCGGCGAGGGGCGCCCATATTTACGGATTAAAAAAAATTTCCCTCCTTTTTGACTCTCTCTCTCCCCGGTTTCTTTCTCTTTCTTCCTTCCCCATTCTACTTTTTCTCTCTTACCTTCAATCTCCCTCCCTAAACTATTCAATTCCTCCAACAACCTATCTGTAAAAATCATCAACTCCTCTCCTCTTTGATTTTTACAGAGAATCTTTTTCTCTCTCTCTCCTCCACTTCACCCTAAATTACAGAACACCAAACTCCTCTCTCTCCTCCTTTATTTCGAATTTCGCAGCAAGAGGACAATTGTGGGGACCAACACATTCGCATCTTTATCTATCTCAATCAGTTGAGGGGACCAAACCAAGGGCGCTGAGGTAAGCACACAAACCCTAACTCAATTTTTGACCTTTTTTAAAGCTTACTTATTTGATTAAAGTAGAATTAGGGTTGAGAATTGTGAAAATAAAAAAAGGTAAATTGAAATTAGCTGTCTAATTGCTGGCATTGGATTCATTTGGAAGCATAAAGTACATTGAAACAAACAAATTAAAAATTGGGACATTTGCAATGATTATTTAATTGAATTCCACTAGGTTTTTTCCCTGTTTTGCAGATTTTATAATGGAAAGTGAGAGAAAACATGTTTCCCTTAATGATATTGCCAATGTTAGAATTAGGTTGGGTGGGAGTTTTATTGGCAGAATTTATAAAAGTAGGAAGGTGATTTCATATGATGGTGGGTGGATTTCATTAAACCCCCAGACCAGGTTGAAGGATATTAATATAAGAATGCTTAGGAACCTTGCATTTACTGCTTATGATAATGCAAAACAACCAGTACCAAGTGGATTAAAACTGTGGTTTAGGCTAAAGGGAAGGAGCTTGAGTACTAGTATAAAGGAGTTGGTCAATGAGGAGGACATTCCTTTGCTTTTGGAGACTTTGGATGTATTTGGCAACGTGGACTTGTACTCCACATGTGACCCCAAACCCTTGGCCCAGATAGCACCTCCCCAACCTACCTTTCCTCCATACAGATCCAAACTTCCTGGATTTTCAGAGATCTTGAGAGATTACCATAGGGAACAAAGGGAGAAGGCTGCATCTTCTAGTAGCAATCCACCTTTGACATAAAGCAACCAAACAACCCTGCTGAAACCAAAGCTTGAAAAACTACAAACTAGGAGGAGAAGCCCTAGGTTTGTAGATCCAGCTACTGCACCAAGTCAGTCCTCCCCAACTTCTCCAGTGGTGACTAGTGAAGCATAATTTAATGTCTCAGTACACATTCCCTCACCACCATCTAGAAGAAGTACACCTAGAGTAAAGCATATTGCTGTGAAAGGGGCATGGATAAAAGGGAAAGAAACTGATAGAAAAGGAAAAGGGAAGGCAGTTGAGGAAGAGCCAAAAGGAAAAAAAAAAGAAGAAAAAAGGGAAGGGGAAGGGAAAAAGGAAGAGTAGTGCAAAGAGGCTTGTATTTAAGGATGATGGAGATGAAGAGGGATCTGGGTCATCTAGCTCAGAGTTTATGATTTGGATATAGAATTGCAGCTAGGTGAAGAGGAGAACAGTGAGTTGAAGGATGAAGAAGAGTTGTTTGTTCAAACAAAAGTGGGAAAGGGTGGATCTGATATCCTAAAGCAGGTTGAGAATGACTTGTTTACTAAGGAAAGAGAAGCTGATGAGGAACAACAAAAGAAGGAAGGGAATGAGGGGCTAGTTGATAAGGAGATCAGGTTGCAAGAAGAAATAGAGGGGGATTCAGATGAGATAAGGGGTTTGAATGGCTCAGATTCAGAAGTTGATGATTGCACCTACTTCAACCCCAACATTGACTTCAACAAGCCTATAACATTGAAACTGGGACTCAAATTCAGTTCAAGCAAAGTGGCAAGGGAGGCTTTGAGGGTCCATGCCATTGAGAACATGTATGATTTCTACTACCTACACAATGACTCAAGTAGGATAACCACCTACTGTAAGGACAGATGTGAATGTCCTTGGGACCCAAAGAAGAGCAAGAAAAGGCAGTGTAGCTATAAAGATAAGTGTGAGTTCAAGGTTCATTGTAGGAAGCTTAGTGTAGATTGTAATTAGCAGATTAGGATATTGAAATTGAAGCACAGGTGTGCAAGAACAAATATGAGTAGGAAGTTATCTCCTGAGTATTTAGCCAATAAATATTTAGAGGATTGGAGGAGTGATCCTTGTTGGAAGTTGACAGCTTTTAGGAGGAATGTGAGGCTTGATATTGGGATTCCAATCAGCTATTGGAAAGCTTGGCTTGCTAGGGCAAGGGCCAAGTTTATGATTTATGGGTCTACCTCTGAGCAGTATGCTAGGGTGTGGGATTATGGCAAGGCTGTGCTAATATACAACCCTGGGAGCAGGTGTATTGTTGTTGTCAGTGGGATGGAGGGTCCAGAACCTCTTCTATTTACAAGGATGTATGTGTGCTTGGAGCCTTTGATGAGAGGGTTCAAAGGGGGGTGTAGGCCCATAATTGGAGTTGATGGGTGCCATTTGAAAGGTGCATACCCTGGGCAGCTTTTGGTAGCAGTTGGGAAGGATGGGAACAACAACATTTTCCCATTTGCTTGGACAACAGTAGAGGTAGAAAATACAAAAACATAGTGTTTTTTCTTAGAGACTTTGCTGAAGGATCTTGGTGGTGATGAAGGTGCTGGTTGGACCTTCATGTCAGATAGACAGAAGATAATGTATTTGTTATTTTCATTCATTATTTACCTTAAGTTTATGTGTTTACTTATTGTTCTTAAGATTAATTGGTGTTTGAATGGAATTTCAGTTGGTTGTGCCCAAGGCTCAAACAAGATTTTGTGTGAGGCACATATGGGCCAATTTCAAACTTAGGTTCACTGGTACCATCTTCAAGGACCTGTTTTGGGCTGCAGCAAGGGCAACAACAGTGGTATAATTTCTTTCTTCATCTCTTTGTTTTGACTAAGTGTTACTCTAGTGTTCACAATGTTTATAAACTTTGATGTTTGAATGTAATTGACAGTTTGACTATGAGGTGGCCATGGAATCAATCAGATTCATAGATGATGATGCCTATGAGTACCTTGCTGACATCCCCACAAGGCACTGGTCAGCCCATGCCTTTACAACTAACTACAAGTCCAACATGTTGACTAACAACATGTGTGAGACCTTCAATGTAGTCATAAGAGAGACAAGAGATAAGCCAATCCTAACCCAAATGGAGTGGCTTAGAAGATACATGATGAAGAGAAACAATGAGAAATGGGAGCAGGTCCAGAAGATGGAGTGTAAGAACATGCCTTATGTGAAGAAGGTTTTTGATGGCTTGGAGAAGTATACAAGATCTTGCATTGTCCAGGTGGCTAGGGGGGATGAATATGAGGTTCAATTGAGGGGAGATCAAGTGCTTGTTGACATGCAACAGAGGAGATGCACTTGCTATTAGTGGGACCTTACTGGGATCCCATGTGTGCATGCATTTGCTTGCATCTTGGACAAGAGGGTGAACCCAGATGACTATGTCCATGAGGCATACAGTAGGGAGACCTACCTCAAAGCATATGGGCCTCCATTGAAAGCCATGCCTAGGCAGAAGTACTGGCAGATAGTTGATTTGCCTCAACCACTACCACCTCCATTCAGAGCTATGCCTGGTAGACCCAGTTTGAAGAAAAGAAAGAAAGAGGCTAGTGAAGAGGGAAGCAACAAGAATCCCAAGCATCCAAAAAGGCCAAAAAGGACACTTAATTGTGGTCATTGTGGTCAGCCAGGGCATAACAAGAAGACTTGTTCAAATGCCCTTAAGGTTCCTATTGCTGCAAAGGGAACAGGTGGCAGGCCACCTTTGGACATAGCATGGGTAAAGGAGCAGAGGAAGAAGAAGGAGGCAAGGGTGAGAAAGGTATTCTACTTCCCCTATATTGTTCCTAATCTAACTTAATTGTGCAAATTAACTAACATAAACCCCTTATTTTGTGTAGCTAAATCCCAGTGGTGAAGGTACTTCAAGCCAACCAAATCCAACTACACAAGACCCTTCTCAACAAGAAAGCTGCTCAACCATTACTAGGGCTTCAACTCAGCCACCCACAAGGCAGAAGCTGCCTACCAAGAAGAAGAAGAATGATTAGGTTTTTAGGAGCTGTTAGTTAGGTTTTCAGGAGCTGTTAGTTAGGGTTTATGCCTTGAACAATTTGGTTAAGTTGCTTTATGTGGTGAACAATTTACATTAATGACATTATGTAATGAATGTGCAAAGAAGTTGGCTTAGGCTTCCTGTACTTGACTTCATATGCAATGAATGGGATTTTGTTTCAAGAACTTGCTTTTGTTATTGAATATTGCATTGATCATCAAAGGAGACAAAAGTTCAAGCAACAAGTTTAATTTCATTGCGAAAAATAACATTGTTGTACAATGATAGTGCCATTACAACCACCATTAACCACCCTTAACCATCCTTAATTCAATCTAAGTTACCTAAAACAGAAATACAACAAATGCAACAACAAGAAATAGGGTACACATTCCTATTACAATCCCCTGTGTGCATGAACTACCCCTACCTACACTGACCATTCCCCCTCCCCTTTCTTTCTGAACCTTCTTCAGTCAGCTCTCAATGCCTTGCACTTGACCTTCAATGTATCATTCTCATTGAGCAAGCACCTCCTTTGTCCACACAAATCATCAACTTCATTCTTGTGTGCATTGGCTTCAGTTTGCATCAGTTTTTTATCGAAGACCAACTGATTTATCACATCTCTCTGCCATTCTATCTGATCATCATCAATCCACCTAAAATAACCACACCCCTTTCTATTTGTTCCTTGTTCCCACAACTTTCAAGTCATAAATCTTCACCCTGGGTTGTCAGTGGTCCATGATTTCAGTCTAGCAGCAGGAATTCCACAGTTGCACTTTTGGTTGTGTTGAGAAGAAGTTTGAGACATTATGTGCCTATAATAATGAAGATAAATGAGAACCAGAGCAAGCCTGATGATGAAGAAGACCATAGATGCCCCAATTTGGGTCCAATTTACCAAATAAATCAATAATTAAGAATTGCCCAAATTTTATAAAGAACCCTAGATACGAAATTTGGCTGAGAAATCATACCTTTAGCAGTTGCGGATTCTCCATTTTTTTTTTCCTTTGATTGAGGTCGAAATTTCCAAAAAATGGTAAACCCTAACTTGATTTAGGTTTTCATCAAAGAATTTTGGGATTTTAGAGGAATTTGGAAGCAAAGTTGGGGTTTAGTTGAAGAGGAAAAATCGAGGCTCTTGGGAAAAAAAGAGGGGGGGGGGAAACTAAACTTAAATCAGTTATGTGGGCCCCCCTGCCAGATTCTTCACCGGAACTTAGTTCAGGTGGTGATTTTTAGCGAGTTGGCAACTAAAAGGTGGTAAAATTGAAAAAAAAAAACAACAAAAGGTGGTAAAGTGTAAATCGGGCTATTTATAAGGTGCTAAAAATCAAAAAATCCATAGAACTACTAATAGTCCGTTTTATTTAAAACACAAAGCCAAATTAAAGCAAGCAGGCAAGCCAAGTATGTATAGAAGTGGCAAACGGGTCATACAGGACGGGTACGGGTCGGATCATATTCGAGTCAACTTAGTGTTCGGGTCGGGTCGGGTGTGGGTTTGATGAGCCGGATCAACATCGGGTCGAGTTGGTTCGGGTCGGGTCAATTCGGGTAAGGTCGGCTTTATTTTCTAACAAATAAATAAAACACATATATTAATGTTTGTGAAAAATATTTTCTTATTAATTATTTTCGGGTCGATTCTGGTTTGGGTTATTATTTTCGGTTCACTACGGGTCGGGTATTCGGTACGGGTCAACAGGTACGAGTCTATTTTGCCGGCTATAAGTATGTAGATTGATGGGTATACAACATGCATAACAATTAGATATGGCAACGGGTCGAATTTGGACCGGATTATGCATAATCTGACTCCGACCCCTACAAGAAGTCGGATTTTAAATCTGACTCCGACTCCGAATCAGACATCCGACTCCGAAAATCCGAGTCCCATCCGACATAAAATCCTAACATCCGACTCCGACTCCGACTTTTTTTTCTCCCCATTTTTTTAATAGAAAAATCTTATATAATACAAATAATCAAATAATTACTATTTTCTAAATAATTATAATGAAATCTAAAATAATCTAAACATTACTATTATTTTTAACAGTCATTTCTTCAATGGAAAATTTTTATATAATACAATTGCCTCAAAGCCAGAGTCACAATTATACATGCATAATACATTAATATAAATAAAAAAGGATTAATTGCCTTGAAGTCGGAGTCGGATTTTTTTATGGGATTCGACTCCGACCCTCCTCCGACTAGGAGTCGGATTCGGATTTTTTTTTTTGTCGTAGTGGCCCCGGATTTTTTTCCTTCGGATCGAAGCTGACTAGGGTCATATCCGGCCATCCCTAATAACAATATAATATACAACATGTACCCACCAACGCTCCCCCGTAGTGGTGACAGGTAAAGCCGGGGCAACATGCACGACCAAAGTAACAATCTTCCTTAGGTATGCCGCACGGCTGGCAAACTGGTGATGGGACCTGAAAACTGGCTGGTCCGCAAATGTAGCCTACACAACAATCTTGACCACTGCAAGATTCGTACTTTCCTGCGCAGCTCAGACTATTCCCAGTTCGCACTGCGTTGTGCTGCCTTCTTGGACTTGGAGCATAATGTTAGATATCAGTGGTCATCGCCATCGCAGCAGCGATGGCAAGGATAAGCAGGAGAACCTCAACTCTACATTTCAATGTCTTCATTTTCAAGTGTGCTGCCTTTATTCTGTATTTAGATTATAGTTAATTAGGATACCTAGTAATTATACAGCACTAACTTTATTCTGTATATAGATTATAAGTAGTTGATAGATGATGAGATTAAGCTTGGGTGAGCCCTTTTTTTTTTTTGACAGGAAGAAAAAGGATTTCATTAATAAGGGATAGTCAAACGACACTTACAATCAATTCCTAAAAAATCAAAAATTCCAAAACAAGTATATAACACCTTAGAACTAGATACATCACAGATTTGATTAAAAATAGCCTTAATAAAAAACTTCATCCGAAGCAATACAATATGTGAGTTCGCTTTGATTCGGCTTAACTTCCGCTGATGCATAGTCGTTTGGGTGAAAATACTTCCGTGGTCTTCTTGATTCTTACAGAGAATAGAGATTGTTAGATCTTCCTTCTTCATCAAACAAACAAATAAAGAAATTGAACACCCTAAAATAAATACCATCTTAAGGATGGGATATATATTTTTTGGAAGCAATTAAAGGAGTTTTTGGGGCTTACCACCGGTACAAACACCAATGGAAGCAGTCCCCGCTCAATATTGGTCCAACCGGTTCAGTGGAACAGGGTCCCAAAAAAGAGGAAAAAAATAGTTTATGTGAGAAATCCCGCAAAGCATACTCATACGCAAGAATGAGACTTTCCATCTTCATCCCTCCATAATTCTCTCTCCTCTTCTTACCTAAAAATCCCCAAAAAATCATGATATTATTCAACTTCCCATATTAAATTTAATAATGACTCTCTTTATTCAAGGAAATCATCTCATTTCCAATCTTATTTGTAGCCAAAAATACTCAATTTCATTACTCCCATCTTTTCAATTCTCCTCAAGAACAACAAAGATGAAGATTTCTACCGAGAAGAAAAACATTTCCTATTTATTTGCGATTCATATTCAACTGCTCTCAACTCATATCATCCAAAAAAAAAGACTCAAATGGTGGTTTACAAATTACAATACGGGAAGAACAAAGTCTTCAATTTTTATTGTGGGAGGTCCGGAGGTGAAAAGTCAAGAATTGATGCGCTAATTAGTTATCAAAGTTTTCAATTTTAATGTAATTTCACTTTCTTTTATGCCATTTTTCTAGTAGAGGTTTAAAGCAATTATGAAACTTTATAATTTGAAATTAAAATTTATAATATGTAATTTAGTGTTTCTTGATAACAAAGTAGTTCTATCAGTGAATTATTGATAACAAAGTAGTTCTATCAAGTTTGCAGTACTTAGTAGTTGCACAGATAGCAGGCTTCAATCCAGTGTTTCTTGTTTGAGTGTTAAGTCAGAACATAAAATGGAAGACTTTTGGGGAATGGGCTCTTTGTTTGTAGCTTATGTCTGATGAGTTTCGCAGGTGTCGCAACACTAGTGAAAAAACTAGTAGAGATTTGGTGGACAATTTCGCTTCAAAGAACGCTAAAACACAGGGCCTCATTTTGATGGATAGCACAGGGCCTCATTTTGATGGATAGCACAGGGCCTCCATATTTCATGAGACGATCCTGAGTGGAAGCCCCTACAAAGATTCACAATTGAGGCCAAGAAGAGAAAGAAAAAGAAGGGTAAAGAATGAAGGAAAAACCTTCAAAAAAGAAGAAAAACCAAAGTTAGGAAAAAACCCTCACAAGGAGAAACCTTAGATAGAAAAAAGGAGAAACCCTAGAGGGAACCCTGGATGAGCCCCTTTTTATACGTGAAACCTTCTTCTAATTTCAGTTATTATTAAACTATAATCTACGATTATCATATATAAAAACCTTGTTCGGCATGACAAGGCATCTTATGCAACCTACTTACCCAAATTGAGACACCATATTATAAAACCCCAACCCATTTGGCCAATAATGGAGAACTAGTATTACTAAGTTATACTAGATTATCGAACCGGCCTTTTAAATCAAGTTCAACGTATAATTAAAGTCCTCACCTACTTGTTTATATCATCTTAATAAAAATCTCCTACTAACTCTAACTGACACGTTTTATTTCATATATAGTTGTCTCAACAGTAACTCACTAACTCTAATTAGAAAATTATATTGTTTTTGCTAGCAATTTCTATTGTACACTTGGATGCTCATATTACATAAAGTCTAGTTTTTTTTAGGGTTTTTCTACGTAGTGCCCCCGTATTTTATGAAATTCTACATTGTACCCAGCCTTTTTGAACTTTTCATATTGTACCCCTAAACTTTCTAAACATCACACAAAATACCCTTACTAATATAATAACCTACCCCAAACCTCACTTAGCCTTCAACTTATCAGATCATATCCTAAACCTCATTCAACTAACAAGGATAAAAAATCCTAATCTATGCCCACAGGATAAGAAAGTCCCAAAATCTATAGTTTGATATATTGTATAAGGGTATTTTGTGTGACATTTAGAAAGCCTAGATGTACAACGTAGAAATTTCAAAAAGGTCGGGTACAATATAGAATTTCATAAAACATAGGGACACTATGTAGAAAAACCTTTTTTTTTAAATTCATTGCATATTTTGGGAGTGCAAAGCAGCAAAACAATTGTACAAAACGAGCTAAAAATATAGTATTGGATATATACTTACCATACATATGGATGTGCGCACGGTGAATGTTCTGGTATTTTCTTATAGAATATTACTATAGTTTGCTATAGGATGGCTCCCTATCTGAAACCAGCCAACTTAATTATAGTTCAACCACTTATATATAAAAAAAAACCCGGCCCCTAGCTAAGGTAGCGTTACATCATATTGGTGACTTTGCCCCCCCCAAATATCACCAAGGCCCAAATTACCATTGTGGGAAAGAGTCAACTCATGAGTCTTTCTAAATTAGGCACAATGCAATATTTCTCGGCCAAGAGATGATGCATAGGGTTTCTCTAATAATTAAGCTCCCAAAACAAATCAGCTATGTTTCTATGGCTCATCGGCGACTTGAGCATTTGTTGAATTGTTGCTCACCACAGGTCGCCGACAAGCCAGCTTCAGCCACTTTATATTTTTTTGTTGAGGAAAAGCCACTGTATATTTGAGATCTATGTTTTTCTTCAATCAATTTCTTGCTCTCCATGAGAGTTTTCTCTAGCCATATAAATTGAATCGTATGTCTCTCGACCTAGGGCTATTTAATTAAAATTCATCTACTCATATATCATTTGACGGGAAACTATACGTTGTTCGTCTACTTGTACATTTGTTTGATCAAATCAAGACCAATCTCAAGTAAAACAAATTGATGAACTCCCTCGTGGAAGAATGTATAACACAACATAATGAAAGAGGACATAAAAAAAAAATTCAAATTTAATTTAGAATGATGTAGTTTTTTTTATAAGAATTTTGGTTGATTAAATTTACGGTTTTTTCACCAAATACCCCTGACAAAAAAATTTATTCACCAGATACCCCAACTTTTTTTCGAATTCACCATATACCCCTGACTTTCTAAAAAAATACATCAGAATACTCTTAATGACTAACGACGGTTAACTCCGTTAGTCATTAGCGTTAATTACCCTTAAAAAACCCTAATTAACCCTAAAAAATCCTAAGTCAACCCAATTAACCTAAGTCAACCCAATTAACCTAAGTCAACCCAACTTTCTCTCTCTCCCTAACCCACCCCCAACCCCACAAGCCCCCCCACCGCCCCCCACCCCGGCCCCCACAACACCAGCCCCACTAGCCCCCTTCCCCGCAGCTCCCCCTCCCCCCACCCACGCAACCCTCCCCCCCTCCCCGCAGCCGCGCCTCCCCCCTTCCCCTGCGAGACACGCCTCCCCCTCCCCTGAGACGCGCGCCTCCCCCTTCCCCCCACAGATGCGCCTCCCCCGCACCCTCTCTCGATTTTAGCTCGAGATCCTCCCCCCCCCCTTCGGCCGCCTTACTCTGCTCCCCTTCTCAAATACACAAATTTCAATTAAAAAAATTTCTGAAACCTTGGCCGAAATTTCAAATCGGAGAAGACGACTTGACAGAGACGAGGTCAAAACCTTGGTCGGATTTCGATGGATATAGAGAGAGATGTGGAGAGGGGGAGGCGCGATTACGGCGGAGGCGCGTTTGCGGGGGAGGGGGGCTGCGTGGGAGGGGGAGCTGCGTGGGAGGGGGAGTGGGGCGCTACGGGTTGGTGAACATCCAATGAGTCCGTCCAACAAACTTGCGGTAGTCATCCCCATCAAGAGAACTGACTCCTCCCCCTTTTCAGATAAGAACAAAGGACCAGCTTCAGTTCCTGCTGCTCCACTAGTGGACTCAGACGATGAGTCCTCTACTGCCTTTGGTAAAATGTCTAAGGCTGAACGGGAGAAGCTCAAGCAGGAGCTGTTCAAATGCTACCCCGAGTTCCACATAAAGGGCCTAAGGGGTGCATCGTCTGGGCATGTTGGCTACATGTCTCAGCTTGCTGCCGAGGTACGTGGTTTTGCTGTTCTTATTTTAAGTATTATTAAAGTTTTGGTACTCCTCTACTGACTAGTGTTTGATTCCCTTTATTTCAGCTTTTTGCTCACAACATCATTACTGAAGATTGGGCGAGAGAGCTTAGGAAAGAGAACAAGCAACTCGTCCACAGGCTACAGAGGCAGGGGGCAAGGCAATCTACGACTGCCAGATGATGGAGACTCTCCATCGTCAATCTCGGGAAGCTTAGGAGAAGCGTATGGCCGAGATGGAGTCCAGCAACAAGAAGCATCTCATTAAGATCAATGAGCTGCTTGATGAGAAGGCTGAATGACAGCTAGCCAAGGATACCGTCTCTGCTGAGCTGAAAAGGGAGAAGAACACTACCATCTTGGCTGCTACGAAGCTTAGGCAGGACGTTCTCACACTAAGTGAGGAGAATGAATGTCTAAAGAAAGAGGCGGCCACCTTCTTCAACGATGCAAAGGAGGCCCTGGTCAATGTGGTCGAGACTTCCAAAGGCTGGGCCATGAAGGCTTTTGAGATGCTGGCCGAGCCTCAGGAGTTCGATCGCTTTATATTGATGGCCCCATCCCCCTACCTTCGTCGACTCTTCCGAAGATAAGGAAGAAAATGAGGAAGAATTCCCTGAAGACGACCAAGAGCTCCCCGAGGATCCCCCTGTCGGCCAGGATACTCCCCTTGCTGAATAGAATTCCTAGTCTTAGGATAGGGTTTGTTGGTTGTATCTTGGCTGATTGCCATCTCTGTAGCTCAGTCATCTTTTGTTTAGATTAGTTTGTAACCCTTTTGGACGAGTATTAAGGAACGATCTTTTGTTTTATCTAACAATGTTTGTCTTCGGTCCGATCATCACAACACTTGCTGAAATATGCTAAGTTAAAGCAGCTCGTCTTAGGACTGATGGATTAACAAACTTGCCTTAGAGTTTGGACGACCTTGGAACTTTTAAACAAACAAGTACGAATTCAAATGAGACTCGTCTCAAATTCTGGGCGATCTTCGAATTTTACTCAAATAAGCACAAGTTCAAATGAGACTCGTCCTAGACTCTAGAAGATCTTGTAACTTTTTACAAACGCCCAAAGATCAAAATGGAACATCCTGATTCCCAGACGACCATCTAATTTTTTGGACAAATGTCCAAGTCATATGGGACTCGTCCTAAATGAGTGTCCTATGGGCTTGGTTATTTCCCCCCCTCTTGGGGCTGAGCTCGTCCTGTTATTCTGAACGCGCTGTGTTACAATAAGGAGAACGACCGTAATAGGCCGAACCTCTGTAAGACTCTCATTTTGGACGAGCTTGGATATCTGTACATCTGCCAACCTTGTATTATATGGTTGATGTTTATGAGCTTACCATGTTCTGGCCGACTTCCTTGAGAAAGCAGTGCTCATCTTGCAGTAGTGAGCCCTTACTAGGGCTTTTGCTACTTAGTTGACCTTGCATTTGAAAGTAAGATACATTTTCTAAGGTGTGCTTATTTCTGATCGGCTTCCTTTTAGGAGACATGATGTTTCTCTTACTAAAGATTGTCACTATTTGGCTAACCAGATATGTAATCTACCTTTCTTTAGGTTTACTACATTTTGGTCGGTCTCCTTGAGGAAGCAATGTGCTTCAGAAGAATGATTATCCCTTGTTGGGGTGACTCGTTCTTTTAGTTTGATTTTGGTCGTTCATTGTTTTTTCCATTTTATCTAAGTTAATGTCACTTTTAGACCACTAGGCTAACTAGTGGTAAAAATGCCCCAAAGTGAATGACTTTAGTAAAATAAAGAAACAGTACGTATATAGGGAGAAAGTAGAAATTGTATTATACTCCCTCCGTCCTAGAATAATCTTGACACTTATCAGGGTACGTATTTTTAGATGATAAGTTGTTTGGTTATCAATTGTTATTTTATTAAAAAAGTAGATGTGATAGGAGTGAGTAGGTAGTAAAAGTAGCATTATTTTATTTGGTGGAGAGAGAGCGTGGGCCAATGGTTAGAGTTGGTAGGTAGTAGGAGTGGTATTATTTTATTTGGAGGAGAGAGAGTGTGGGCCAATGATTAAAAGGTAGAAGTACTAAAATAATAGTGGGTCATATCCAAAAATAGAAGTGTAAATAGTATTCTGGGACAGATGAAGAAAGAAAGTGTAAAGAGTATTCTGGGAGGTATCAAGATACATGTATACATTTCTAATTATCTTTTTTGTTACAAACTACTAGTATTGTTGCTAACTATCTGAATCAGACGTGGTACTTCTTCAGGGTGTCTGAATTCCATGTGCGCTATATCGGACGTCCATCCATATCTTGGAGACAAAAAGTTCCACTTCTCACTTCTTGGACTATCAGATAGGGCCCTTCCTAATTTGGTATCAGCTTACCTAATTCTTTAGCTCGTCCAACAGCTTCCATCTTCATTAGAACCAAATCCCCTACTTTGAGTGATCGTCTAGCGACTCTCTTGTTAAAATCCCGAGCCATTCGCAGTTTGTACAATTGCATTCTCAATAGAGCATTGCCCCTAACCTCTGGTACTTGGTCCAAGGCAATGCGCGAGGCGGCCCAATTGGCTTCTTCTGTGTACAGTAAGACTCTCAGGGTGGGTTATTCGATTTCAATGGACAGACAGATTCAGATACGTAGAACAACATGAAATGTGTCTCACTTGTAGAGTTCTTGGCCGTGGTTCTGATGGGCCATAACACTAGTTGTAGTTCTTCAACCCATAGTCCCTTGGCATTGTCGAGCTTCCTTTTTATGCCATTTGAGAGGATCTTGTTGAAGGATTCTACTTGTCCATTGGCTTGTGGGTGGGTGACTGCAGCAAAGTGAGCTTTGATCTCTCTTTCTGCTAACCAATCTTTCAGTTTTGGTGTTTCAAACTATGGATCATTGTCAAATACGATGGACTGCGACATGTCGAACCGGGTTATGATGTTCTTCCAAATAAAGCTCTTGAAGTCATTCGTCGTTATGCCCCGCACTGCCTCAACTTCTACCCATTTAGTGAAGTAGTCCACAGCCACAATTACAAACTTCTTCTACCCAGCAGCCACAGGGAAGGGACCCAGAATATCTATGCCCCATTTGAAAAGGAAAGTTGGAACAAGATGGGAGTTAGGTAATTGGACGGGTTCTGATGCAAGTTTTCATGTTTCTGACAGCTATCACACTTCTTTGCATAAGCAACAACATCTTCCTTCAATGTAGGCCAATAATACCCAATGCTCAAGGCCTTTTCTCCTAAGGCTATTCCCCCAATGTGAGATGCACAAGCTCCTTCATGGAGTTCCTTCAACATTTCCAGTCCATCCTCCTTAGTAATACACTTCAGAAGAGGACGATTGAATGATTTATTGTAGAGGGTTTCATCCAACAACTCAAACCATTTGTCTCTGGCCTTGACATACTTGGCCTCTACCAGGTCTGAAGGTAATTGGCCTGTTTTCTTGATGTTTATAATTGGCACAATCCATACTGCCCCTCGATTAAAGAACATGACCTCTCCTTGATCAATACTCTTTTTTGGCTTAACTTCCCAAAATACTGTCCTTGGTACATCACAGTCAGCTAAGCTGGCCAACTTTGAGAGAGCATCAGCTTGATGGTTTTCTTACCTTGGTACTTGGTCTAGAACAAAACGCTTTAAGCGCTCAATCTCATCCTTGATCAGACGCATATATTTGCTCATTGATGCTTCTTTGCATTCATAATCTCCATTGACTTGACTGAAGACCAAGAGAGAGTCCGATTTGGCCTCAAACTCTAAAGCCCCAACCGCCTTACACATCTTGATCCCAGCCAGTAGGGCCTCATATTCAGCTTCCTTGTTGGACTCCCGAAACTGGAACCTTAATGCATATTCAAACTTATCTCCTGCTGGAGATTGACAAATGATTCCTGCCCCACATCCATTAACCGTCGATGACCCATATACCATGAACGTCCAGTGCTTCCTACCTTCGGCTGAATCGGCTATTGGATCTATAGTTGGCCAAGTAAGCTCAACTATAAAATCTGCCAAAGCTTGCCCCTTAATGGCTTTCCTTGGTTCAAAGGTTATGTCAAACATGTTTAGTTCAACGACCCACTTCAGCATCCATCCAGCAGCTTCCATCTTTTGTAAAACTTGCTTCAGAGGCTGGTCGGTGTAAACTAGTATATTGTGAGCCAAGAAATAAGGTCTCAACATCCGGCTAGCCATGACCAGTGCCAACCCAAAGTTCTCGACTGGTGTATCTACATTCCTCGTCCTTGAGTACATGACTCCCAAAGTATATTGGGATTTGCACTGATTCCCTTTCGGCCAGTAGAACAACACTCACGGCTTGAGGAGAGACAGCCAGGTATATGAACAATTTTTCCCCCTCGGCTAGACTGACCAACCTAGGCAACTGACGAAGATGATCCTTGACTTGCTGAAGTGCTTGCTCAGCTTCTACAGTCCATTCAAACTTAACTTTCTTCTTAATGGTGGCGAAAAAATGATGGCACTTGTCACCTGACTTAGATAAGAAACGTCCAAGAGCCGCTAGACAACCCGTCATATGTTGTACTTCATTAATCTTGGGCGGAGACTTCATGTCTAGAATGGCTTGGATATTTTCGGGATTTGCTTCTATTCCCCTTTGATCCACCAGGAATCCCAAGAACTTCCCAGTCAAGACGCCAAAAACACATTTTTTGGGGTTCAACTTCAACTTGTACTTTCTGAGAGTTTCAAAAGTCTCCCTTAAATCACCAACATGGTCTTCTTCTCGCTGGCTCTTCACTATCATATCATCTATGTAAGCCTCCATATTCCTTCCCAATTGTGGCTGGAAAACTGTATTGATAAGTCTTTGGAAGGTGGCCAGCGCAATTCTGAGGCCAAAAGGCATTTTTCAACCAGCCATACAACCCCATTCTCTGTAATGAAGGACGTCTTATCCTGGTCCTACGGCCACATGGGGATTTGATGAAATCCGGAATAATGTCCATGAAGCTCAGCAAAGCATGGCCAGCTGTGGAATCCACCAGCCGATCTAACTTAGGCAAAGGAAAACTGCCCTTAGGACAAGCCTTGTTGAGATCAGTGTAGTCCACGCACATTCTCCATGTGCCATTGGGCTTTGGTACCATGACCACATTAGCTATCCATTATGGATAGTAAGTTTCTCTTATGAATCGTGATTCCAATAAGTTTTGTACTTCTTAGTTGACCGCCTGATTTCTAGCCGGCCCTAAATGTCTCTTCTTCTAACGAACTGGCTTTGAGTTCGGATCAACATTTAGCTGGTGGACGGCTATCTCTGGATCAATTCCAGGCATCTCCTCAACACTATAGGCAAACACATCTTGAAATTCTTTGAGCAAATTTATCAAAAAGCCCCCTCAACTTAGGGGTGAGAGAAGATCCAATCTTCAAGGTTCTTTCTGGACGGGCCTCATCCAAACAAATGTCTTTTAGGGCCTCCACAGGCTCTGAACATTCAAGTGCCACACTCATGATGGCCATAACTTCTCCAGAAGAGGGAGGTTCTTATTTGACGCGCACATACTTTTTTTTCTTGCAAGGAAGATTTTCGGACGTTTTCCTTGAGGAAGCAACCTCCGTCTGAGGACTCTCAATGGTCATTCTCAGCGAGGCCACCTGGTCTTTCACAATTTCTTCCGTTTTCCCTTCGCCAATGACCTTCGTGTGGTCCTGCTTCTCTGCTTTCCAAGATGATGGTTTCAAAGTAGTTAGGTAAGACTTTCTGGCCGCCTGCTGGTCTTTATACGAGGTACCAATTTGACCACCATCACATTCAAACTTCATGAGCATAAGGTGAGTAACTATCACCGCTTTAATATGATTCAGAGTTGGCAGTCCAAGAATGACATTGTAAGTTGTCAAGTGTCGGACGACCAGAAACTTGATGAACAAAGTCCGAGAGACATCCTTCTCTCCTACTCGGACTGGCAAAGTAATTGTCCCCATAGGGTGGATAACTCCTCCCCCGAACCCAGTGATTGGGTGGTGTATAGGGACCAAGTCCTTCTCATCAAACTTCAATCTAGACAAGCAATCTGCTTTAATGATGTCTGTCGAGCTTCCAGTGTTAATCAGAATTCTTCTTACTCTCATGTTTGCTATCTTCATCTCCACAACCAAGGGGCATCATGAGGAGTTTTCAGCCTCCCCGGATCTTGCTCACTGACTACTACTTTAGGGAAAAGCTCAGCCTTTGTCTGATCAGTTAACAAAATTTGGCCGAGCTCCTTGAGATAGTTTTTGAGCCCCCTATTGGTTGGTCCTCCAGCTGCAAATCCTCCTGAGATGACAAGAAAAACATCCTCGTCAATGCTTTCACTTTCTTTCTTCTAGTTCTGACGATCATCCTTCCTCTGAAACTTCCTTCCCCCTTGCGGCAAGTATGAATTCATCTTTCCTTTTCGGGCTAAATCCTCCAAAGCTCTCTTAAGGTGTTTACATTCATTGGTCTCATGACCATAGTCCTTGTGAAAATGACAGTACTTGCTCTTGTCTATATTCCTGTAAGGAGTCTTCATCTCAGCTGGAGCCTTTAGCTCATATTGATCCTTTATCTCCATAAGAATGGAGTATTGTTCTTTGCTAAATTCTATGGGATCAGCCGAAGATTCAGATTCTTTCCTCTTTCCTCGTATGGACGAAGTGGTTGTGGAGGTTATAGCCAAAGTCTCAGCCTTTTTAGAATTACTCTTTTTTGCCTGAGCTACCTCTTCAGGCTTCTTGGACTCAGGATGCTTGGCCTAAGCACAAACTTTTGTGGCGTGTATGAATGCTTCAGCTTCCTTCAAGGCCTCTCCAAGGGTGGTAATTTTCTTCTTCACAATATCAAACTTAAAATTTTCTAGCTGTAGACCTCTGATAAAGGCGTCAAAGGCCACTCCAGCGTTAAGATCTTGAATCTACAAGGCTTCTAGATTGAATCTATTAACAAAACTTCTAAGGGCTTCTTTTGGTCCTTGGACAACCTTGCCCACGTGCATGCTTGTCTTATGTTCTTGTCGATTGACAACAAAATGACTAGTGAAAAGGTAAATGAGTTCAGCAAAATTGCTGACTGAATTGGGGGGAGATTGTTAAACCACTTATGAGCTACTCCCTTCAGAGTAGTCGGGAAGTTCTTGCACCAAGTAGCATCATGTACTGCTTGGACGTACATTTGATGCTTATAATCGGAGAGATGATCATCTGGATAAATTGTTCCATCAAACGGTTCTATGATAGGGAGTTTAACCTTTGGGAAGGGGGCCGCCTCCATGATCCTGGCCGACAAAGGGGTTGGCCAGTTGATACGGAGGGCTCCCAGCTGTCGCTCAATGGGTATGAACTCCTTACGATACTCCTTCAACACGGGATTAGATGAGGTGTTTGCAGGGGCTGCACACCGATAAACCATTGGCTGCACTACGGTTTTCTCTTGTCTTGGACGAACAAGAGAAGGGCCCAGACTTCTTCCTTATGTTCTGGAATGTAACCTTAAAGGGGGATCTCTCAAATACGGTGTAGACTAGTGGCCGACCATTGTAATGCAACAGCTTTCTTTGTCTTTAAGTACTCATGGGCATCTGTTTCCATTCGGTGTCCATTTGGACGAGCGTCTTTTTGGGTCCTTACCACCAGGTTCCAGTCCATCTTCCTTTGCTGCTCACTGACTTCTAGCTGTCATTCTCTGGCTGTTCTTGTAATCCCCCGTAATTTTATGAATTTTTTAAATGCATTTTAATGTATATTATATATATTTTAATGTTTAAATGATTTATTTCTTAAAAGGTTGACTATTGAAAGTCAAAGGAATTATTTAATGATTTTAAATAGTCAAAGATTTTATCTATTCCTATTTTGAAAATTATTTAAATAACTTAAAACACCTTTTCGTTTAATAAAAAGAATTTTAAATTGGGTTAGAGGAACCCATCTATGCAAATCACCCAACCATTAAATATTATTTAAGCCCAAACACCTTTTCGTAAGCCCAAGAAGGGATAACTAGATAAACCCCAAAACCCCAAAATTTTCCCCACTTATTTTCTCTCTCTTCCTTCTCCCTCTATGTTTTTTGGCTCCTCCCTCCTCTCTTTTTCTCTCTCCCGATTTTTTCTCTTCCTCCTCTAATTACTCGCAGGCAGCCACACGCCGCCAGCATGCCGCCAGCCTTGCCGCGCAGCCTGCCGTGCTACCGGTGGTCCCCTTCGGCCTTCCTCCTTTTACGGCGTCCTTTCTTCCCTCTCTCTTTAGTTATTTTCTTCCTCCTCTAGTTTTTTAATGTTAAAGTTTATATTTGCAAGGATTGATTTAATGTTTTCATGTTTAAAATTATAATTTGATGATTTAAATATAATATCATATTATGTAAATTATATAGTGAAGTGGTTAAAATTTCATATTTAATAGTTATGTTTAAACTAGGGTTTTGAGTATCAAAATATGGATTTTTAGGGTTTTATAAGTTGAAAAATCATAGTAGTATATTATAGTTTATGATATTGAATAGTCTTATGATTTTACTTATGTTTAAGTATGTTTTACAAGGGTTTTAATATTTTATGAGTTGCTGGAATTTTTATTAGCATGTTTATGAAGGAGATTTATGATCAAAGTATGAGTTTTTTAGGGTTTTTTATAACTAGTATAGTGGTATTATACTAGGGAGTATTAATAATTGAAGAATTAATGATGGGAAAGGTTTTTAAACCCTTTAAAAGAGGGTTTAAATTATTTTAATATTGCTGGAAGTTTATAGAGTATTCATTGTGGTTATGTTGATTATTGTTAGGCGGAGAATACTCTTTAGGCGACTTTTAAGCTTATTAAGTGGCATCGAACTTTGTCTACACAAGGTACATATATACCTATGTGTTGGTTGAATTAGTATCATGTCCTAAGGATGGGATTTATGTAGTATCATGTATAGGGAACTATTATAGTTCATATGTGATTTATATTCAAATTGAATTTGCATGTCTTATGCCGTTGTGTGAAGCATGTTGGTTTGATGATGATCTTATGTTTGTATGGATGATTGATGCAAGCGTATGGGATTTTTAGGAACTTTATTTTATTAATTCGCATGAGGGATTAATATTTATGTTGGTATTGGATCATTGATTTGGATCATGTTGTTCCCTTTGGATTATTTAACAACTTTATGAGGACCTAGGGCCTTATTTGGTAAGTTGGTTATTCACCTATGAAAGGTTGGTTGGTTGTTGACTTGGTCAACAAATAAATAAAGGTTATGAATTTCATATTGAAATTATTCTTGGGTTGTTAAGTTGATGATCACCTTATCTAATCCTAAGATAAAAATGGAAGTTTATGTATCATTGATGATTATATTATTTCTTCTACTTATGAGTCATAACAAGTAAATAAATTATTAATCACTTAAAGTGGAAAGTGGATAGCAATAGCTTTAGACTTGTGCACGTCTGAAGTGTTGGACTAGTATGAGTTGGAGTACATAGTGGTAGCCCATGGCTTTTCTTGGGATCAAATTGATCACCGTGTCCTATTTTTATTTAAAGGTTCCTCGATATCGTAGGTTAGAGGAGTACGGAGTCGCGCCTGTACTTCGTCTTCTAAATTGAAGACTGGTTTGGTTTGGACAAATCTTTCCATTGCCTATTCCATCTAAATTAAATAATTTATTAGTTGTGGTGTTTAGTTCAGTAAAGTAGTCTGCTATGTTATTATACTATTATTGATCCCTGTTAATGTTTATTAGTATCATGTATGTTTTATATTTATTTACTATGTAGTACTCAGCTTTGTTAATTAAGTGCTTTGTGTGTATATGTTGATCATGGCTATGCCTTATTGATCCTGTGATGACCCATTTGGTGAGCAGTCTCTCGGGATCAATAGAGCGTTGTCGATTACAGGTTTGAAGATGATGCATCATGGGTTCGGGAAGTTGGAGAGCTTGTGTTGACTTTATATTTTATAGTTGACTTTTACTTTTATAGTTGACTTTTGACTTATTGTTGGTTTGACTTTGGTTTAACTTTTGGGGTGGACTTTTGGTTGACTAAGTTTAACTTTCAAAGTTATTTATTATTATTATTTCCGCTGCAAAATTCTGAATAAGCCGATACGTTATCACACGGGCGATAATGCTTTGATAATTCTCAAAGTTTTATATTGTAAAGGTATTTTGGAAAAAGAGAATTGCCGGGATGTTATAGTTCTCCTTGAGGATTCCTGACGAGCAGGTCGGCTTGGACCTGGACGATTCTCCTGGGAACGCCCTCTAAGAGGAACTGGATTGTTAGCAGCTGGATCTGGATTGACTTGGAAATACAACATATTGTTCTTAATATGTTCCTGGACGAATGCGGCCATCTTAGTCTGGAAGTCATTCAAGACGTTCTCCAGAAGAGCAGCAGTCATTAGACGTTCAAGATTTTCCAGGATGACAGGTTCATGGCTCTGACCAGGAACATTGGCGATGGACGGAGGTCTATTCCTCCCTCGAGGTGGTCTCTCATCATCTATCGTATCTTCAACTCGAATCTGGAAACTTCGATTCCTTGCCACATTGGACGAGTGGCAATTAGTCATCGTTGCGTCTCCCCACAGACAACGCCATATGTTTAGTCTCCTTTGCTGACAAGTAAGCTATTATCCCTCAATATGTTCTTCAATGGAGACTTGTGCAACGATGTCCAAATCTGGTAATCCGAACCTGAGCTCCGTTCCCAAATCTGTAGAAAAAGGGACCCACCTTGAAAGTTTGGTTGGTGGTTCCCCTCCGAAGCTTAAGTCAGGTAACAGGAGTGAAAAAGGGAAAAGTAGAGATAGAGAGAGAAAGTGAGAGAGTATTTTTTTTAGAGTAAGGGCACACTGTTCAAAAAGTTACCTTTCTCCTGATTTTAAGGGGAGTATTTATAGTGTTTGGGATTCGAAGGCAGCTATTTGAGATCACCATAAAATAAGGGCACATGATTGGCTAGGAATCAGATTGCGACACGTGGCAGGCAATGATTGGGAGTTGATCATCAACCAATCATATGCAGTCGTTTTTTGGGATTTGGGCCTTGAATATTCTTCAGGCCAAAGATTGGGCTTTTATTCTTTTCACAGTAAAGAACCCATGGCTTTTTTACAGGAAATGCTTGAAGCTCTTAGTTTCCCTGCTCATTTTATTCACCTGATTATGACTTGTGTGAAAACCCCAAAGTTTTCACTTATGATTAATGGGAGCCTTCATGGTTACTTTGAAGCTAAGAGAGGTTTAAGACAGGGGACCCCATCTTCCCTCTCTTATTTGTGGTTTGTACGGAGTACATGTCTAGGCTAATGAGTTTGTTAACTGTTGTTCCAGGGTTCAACTTTCACCATAGATGTCAGGCTATTCAGATGAATCATCTTGTGTTTGCAGATGATGTCATTCTTTGTTGTAAAGGTCACTTTCCTTCTGCTTACCTTATGCTACAAGCTTTTAGACTCTTCTCTGACTCTTCAGGCTTGAAAATAAATGAAATGAAGTCTGAATTTTACTCAGCTGGGGTGGATCAGGGCACAATTCAAAGGGTCAAAGATGTGTCAGGTTTTAGGCATAGCAAGATCCCTTTTAGGTACTTAGGTGTTTCGATATCTGCTAAGAGGGTTTCAGTTGCTGAATGCCATGATTTGGTTGATAAAATGTGTGCTAGGATCAAGGTTTGGAAACCTAGGAAATTGTCCTACACAGGGAGGCTGCAGTTGGTGAATTCATTTATGTTGAGTATTCACATCTACTGGGCGCAAGTTTATATCATCCCTAAAGCTGTGCTAAAAGAAATTGAACAAGTTTGTAGGGCCTATATGTGGCATATTGATCAATTTAGTATGAAGCCAGGGAATGTGGCCTGGGAGAGAGTATGTTGTGACAAAAAAGTTGGGGGTCTTAGGGTTAGAAATATCTAGATCTGGAATCAAGCTGCCTGATTAAATATGTATGGGCAGTGGCAACTAAGCAAGACTCTCTTCGGGTGAAATGGGTCAATGGTGTCTATATTCATGATTAGAACTGGTGGAATTATGTTCCACAGCCAGGTAGTTCATGGTATTGGAAACAAAATATTTAGAATGAAAGAGCTTGCTAAGACTGTATACACTGAGCAAGAGTTGATTGGGATGCCTAGATTCTCTATAAATCAGTGTTACAAGAAGCTGATTGGTGATGTTCAGTTGGTTCACTGGGATCGTTTTATTTGGAACAGATTATCTGTTCCCAAGCATAGATATATCTGTTGGATGATTGTTTTGGACAGGTTGAGAACTGCAGATCGATTGAAGAGTATTGGTGTTAGAGATTGTGATGAATGTGTGATGTGTGCTAATCAAGTGGAATCACACAAACACTTATTTTTTGAGTGTGATTATGCAAAAAAGTTTCTGGATATGGTTAACAATTGGCTGGGGGTTCACCATCTCCAATGTTGGTTCCCTAGAATGCTGAAGATCCTGTCAAGAAGCAAGAGATCACAGATCCAAAGAAGGGTTAATGGCAGCAGCTTGGTGTGCTTTGGCTTATTCAATTTGGTGGGCTAGATATGAGGCTATTTGGAGTGCGACAGTTTGGAGGCCTAAAGTTCTAGTGAACAAATTGTGTAGTGTGCTAATGCTTAGAATTAGTGTGGTCTTCCCTAAAAATATTTCTGTAAATGATAAAAGTTGGTTTGAGAAGTTAAAGGAAACTATTGTATAGTTTGTTTGTTTGCTGGCCTTGGGTTTGAGGCATTCTCTTCCCCGGGTTGAGCTTAGGATGTACATGTTTTTGGTGTTTTATTCTACTTTTACTCTCACTTAGCAAAAAAAAAAAAAAAGTTAGAACCCAGGGGTTAAACCACCCTTTTTTACTCCTTTTGATGGGACATGAGGATGCTCCTGATGAATACACGTGTCTCCGGGAGAGCCGTCGATTATTTAGGCTACAACAGTATTCCCTTTTTTTCTTTAAAAGTTTCTTAAAATAAGCAAAAAGTCTTTAGAATAATTAGCAAACACGAGCTCATTGTGGTTTCCTTAGTTACATCATTTTATTTCCTCTGTCTCTATTCACTTGCTACATTTTTCATAGATCGAACTCTTTTTACTTGCTACATTTCCTTAACTAATAACAATGCGCCACATAAACATATTCATATTCCCCCTTTTCTTTTGTCTTTTTCGTATCATTTTACCTTCAATTTTTGTAATCTTGCGAAAAAGGTAGTGTTCCAAACACACATGCAACTCTGTCCTAAAATGTTATACAAAGGCACATGAAGCAAGTAAATTGAGATGCAGGGAGTATGACTTAAAGTGAATGATTAAAGATCTCATTATATCTGCAATAGATGTAAAATATGTACTCTCTCTGTTTCTACATGTATAGTAGCCACATTTATTGAGATCAGACTACTAATATCTTTTAAATATTATAAATAAAAATTATAGAATTAGACAACTTTTTTTTCAAAAAAATGATCAATCTTGAAAACTACTTAATTGATCTTAAAAGTTATTATATATGTGAAAAAGCAAATGGTGCATATATTGTGAAACGGAGGTAGTATTTCATAATAGTATTTTCTTATAATTCTTTGTCAATATTCATTTAGAGTAATTAAAGTCTCAACATCAACCATAAATGTTATGTGTGTCTTATAAAGAATAAAGATAAAGAGAGGGAATAGTTTGCAAATAATTCCCGATGATAAGGGATTGTTAGAGAGTCTCCCTCTAGACCTTGCGAATTTGATACATTCGGCTGATTCTACTATTTTACATAATTGCAATTGCCAAAATGCCAACTAGCAACAACAAGCAAGAAAACACAAAGCAAAATTTACCATCCTTTTGCTTTGAAAGGGGAGGGGCTCATCTTAATGTTTGTTTGCTTTATGTTTTATGTTCAGTTGTAGTAGTATTAGGTTGTAATTTTGTCTTTTAAATTAATGCAAATTTTCTCGATGTCAAAAAAAAAAAAAAAAAAAAAGAATGGAGAGGGCTCGCTGGAAGTTTGGTCCCTCGATCTGACCCATGCGTGAATGTAATAGTTCAAATTCAACTTGTAGATTGCTGATGAAATAAAAGGAGAATAGGTGTTAAGCTCATGTGCCCCCTTAGGACCGCTAGTATAGTTATTGGATTCAACTACTCATTTCAGAATGGCAATATACAAACCATCCAATTTAGAAAAGAGTTGTTTAATAATACAATATTGAAGTTGGGAAGTGGATATTAACTGAATAAAGGAAGATAAAAAAAAATATAAATTGGATTAAATATCTAAATGGGCTTGAAGAATTGGGGACCTTTCTCATCAATGAAGATCACGTTCTGATGCTCATCTTACACAAGTGGTTACCCGGTATGACTTGTGAGCAGGCATGGTTTCTACTTCCTATTGCTAGATAAAATTTCTCGTATATACCTTGGAGGATTAGTTGGTGTCAGTCTGAAATAAAAGTAATGTATTTCATGTGTTTGAACTTAAGTTGCGTTGCAGTTTATTTAAATTAAAGAAAGATCTAATCATATGTTAGTATTTGGATTTAATCTTCTCTGCATATACTAGATGTAATTTGGTTTGTTCATTCCCATAAAAAGCCAAGTATAATTGTTGCCCACAGAACCTATGCAAACCGAAAGGATTCGCTCATTGCTGGTGATTATTGCGGATGCCACGATTAGGAAGATATCAATGCAAATGTGGCTGTTATATCAATGCAATTCTTAGCTTCATCACTCCTGCAATATCTATAATAATAATTTAGTTACATATCATGACTCATGTGATGCTTAACTTAAAGAACACTTCTAGTAACCAAGTAGAACGAAAAAATAATTTTTTATTTTTTTTTGACAACGGGAAAACGTACAATAAAAACAAATTGCAAAGAAAAGCAAGTCTAACATGAAAGAAAAGGAAAGCTAGAAATGCGACAGAGAGTTGCCAAAGCATGCGCTGGAGCAACTGCCTGTCTATGAACTTTGATGATACGACACCAATCAAAAAGCTCAGCAGTAATCCTAACGTCCTTGAGTGTATGTTGGATCAAAAGCTCCAGTGCAGTGGAGGATTGCAAAAGACAAACCAAAGAGACCGAGTCAGTGCAGATCATAATACGAAAGATGGAGTAGTGGCGAGCCCAAAGGAGTGCAAGAAGGCAAGCTCGAGCTTCCGTCTGAAGAGCAGAGGCGGCCATAAAACGTTGAGCATAGCTAGATAACAGAGGCTCCCCCTAAATTTGCGCAACCCATGCTGCAGCCCCTTGGTGTGTATGTTTCATCCATGATCCATCCACTCGAAATATAGCCTCCGGAGTCATAACCTCATAGCGGCCAAAAGTAGCAAAAATAAATCCTGGCGGAGGCCCATTATCCCCAACAAGTCTACTAGTTATTGCTCGTTCCTGATCCTGAACAAAAATAGAATGTTGTTGTTTATATTCGTCTGCACTGCTGAAGGCCTTGAACCGTGGCCCTAATGCGTCTAAAAACCCGTGTGTTACGCGTGTTCCAGATAGCCCAAAGAGTGCAGATGAACTCACTCAGGCGACAACTATGAATACCCTCCATATCAATGAAGTAGAAAAAGTTTTTCATAAGCCATTATGCAAACGTTAAGGAAACATTTTCAATATCCGGATTCAATAAATTTGAGCAAGACCATGCTTCCAAAGCAAGGGGACAATCACGGAATAAATGTTGGCGGGATTATGTTTCCCCCAAACATATAGGGCAAGAGTCTGAATCACCAATTCCTCGGTGAAATAAATTAGCCACTGTTGCAAGGCTATTTTGCCAAAGTTTCCAAATAAATAATTTCCATTTTGGCATGATGTTCAACCTTCAGAGAGTGCGGAGGAAATGCAAATGAACTGGAGTCGTCATGCTACAAATATCATGTTGCTGTTGTTTGATGACAAGAGCGTAAGCTGATTCAGTAGAAAACACGCCAGACTTGGTGTGAGACCAATATAACTCATCTTTGGTAGACGAGACAGTTGGAAGTTCCATACCTAGGATCGTACGAGCACTAGAAGGGGTAAACATACTCCGAACTTTGGTGTAGTTCCACAACTTTTGAGAAGGAGATATAAGGTCAACAACCCTTAACGTTGCAGGCACAGAGAGAGGTATATCATCTTTCATCTCCCGAACCTGCCCATTAACCTATTTATCCCTTGCTGCTAAAATGTTATGACCATCCCCAACTTTCGAAGCGCACAATTTTCTCAAATGCATTGTGGCTTTTAGAAGGCCTCTTGTACCCAGGAGAGGTTTTTACTCCATAAATGAATTTTTGACGCATGAAAAACCTGAGAGATGAGTAGTTGGGGGTTTTGTTGAACTCGCCAAGTTTTTTGCATCAATAAAGCTTCGTTAAAAACCCCAATACTACGGAGACCTAGGCCTCGTAGTCCATTTGGAAGATGTAAGACCACCCGTTTCCTCCAATGAATTCCTCTATCCAAATTTCCTGTCCAAAAGAATCGAGCCAGAAGACCATCAATTCTATTTATGATAGTTTGTGGGATACTGAAAACCGCTAATTGATGCATAATAGTCGGAACTAAGATGGAGTTGATAATAACCATCTTCGTTGATTGCGATAAAGTACGATGTTTCCATTGAGAAATTTTCCCCGATAGTTTATCCAGGAGAGGGGTGAAGTGCCGCACTTTTGAATCTTGGATATCCACTTGAGTGCCAAGGTACATGCCAAACGAGGGTTGAGAGTCCATCCTAAGGACGTCTTTGTATGTTTGTTGTTGCTCCTGTGGAATATTGGGACTAAATTTTATAAAAGACTTCTGTAAATTCAGTATTTGTCCCGAAATACTGCAAATTCTCTCAATCATATTTTTGATGTTGTCACAGACTTGTGGAGAAGCTTTAAAAAAGAAAATTGAGTCATCCGCAAATAATAAATGAGAGATTGTCGGACCTTGCCGTCCAATACGAATACCCTGGAACTGCTTGATATCAACTGCTAGAGAGGTCATTCTCGAAAGAATATCCATACAAAACAGAAACAAATAAGGAGAAACAGGATCCCCCTGCCTCAAACCACATTGCGGGATAAACGGATCCGTGATTTTTCCTTTGACTAGAATCCGATATGAAACTGTGGAAATGCATTGTTGAATCAAAGTGACCCATTTCTCCGGAATACCATAAGCAGTGAGAATTTTAAGAATGAACAGCCAACTGACTCGATCATAAGCTTTATTCATGTCCATCTTAAGGGCTGCTAAATGTTGGACCCCTGATCTCTGCTAATTGATGTTATGAAGTAATTCACGAGAAATAAGTGTATTATCCCCCATTTGCCTTCCCGGAACAAACGCATTCTGATAATCCTCAATCAAATGTGGGAGCAAGGGTTTCATGCGATTTACGAGACACTTGGAAGCACATTTATAAACCACATTACAGAGGCTGTTAGGTCTGAGATGATTTACCTCTTCTGGAGAATCATTTTTTGAAGTAAGCACCAACAAAGAGCGGTTCCATTCTTTAAGTAGGTGCCCTGAAGATAGAAAGCGATGCACTGCTTGAGTTAATTACCTGAGGGCCCACCTTAGACCAGTGGATTTTAAAAAACTGGGAAGGAAAGCCATCGAGTCCTGGCGATTTATCATCAGCAATATCGAACATAGCATCTTGAATGTCTTGATCGGAGAAAGGTGATAGAAGTGAGCTGGAATCTGTTGGAGAAAGAGCAGGAAGATTGAGTTCTCTCAAAACCAAATCAATATTGTCCGCATGCTGATGAGGGTCAATTAACTCCTGTCTCGAAAGAGAAAAAATATTTTAGAAATGGTTCACAGTATGTTGTGCAATTGTTTGTTGATCATCCAGCCACTGGCCATTTTCGTCTTTGAGCATGAAAATGTGATTTCGACGCTTGCGTTGCTTGACTCTACTAAAAAGGAATGAGGACGGAAGTTCGCCTAGCTTGAGCTGCTGGTCCTTAATACGCTGGCGCCAGTAAGCATAAGCCAGCGAGGCCTCATCCAGTAATACTTTTCGTCGAGCCCCAAGACTGATGCTATTAGGTATATTAGACACAGTTGAACCAAGCCCTTGTAATTGAGACATTATCGCAGCCCAATTTATGCCCCAAAATAATTTCTTATCCAAGCACCAAGTTTTAAGTTGTTTTTGGGCAAGCTGTAGCTTCCGAGAAAGTGAATACATAGGTGATCCTGCTATCTGTAATTCCCAAACTTCATGTATAATTTGTAGAACTGCAGGTTGACGTAAACACCAACATTCAATTTGGTAAGGACGGTGATTGTTAAGCATGTGAGGCTCCAGTTGAAGAAGAATTGGAGCATGATCCGAAGTGGTGAGCGAAAAATTACGAATGATTGCATTTGGAAATTCCTCAACCCAGTCGGGAGAAGTATAAGCGCGATCTAGCCTTTCCATAACTAGATCAACATTATCTCGATTATTGGACCAAGTGAATCTGGGACCATAAAAAGAAACATCTTGTAGATTTAAGGCATGCTTCCAAGAGTTGAATTCTTCCCAACCGTGAATAAATGAAGAGCCACCCAACTTATCGTGAAAGTGGTCGACTTGGTTAAAATCCCCGATGATTAAGAAGCTTGGGAATGGATTAAGAATTTGTTGTAGTTCGCTCCAAAGCCGAGAGCGATGCTGAACTTGCGACTCCCCATACAAAAACATAAGATGCCTTATGTTCCCATTTCTTGCCGTAATTTTGCAAAAAATGTAACACCTAGAACTACAAATTACATCTACCACAAAGGGGCCCCAACACAAAAGAGCAAGCCCACCCCTCGTGCCCTGAACATCTACACCATAAACAAAGCTAGGATTAGTGCTGCGGAAAACATTAACTATATAATTTACATTAGCCTTAGTTTCCTGTAAAAACAAAAAACAAGGAAGAAACTTGGATATTAGCCAGAAAGCCTAAGGAACTGTCATATTAGAGCTGGCGTTTAATCCGCGACAGTTCCAAGAGATTATCTCCATTAATCAACCAAAGGCTGATTTGGATTAGCCGCATCCATGTTGGTATTACTGTCATTGACGGTGATATCCATAGTGAATTACAGATCCCTAGCATCATCGACCTTGTCCTGATTAGGCTTTCTATTCTCGATACCCTCAGTAGAAGATTTAGAGCGCTTCAAAGACCATGGAGCAACTGGATCATTGGGCGAAACAAGTGCAGGACTTTTTTTAGACCCGGTTGAAGTAATAGAGTTATCAGGTTGTACGCTTAGACATTCAGCCATAGAAACATCAGTAATCTCTTTAGATTTGAAACACGAAACTTTATCTCGATCCCAAATGTTGAATCCACCCTTAGCATCCCAGTCTTCTAGTCGTCTTTTCTTTCGAATAAGTCGAGCATGGGCTTTGTCACAATCAGGAATAAGGAAACTTGCAAGAAATTGACTCCTTGTGGGAGCCTGTTTGCGACGTTTCCCCCCGAACATAGCTGAAGTGCATTGTAACGCCAACACCACTTGCCTTGAAGGTGGAGAGGATTGAGTTGGGGTAATTTCAGAGCCAGAAGTGGGGGATTCCAGAGCTAATAACTGGAGTGGGCTCGAAGGAGAATAAAGCTCATCCCGCCCATTATCCTCATCCAAAAGACCTGGAGTAGGGTCAACCTGCAATAAAGGATTAGTGGGGTCTGGAAAAGGGGTTAGGGAAATACGAAATCGTTCATTGAGTAAACTGGCAATATTCTATAACTCAAGTGGCTCCTGTTCCATGTCCGGGCCTACATTTATCTGAGAGTAAGAAGCAACTAGCCCAATGAGATGGCTCGATTGGGTTGACGGGCGCAAATACCATTCACTGGGCCCAGCTTCATCGGACCTAGGAGGAGCACGAATATACCATCTTTGAGACACAAAGGCTTCGAGAGTGTTAGGCGCTGACTACGGCCCAATTGAATTGACCTCATTTTCTGCTATTATCTCACTCAAATTAAGTTGGGTTACCATTTCATTTTGCCTCGAACCTACACAAAAGGAAGTCGCGGCTCGCAAGGACCCTTGGGCCCAAACCCAAAGGCCCAAAGAGGCGAGAAACCCACGATTGTCAGTGTGTGATCTTTGCTCCCCTGGAGTTTGATGTGGGCTTTGATTATGAGGAGGCAAGTTTAGGTCCAAGCCATGAATACGATCAGAAACAGGCCCAGAAGCTGGAACTACTGATCCCGTTGCTGGAAAATTCACTCCAAATCTTGATCCCGGTGAAGGAGAGTGATGAAATCGTTCTCGAAGCCTCGAGGGAGTGAGATTCGGCATTGACGAATTTGAAAAATCCGGCAGAGGATTTGTATGATTTTGAGAGTTCTGGCCCGAATAACCTTGAAAAGAAGGTTGTGGCAACTCCAGTGAAGCATCATAATACTCGTCTGAAGGGATATCTGGTATCTCATAATTATACCCATATGGAACTGGATATTGATATGGGTCAAGATGAGGCCCAAAATTATATGGAAGGATCTGCCGAAGGTTGAGTCTTGGATTGCGATGAATAAACCTGTCACTTAAACCTCGGATCATGTTAGTATATAAAGGAATTCCGTCTTGTGTACGGAGAACTAACATATCATCATCTTCAATCTCCCAAATACGTCGTAGGATGATTCTATTTGCATCATAGGCAAAGAGATTACACCTACCCGTATTGTGACCTACACAACCACATTCTTTACAAAATTTATATATTCCTTCATACCTGAAGTATACCCACGAGACGCGATTATCATCCAACGGAACAAAGCAACCTAGGATGAAAGGCTGTGAAAGATCCACAACCACCTTCCCCCGAAGGTAGGGGTGAAGAGGAAGCCCCTGTCCATGAGTATCAAGTTTTTCGACAAAGCCAACATGGCTCAACAATCTCACAGTCCCTTCAGGTTTAAGAAATCCCCACGGAAGATTATGAATTCGGATCCATATTCTAGCAATCTTAAAATTCATACTAGTAGGAATTTGGGACTCTGAACTGGAACGAAAAGTGATAGGCTTACCATCGATAAGTGTAGTGTGCAGATGAAGAAGGGCCTCGCGATCTGTGAGATTTTGGCATTCAAAAACAAAATACAGCCCCATACGAAGAACGCGGATTGGTTCTCTCGTTTCCCAATGATTATCAACTATATTTGAAACAAAGCTGGAGTTTGGAGGCGAACTATCGAAGAAAACGCCCACGAGAGCGTGGGACCAGTTTATTTGCGGGAAGTGGTGATTAGGGGAAGAGTGCTGAATGAAGATGCACATTCTTTGCATCTGAGGGTAGTGCGGTGGAAAGGTGGAATAAGATGAATCTGAGGATTCTGAACTGGAATTATGCATATTAAAGTAAAGGATGCGTTGCGCCAGTATTATCAGTAAGAGAAGAGGTAGGTAGAATTTGTAGTGATGCGAGTAAATATGGTAATATATGATAACTAATTTATAACACCACAAAAACCTGGATTTTGGATGGCAGAGACAAAAGGTAAGTAATGAATGTTCCCCGATCACATGAATTACATTTGTTCCATTGAAGGATAATCTTGCAGACAAATCTAAGGTAATCGGCTGCTCTTTGCCAGGCGATTGGCTAAGAGAGCAGCGCCTTAGTAGTGGATGTGTTTGCTAAAAACGCGTATTTGGTTTCCCTAGCTCTAGGGTTTACTTTCTCTCACTAGAGAGTTTTTTTCCACGAATAAAAAATTGTTTTTAGCTGGAAGCTCGGAGGAATTTTAAACAACAGAGTCGACAAAAGCATAAATCTCAATCAGTAACACGCAAGACGCTCCAGTAAAAGTCCAAGGACGCGAAAGATGTGATCTTAAAAAAGAAATTTATTGTAGGCTTCTTATTAACAAAGAAAATTGCTTATTACTGGTCTCTACTCTCTAGCATTGTCCCGTAGTGAAAGTTATGCAATTGATACAAATCAGAAGAGACGATACAGGCACCAATGAATCTCACATAGTCCAATTTTCTTTTTCTTTTTTTAAATAAGATGAAGAATCTATTGAACTGGCGCCTCTCATAGGTATATGATAACCAACCAAATTTGCCGTTCAGACTCCTTGGAAGCAGGGGGATGGTAAGGGAAACCTTACCCCCAAAGACCCCTAATGGGGTTTGATCACGTGACCTTGAAATCATAAGGCCAAAGGTTTACCACTAGGCCAAGTCTTGCTTGGCAACATAACCCAAATTGAACTTTACCAAATAGATACCTATAAACCCTCAAGTATACCCCCTGTTTAAAATGTATGTCAAAAAGAAAAGTTTTTGGAAGCCATATTTTTAGGAAGGGATATGCCAAACACAAGCAGTTTGACAACCAAAAGATACAAAACCAAGAAAAACCGACCAATTTGGGTCCTGTACTCCAATCGCATACTAAAATCCAACATGATATTAAGTGGTAACTCAGCTTACACAAACAGAAAAACATGAGTGGACAGGAGCTGCAAAGAGGAGAGATATTGTATAGTGCATAACTAATAAGCTAACTATCCAAATTACATTTGCACATCATGCAATTTTAGGTCCTAAGTCCTAAAATAAAAGCACCGGCCAGGAAACATATGGATCTCAAACCAGCACCAACATTCTGCAAATGGAAATGTGATAAATGTCATCACATTAATATGTAAATCCGTTTAATAGCTACATTTCTCAAGTCATAAATTAAAGTAAGTCGAAAACATCTCCCAGCAAAAAAGACATAACAATAAACCATATAGACCAGCGCCATATTAATTATAAACATTAAGGATAACATCATAAAAATTTATCAATGATAGATGAAGCGCAATTTACCTGCCGCACATACATAATGCATAAGTTACCAATGGATTAGGATATTTCGGCGTAGTTCGGTTTTTATTTTGAAAAACCGAAGAAAACCAAACCAAATCGAACTTTACATGTACAATGGGTTTTTAATGATTTAAGAAATATAAAGCCAATTTTCTCAGCCAACCAGCTGACTCAGCCCAACAAGCGAACATTGTCCCTCCTTCACAGCTAGTCCTAAAACACCCTAACTTTTTTCTCTTTCATCCCAGCCGTTTATCTCTCTTTCCAGCTCCCAGCAGTTTCACTCTCTGCTGGGTTTCTCTCTCCTTAATAATTGACCTCTCTCCAAGTTTGCTTCTCTATCCTCTGTTAATCTCTTGATCTCGAGTCTCACCATTTCGCCATCACAATCTCTCGAACTGAGCTCTGACCATTTTTAAGGAAAAGAAGAACTGAAGAATATCGGGCGTTTTCTTTATCTTTTTTCGTAATTTTCGTTGTTTTTATCAATTATGTTTGGTTCTAATACTCCAATTTTATACTTTGCTTGTGATTTTATGTAATTTTCTAGGATTTGCACTTGATATATACTTTAGTAGTATTAGTAATATTTGGAAAACAATTGTCTGCATCATATCAAAATTCGGTTTTTTCGGTTCGGTTTGATTTTGTAATTCCAGTTTGGTCAAGATTGGTTTGAATTTTGGTTTGGATTTGGACTTGAAACGTGAAAACCGGATTAATTTCGGTCTGGTTTTATTTTGTCCCAAAACCGATCCGAAAATCAAAATTTACACCCCTAGCAGTTTGATGATAACAAGAAGATACAGAGCCCAGAAAAACTTACCAATTTGGGTCCAGTTTTCCAGCATAATACGAAAATCCAACATGATGCAATATAGTGCTTAACCAATAACCCAATTGTCCAAATTATATTTAGACATAATGTAATTTTAAGTAGGGGTGTAAGTTATTTGGTTAAAAATCGAACCAAATCTGTTGTAGCCTAACATCTACGGTTCCTTCTTAGACACCTGGGCTCATCGGAGCCGTACACGTGTCCTCCCCTAGTTAATAGAGAAGGAAGATTTAATCTTTGGGTTAAGCTCAGTTATGCTCAGTTCGGTTAAAAGGCTACTTTTCTGGCCCAAAAGGTAGTTAGAGCCCAGCCCTATGAGGTGGCTGCAGGAGAGTGGTTGATAAACCCTCCCAAATCATGGCCTGCCACGTGTCCTGATCTGATTCCTCAGCCAATCAGAAGCCACTATTCTAGGGCAGGTTTTAAGGATAGCTGTCATTTTGCTATCACTATAAATACCCCAGAAATCAGGAGAAAAGGCATTCAATGCAAACAGTGCAAAGTTATTCTGAAAAAATACTCTCTCACTTTCTCTACTTTATCTTACAACTCCTGATATCTGACTTAAGCTTCGGAGGGGGAACCACCACCCAAACCTCCAGGGTGGGTCCCTTTTTGCAGGTTCGAGAATGAAGCCCAGGCCAAGGACTAAGCTGACTCAGGCATTGTTGCACAAGTCTCCAACTGAAGAACATCTAAGGGATACTCTTTTACTTACTAGACAAGAAAGCTCAGCCTACAACTTACTTGTTGGACAAGTAGAGGACAAAACATTTGGCGCCGTCTGTGGGGAGACGCAACGATGACTGATTGTCAATCGTCCAACATTGCCAGAAACCGAAGTCTTCAGGTTAATGTCGAAGACACAGTTGAGAACGAGAGACCACCTCGAGGAAGGGATAGACCTCCAACCATCGTCCATGTCCCTGGAGCAAGCCAGCAACCGGTCATTCAGGAAAATCTTGAACGTTCAGTGACGGCTGCCCATCTAGACAACGTCCAGAATGACTTTTAGACTAAAATGGCAGCAGTCGTCCGGGAACAGATTAGGAGCAACATGCTGTTCTTCCATCATATCCCGGAGCCAGCCGTCAACAATCAAGCTCCTCCTAGGGGACGTTCCCAAGAAAATCGTCCAGGTCCTAGTCGACCTGTTCGTCAGGAATCCTCTAAGAGGGCGGCAAGAGGAAAGCAGCCAGAGGACAGTGATCAGCGAAGGAAGATGGACTTGAATCTGGTAGTGAGGACTCAAGATCAAGCTCGTCCGAATGGACATCGAATGGAAACTGACGTCAGGAATTACTTAGAGGCAAAGAGGGCTGCAACTTTGCAACGGTCGGCTACTGGCTCTACCCCGTATTTGAGAGACCCTCCTTTAAGGATACCATCCTGAACAGAGGGAAGAAGTCTGGGTCCTTCGATTGTTCGTCCGAGATAAGAGAGGACGGTGGTTCAACCAATTGTCTATAAGCGACCAGTACCCGCAAACACTTCATCTAACCCAGTATTGAAGGAGTATCGCAAGGAGTTCATACCCATCGAGGGACAGCTGGGAGCCCTCCGGATCAATTGGCCTACTCCATTCTCGGCCAGGATCATGGAGGCGCCCCCCTTCCCAAAGGTAAAACTCCCAACCATAGAGCCTTTTGATAGAACAACTGATCCTGATGATCACCTGTCTGCTTACAAGCATCAGATGTACGTCCAAGGAGTAGACGATGCTACTTGGTTTAAGAATTTCCCGGCTACCTTAAAGGGTGTAACTCAGAAGTGGTTCAATAATCTACCCCCCAATTCAGTCAACAATTTCACCGAACTCAGTGTCTTATTTACTAGTCATTTCGTTGCAAATCGTCAAGAACAAAAGTCAAGCATGCACTTGGGCAAGGTCGTCCAAGGACCAAAAGAAGCTCCTAGGAATTTTGTTAAGAAATTCAATCTGGAAGCCCTTCAAATTTAAGATCTCAATGCCGGAGTGGCTTTTGACGCCTTTATAAGGGGTCTGAGGCCAGGAAGTTTTAAGTTTGACCTTGTGAAGAAGAAGATCAATACTCTTGTCGAGGCTTTAAAGGAAGCTGAAGCCTTTATACATGCCTCTGAAGTATGTGCAGAGGCAAAGCATCCCGAGTCCAAGAAGCCTGAAGAGGTTGCTCCGCTAAAGAAGAGCAACCCCAAAAAGGCCGAGACTTGGGCCATAACCTCTACCACTACTTCGTCCAGAGGAAGAAACAAGAGGAAAGAATTTGAGCCTTCTTCATCCAACCCCATCGAATTCAGCAAGGACCAATACTCCATTCTCATGGAGATAAAGGACCAATATGAGCTGAAGGCTCCAGCCGAGATGAAGACTCCTTATAGGAATAGGGACAAGAGCAAGTATTGTCATTTTCACAAGGATTGCAGTCATGAGACCAATAAATGTAAGCACCTTAAGAGAGCTTTGGAGGATCTAGCCCGAAAAGGAAAGATGAATTCATACTTAACCCAAGGGGGAAAGAAGTTTCAGAGGAGAGATGACCGTCAAAGCAAGAAGAAGGAGAGTGAAAGCACTGATGAAGATGTAGTCCTCATTATTTTAGGAGGATTTGCTGCCAGAGGACCAACCAATAGAGGTCACATAAACTACCTTAGAGAACTCGGCCAAGTGTTGCTAGCTGAACAGACAAAGGCCGAGCCCTTCCCAAAAGTCATGGTTAGTGAGCAAGATCGGGGCAAGCTGAGGACCCCCCACGACGATCCTTTGGTGGTAGAGATGAAGATAGCAAACCTTAGAGTAAGGAGAATTCTGATTGATACCGGAAGCTCTACGGACATCATTAGTGCTGATTGCTTGTCCAGACTAAAGTTTAACGAAAAGAACTTGGTTCCCGTCCACCACCCCATCATAGGGTTTGGGGGAGGAGTCATCCATCCCATAGGAACAGTCACGTTGCCCGTCCGAGTTGGTGAGAAGGATGCCTCAAGGACTTTGTTCATCAAGTTCTCGATTGTCCAAGATTTGACAGCATATAATGTCATACTCGGACGACCCACTTTGAATCATGTTAAAGCTGTAATAGTAACTCACTTGATGCTTATGAAGTATGAGTGTGATGATGGCAAGATTGGCTCCTTGTATGGAGACCAGCAGGCGGCTAGGGAATGTTACCTAACCACCCTCAAGCCGTCATCATGGAAAGCATGTAATGAGGACCAGACGAAGACCGAAGGCGGAAAGAAAACGTCTGAAATTGAGAAAGATAAGACGAAGGTGGTTGGAATAAGGAAGGCGTCCGAAAATGTAAAGGAGCCTAGGATGACCATTGAGAGTCCTCAGACGCCAATTGCCCCCTCAAGGAAAACGTCTGAACATCTTCCCAGCAAGAAAAGAAAGTATGAGCCCATAAAGGAAGAGCCTCCCTCGTCTGAAGAAGTGATGGCCATCATGGGACTGACATTCGAACGTCCAGAGCCTGTGGAAGCTCCTGAAGAGGTAGTGTTGGATGAAGCTCGTACAGAAAGAACCCTCAAGATTGGGCCTTCACTTAGTCCGGGGACCGGCCATAAATCAAGCGGTCGACCAAGAAGTTCAGAAGTTGTTGGAATCAAAGTTCATCAGAGAAACTTATTATCCAGAATGGATAGCAAATGTGGTCATGGTGCCAAAGCCTAATGGCACTTGGAGGATGTGTGTGGACTATACTGATCTCAACAAGGCTTGTCCTAAGGACAGTTTCCCTTTGCCTAAGTTGGATTGTCTGGTAGACTCCACGGCCGGCCATGCTTTGCTAAGCTTCATGGACGCCTATTCAGCTTTTCATCAAATCCCCATGTGGTTAGAGGATCAGGACAAAACATTACTGAGAAGGGACTGTATGGCTGGTTGAGGATGCCATTCGGCCTACGCAATGCTCCGGCCACCTTTCAATGATTGATCAATACCGTCTTTCAGCCACAGTTGGGAAGAAACATGGAGGCTTATATTGATGATATGATAGTCAAGAGTCAGCAAGAGGAAGGTCATGTTGGTGATTTGAGAGAGACTTTCGAGACTCTCAGGAAATACAAGTTAAAATTGCACCCCGGCAAATGCGTATTTGGAGTCTTGTCTGGGAAGTTCTTAGGCTTCTTGGTAGATCAGAGGGGAATATAAGCCAACCCAGAGAAGATCCAAGCTATTTTAGACATGAAATCCCCGTCAAAGATAAAGGAAGTCCAGTGGCTGACGGGTTGCTTGGTTGCCCTTGGACGTTTCTTGTCCAAGTCAGGTGACAAGTGCCATCACTTCTTCGCCACGATCAAGAAAAAGGCCAAGTTTGAATGGACAGTAGAGGCAGAGCAAGCCCTTCAGCAAGTAAAAGATCACCTTCGGCAGCTGCCTAGGTTGGTCAGTCCAGCTGAGGGGGAGAAACTGTTTGTATACTTGGCTGTGTCCACTCAGGCTGTGAGTGCCGTCCTGCTGGCTGAAAGAGAGTCCGTCCAAGTCCCCATATACTTTGTGAGTCATGTGCTCAAGGATGTGGAAAATAGGTATACTCCAGTTGAGAGGTTTGGGTTGGCCCTCGTCATGGCCAGCCGAAAGTTAAGGCCTTATTTCTTGGCGCACAGCATACTTGTCTATACTGACCAACCTCTGAAGCAAGTTCTGCAAAAGATGGAAGCTTCCGGACGAATGCTAAAATGGGTTGTTGAGCTTAACATGTTTGATATATCATTGAACCAAGGAAAGCCATAATGGGGCAAGCCTTGGCAGATTTTATAGTTGAACTTACTCGGCCAACCATAAAGCTAATATCCGATCCAGCTGAAGGAAGGAAGCATTGGACACTCCTGGTTGATGGGTCGTCCACTGTCAATGGATGTGGGGCATGAATCATTTGCCAGTCTCCAGAAGGAGACAATTTTGAATAAGCGCTAAGGTTCCAATTCCAAGCGTCCAATAACGAAGTTGAATATGAAGCACTTCTAGCTGGAATGAAAATGTGTAAAGCAGCAGGAGCTCTGGAAATTGAGGCCAAATCAGACTCGCTCTTGGTCGTCAGTCAAGTCAACGGGGATTTTGAATGTAAAGAAGCATCGATGAGCAAATATATGCGTCTGATCAAAGATGAGATTGAGCCTTTGAAACGATATGTTCTCGACCAAGTGCCAAAGTCAGAAAATCATCAAGCAGATGCTCTCTCTAAATTGGCCAGCTCGGCTAAAGGTGATGTGCCAAGAACAGTGTTTTGGAAAGTCAAACCCAAAAAGAGCATTGACCAAGAACATATTATGTTTCTTAGCCGAGGGGCAGTCTGGATGGAGCCTATCATAGAATACAAGAAGACGGGACTGTTGCCTCCGGACCTTGTAGAGGCTAAGTATGTGAAGGCTAGAGACAAGTGGTTTGAATTATGGGATGAGACTCTTTACAAGAGGTCATTCAATCGTCCTCTCCTCAAGTGCATCACCAGGGAAGAAGGTCTAGAGGTTCTGAAAGAACTCCATGAAGGAGCTTGTGCATCTCACATTTGGGGGAAGAGCATTGGGAGAAAAGGCTTTAAGGACGGGATATTACTGGCCTACCTTGAAGGGAGATGCTCTCGTCTATGCAAAGAAGTGCGACAGTTGTCAGAAGCACGAAAATCTGCATCAGAAGCCGTCCAACTACCTAACTCCCATCTTGTTCCCTCTGCCTTTTGCTAAATGGGGTATGGATATCCTAGGACCTTTCCCTGTGGCCGCTGGGCAAAAGAAATTTGTGATAGTGGCTGTGGACTACTTCACTAAATGGATAGAGGCTGAAGCCATGCGAGGTATAACAACAAACGACGTCAAGGGCTTTATTTGGAAAAACATTATAACTCTTTTTGGCATGCCACAGTCCATCGTCTTTGATAATGGCCCACAGTTTGAAACACCTAAACTGAAAGATTGGTTGGCAGGAACGAGAAATCAAGGCTTACTTCGCTGTAGTGGCCCACCCACAAGCCAATGGGCAAGTAGAGTCCTTCAACAAGATTCTATCTAATGGAATCAAAAGGAAGTTGGATAATGCCAAGGGACAATGGGTTGAAGAACTACAGCTAGTGTTATGGTCCATCAGAACAACCGCCAAAAATTCTACAGGGGAGACACCCTTCATGTTAGTTTATGGCACTGAAGCCGTCTTGCCCATTGAAATTGAAGAACCCACCCTACGAGTCATGTTGTACACAGAAGATGCCAACTGGGCTGCATTACGCACGGCTTTGGATCAAGTACCAGAAATCAGGGGCAATGCCTTGCTAAGAATGCACTTGTACAAGCTGCGAATGGCTCGGAACTTTAACAAGAGAGTCGCTAGACGATCATTCAAGGTGGAGGATCTGGTTCTAAGGAAGATGGAGGCGGTTGGACGAGCTAAAGAGATGGGGAAGCTAACACCAAATTGGGAAGAACCTTATCTGATTATCCAAGAGGTGCGCAGTGGAACCTTTCGTCTCCAAGATCTAGAAGGACGAGTTATACAGCGCACTTGGAACTCAGATAACCTGAAGAAGTATCACGTCTAACTCAATTCATCGTCAGGAACCTTGCTGGTAGTTTGTAGTAAGTCCAAAGTGCCACGGCCCATGCTAGAAAAAAGAATTGTATACATGTATCTTGGCATTTAGTCAAGCAAAATTCATATAATACAATTCCTACTTTCTTATCGCCTTTGTTTATTCCCACCAAGTTAGTTCTCTTTGGGGCATTAAATCAGTTACTAGTCTAAAAGAGACAATAACTTGGAACAAAAAAAAAAAAATAGAGTGTCAACAATACTCACTTCAATGCCGAACATTACTCCCTCGAGGAGACCGGCCAAAAGTATAACAACCTAAAGGTTGACAATACATAAATGGCAATCAAATTGATAAAATCTCTAGTAAGGGAAACGTCAAGGTCTCTAAGAGAAGGCTGACCAGAAATAAACCCTTAGTAAAGGATACTTACTTTCACCTACATGGACAGCTAAGTAGTAAAGACCCTAGTAAGGGATCACTACTTCCGGACGAGTGTTGTTCCCTCAAGGAAGGCGGCTAAGACATGGTCATACCATGAATCTAAAGCTCGTCCATAACAATTTCTGCGGGCTTGGCCAATGTTGGACGCTCTCCTTCTTGGACTATGGCTTATCCACTATATATGGTTGAGCCTAGCCCAAGAAGGGGGGATAAGACAAGCCAGTAAGACGAGCTAAAAGAGGGAAGGTCGTCCAGAAAACCAGGATGAACCAATCAATAAATACTGCAGGACGAGTGTTACCAACTCGAGGAAAACGGCTAAACCGTGTTTAGTCCACAAAGCCATATGAGTAGGCCGCTTTCCCCCTTGAGGCAAGACTCGTCTGAATGAGAAGACCATCTAAAGCTCCAGGACGAATGTCACAAAGTACTTAGATACTTTTTCGAAAGATTCACCATCGTCCAAGGACAAGGATGGCAATTTCTCCAGTATGTGTTTTGAAAATTGTCCATAGACCCTCGATCGCCCAAGGGCAAAGATCAGGGTTGATAGGATTACTCCATCTGAACAATGTGAACTGCCAAGAATTCAGGACGAGTCTCTTCTTGTACTTGGATGCATTATGAATAGACTTATGATCGTCTAAAGACAAGGATGTTATTCAGGAACGGGTCGTCTAAAGTCCAAAATCTGTACGGGTCGTCCAGTATTCAGGACGAGGCTCATTTGATACTTGGTCAAAATAAAAAAAAAGAAAAAAGGGTGGGGAGAGACAAGCAATTGGCAAAAAGTCTTTCATATATATATATAATTGGCAAAAGATTTACAACTTAAGACTGAAGAGTTAAGGCTACAATGGCAGACAAGCCAAGAAACTTAGGAAAATAAACCTAAAACTAGGCATCATCTTCAGCACAAGTTTCTTGGTCGTCTTCAGGGATCTCCTCCTTAGCTGCAGCCTCGTCGTCGGAGTCCAAAAACTCCGGAGGTTCCTCGGCACATATCATAGCACGATGGACACTCTGTTGATACTCCAGACGATGAACGAAGCTGGGGACCTCATCAGCTTCAGCCAGCATCTCAAAGGCCTTAACGGCCCAGCCCTTAGACGTTTCGACGACTTGAGCCAATCCTTCATTGGCATCGTCAAAGACCATGGCCGCCTCCCTTTCCAGACGGCAGTCTTCGCTCTTAGGAGAATGTTCTCCCTTCTCAGTTGAACGACGGCAAGAAGAGCAACATCTCTTTCACCCTTCAGATCAGTAGAAACAACATCTATGACCATCTTCAAACGGTCCAGCTCCTTGTATAGATCTTTGATAGTAACAAGATAATTCTTGTTTTCGGACTCCAGGTTAGCTAACCTCTTCTCCAAAGTATCCAGGGATTGACGATGAAGGGTATTAACCATCTCAATGTCATGGATGGCTTTGTCGCCTGCCGTTGTAGCAAGGTGCACGAGCTTCTTGTTGTCTTTTCTAAGCTCTCTCGCCCACTCTTCAGTAAGCATGCTACGAGCAAAAAGCTGGGGCAATGAAGACAATACAAATAATTAGACGAGTTACAAAAACGAAAAAAAAAGTATTAAACAAGAGGGGCAGCAAGTTATACCTCAGCAGCCATTTGAGACATGTAGCCCACATGCCCGGCCGTTGCCCCCCTTAATCCTTTGATATAAGATTCAGGGTAACACTTGAAGAGCTCCTGCTTAAGCCGATCTTTTTCTGGCTTTGACATTTTGGCAAAAGCAGGAGAAGACTCCTCGTCCGAGTCTATGGTGGGTGTAGTTGAGGGTAAAGCGGGGCCTTTGCCCTTATCTAAAAGAGGGGGAGAGTCAGTTATCTTGATGGTAAAGATGATGGCTTGTCTATTGGACGGACTCATAGACCGTCCGCCGACCCGCATCGTCCTAACTATATTTGGATAATACGACTCACCAGATGAGATGGAGGCCGTCCTAACAGCTAGGGGCATCTGTGAGACCAGCTTTGCTACCGAGCCACTGAAGCCGGGTAGTTCTCAGGCACCGTCTCCGACTTCGGAATAACCAAAGCTAAGGACGACTCTGGTCTGGCCTCAGCAGAATCAATTGGCAGAACGTCCAACTGGCCAGCAAGATCCACAATCTTCTCCCCCTCGGCAGGGGCAGCAGCTGAAGGCTGCTGTTTCAGGGCCTTGTCCTTTGGGGGCGGCATGCTTTTCTCACCTCCACCAGCAGAAGTCGTCTTCTTTGGCCTCTTTTTTGTAAAGCCCTTAGGCTTTTTCTTGGGAGGCTGGTCCACGGCCGCCGTAGGCCTCTTTTTGGACGAGGACGACTTCCCAGGTGGAAGTTTGTTTGTAGGAGCATTTTTCTGCAAAGCATGAACAAGTTATTAAATTGGTCGTCCAAGGGACAAAAGTTATAATTCCTATTATGATGCTTCAGACGAAAATCACAAAAAGAAGCAAGGCGTCCAGGCTTGGACACCTCCTTTCCTTAAGGAACCTCGTCCGAAGAAAATTCTAATTACAGACGAAGACGATGCAAAGAAGGGAGCCTTCCAAAAGAAGACGGACTAAAATGACTTCCGTCCAAAGACAAGAAATCAACTCTTCGACCAAATTTAGAGCTTAAAGTTTCTCAGACGAGAATGGCCCAAAGAAGGTGGCCGTCCAAGTCTGGACGCCTTCCTTCTTCTGGTAATCCTCGTCCAAAGGAAGGGACAGCGCCTTGGACGAGTCCATAAGGTACTCGTAAGGCGTCAGATATCTCAGACGAGAATGACCCAAAGAAGGTGGGCGTCCATGCTTGGACGATTTCCTTCTTTGGGTGACCCTCGTCCAATGATTGGACACAAATCCTAGACGAGTTAGATCGATCCTCGTCCCAAAAAAAAAAAGTGTTTACCAGATTTTCCACCCTCTTCTCAACACTGCCCTTGGCGTATTCCTTCCATAAGTTGTCTGTGAATTTAGACATACTTATATCTCCCGTCCAAGAAGCTTTAAGGCGTGCTCTGGCTGAGTCTGCAGAAAAGAGATGAAAAATGTTTAATCTGATGTGTACTATGGACGGAGAGTTTTAATTGGAGAATTTGAATGTATACCTTTATCTTCGGCCAACCGCAAACCGGTGGCGACTAGGAAGTCATCATGGTAAAACATTTCTTTAAAGGGTATCCAGTTAGCTGGTCCCTTAAAAGATCGTTGGCCGGGCCTGGGGTACTCCACATCCTCCTCGTCAAAGCTGTCCTCCAGGTCCAGCCAGGACCGCTTCCGCCCAGTATTTGTGACTGATCGATTGTAAAATCTATAGCCCTTAGTGGCATAGTCATTGGCCGCCCTTAAGAAGATGAAGTCGGCCTTCCATTCATGCATCTTCGACGGCTTGCCCCAAGCAGTCATGAAGCCTGGGCGGTTGCAGATGCTGAGCCATGCCCCGTCCACGGCCTCAGGTACCTTAGCCGCGTAGTGACTATGGGTAAAGGCTTGGAGAGAAAGAGCTAGGCCGCGCAGCTCACAGACGGCAATAAACGTCAGAACGTTGTGCCAAGCATTTGGAGCCAGCTGATTATGGCCTATGTGGTAGTAGTTCAGCACTTGTTCTATAAACTCGTGGAGAGGGAACCTTAAGCCCGCGTCCAAGGCCAGCTTGTAGACGGCGAAGTGGTTCTTTGGGGCACTCAGAATCGTCGCCTCCTTATTTGGGATAACAATGGAGAAGCCCGGCATGGGCATATAGGAAGATATATAGCTAGGGTCTGGTCCTATTTTCTCTAACCATTTGCGATTGACTAAAATGAAGCCAGGGTTAGAAAGGGGACCTAAACGTCTTCTAATCTCCGACGAGGTAGTGGAGGCCTCGTCTGATTCTTCGGCAGCATCAGATTCGCTGCCGTTATTACCTTCGCCGATTTCCACTTTATCGGCGTCCTTGCCAGAAGGACCGGCCTCAGGGTTTATTACGGAGTCTTCTAAATTATGGTCAGAGGAAGAAGGCCCGCCCAAAGGCTCAGCACTTTGGTCCTCTCTTGCCTCATCTGGCACCCGTCCAGTAGATTCCTCCATATCTGAGCTATTTGACGGGATTATTACCTTTCGTCTTAGACGGGTCGTTTGCTTGACACGCGCCAGATTGCCCTGCACAGGTAAAGACTGGGTCGTCTGACTTTCTCGGCCAAAACCACAAAAAAATATATACTCGGCCATAAGAGGCCCAACTCTAGAATGTGCCGAAGAAGAAGTATCGGTTCTACGGTCAAGGCAAGCTCTTGGTCGGCTAGGATTATTTGACGAAGAAGATTCCATTTTATTGATTTTCTAAGAAAAAATAAAGAATAAAGAAGAATAAAAAGAACAAAGAAAAGATACCTGCAAAAACGTCTGGACGAGTCGGTGAAGAAAGCTGAGGCTGGGCGATCTCTCTCTCTCTCTAGAAAAATTTACAGAGTTTCTCTCTCTAGAAAAATTCGTTCAAGGTGTGAAATGATTTAATGTCCTCACACCAAAGTTATTTATAGAGGGGAAGGAAACCTGTGGAGCCGGTCAAGAATGACCGAAGAAAGGGTACAACGATCGGTTATGACCGGTAAAACCCATGAAAAGGGGCGTCATTTCCTTCATTTCAATTAAAACTACCTTGGGTAAAAGAGCTTTAACCGTCAGATGGGCCAAATGAAGCTACCTTGGGTAAAAGGGCCTTAACCGTCAGATGGGCCAACAGTGAAAACCCTTTTAGGGGCAAATGTTGTAGCCTAACATCTACGGTTCCTTCTTAGACACATGGGCTCATCGGAGCCGTACACGTGTCCTAACATCTACGGTTCCTTTTTTCTCTTTCATCCCAGCCGTTTATCTCTCTTTCCAGCTCCCAGCAGTTTCACTCTCTGCTGGGTTTCTCTCTCCTTAGTAATTGACCTCTCTCCAAGTTTGCTTCTCTATCCTATGTTAATCTCTTGATCTTGAGTCTCACCATTTCGCCATCACAATCTCTCGAACTGAGCTCTGACCATTTTTAAGGAAAAGAAGAACTGAAGAATATCGGGCGTTTTCTTTATCTTTTTTCGTAATTTTCGTTGTTTTTATCAATTATGTTTGGTTCTAATACTCTAATTTTATACTTTGCTTGTGATTTTATGTAATTTTCTAGGATTTGCACTTGATATATACTTTAGTAGTATTAGTAATATTTGGAAAACAATTGTCTGCATCATATCAAAATTCGATTTTTTCGGTTCGGTTTGATTTTGTAATTCCAGTTTGGTCAAGATTGGTTTGAATTTTGGTTTGGATTTGGACTTGAAACGTGAAAACCGGATTAATTTCGGTCTGGTTTTATTTTGTCCCAAAACCGATCCGAAAACCAAATTTACACCCCTGGCAGTTTGATGATAACAAGAAGATACAGAGCCCAGAAAAACTTACCAATTTGGGTCCAGTTTTCCAGCATAATACGAAAATCCAACATGATGCAATATAGTGCTTAACCAATAACCCAATTGTCCAAATTATATTTAGACATAATGTAATTTTAAGTAGGGGTGTAAGTTATTTGGTTAAAAATCGAACCAAATCTGTTGTAGCCTAACATCTACGGTTCCTTCTTAGACACCTGGGCTCATCGGAGCCGTACACGTGTCCTCCCCTAGTTAATAGAGAAGGAAGATTTAATCTTTGGGTTAAGCTCAGTTATGCTCAGTTCGGTTAAAAGGCTACTTTTCTGGCCCAAAAGGTAGTCAGAGCCCAGCCCTATGAGGTGGCTGCAGGAGAGTGGTTGATAAACCCTCCCAAATCATGGCCTGCCACGTGTTCTGATCTGATTCCTCAGCCAATCAGAAGCCACTATTCTAGGGCAGGTTTTAAGGATAGCTGTCATTTTGCTATCACTATAAATACCCCAGAAATCAGGAGAAAAGGCATTCAAGGCAAACAGTGCAAAGTTATTCTGAAAAAATACTCTCTCACTTTCACTTTCTACCTCTCCTTTCTCTTACAACTCTTGATATCTGACTTAAGCTTTGGAGGGGGAACCACCACCCAAACCTCCGGGTGGGTCCCTTTTTGCAGGTTCGGGAACGAAGCCCAGGCCAAGGACTAGGCTGACTCAGGCATTGTTGCACAAGTCTCCAACTGAAGAACATCTAAGGGATACTCTTTTACTTGCTAGACAAGAAAGCTCAGCCTACAGCTTACTTGTTGGACAAGTAGAGGACAAAACAAAATCAAACAAAATTAATAATTTTTTTTTAAATCGGTTTGGTTTGGATTGAAAAATAAATATTTTTTCGGTTTGGTTCATGTTAATTTTAAAAAACCGAAAATAACCAAACCAAACCGAATTTTACATGTACAATGGTTCTTTAATGTTTTAAAAAATATAAAGCCTATTTTCTTAGCCAGTCGGCTCAGCCCACTAGCGAACACTCTCCCTCCTTCACAACTTGTCTTAGAAAACACTAACTTTTTTCTCTCTCCTCCCAGCCGGATCTTTCTCTCCTTCCAGCTCCCAGTCGTTTCACTCTCTCCTTGGTTTCTCTCTCCTTAGTAACTGATCTTTCTCCCAGTTTGCTTCTCTCTCCTCAGTCAAGCTCTCAATCTCGAGTCTCACCATTTCGCTATCACAATCTCTCGACCTGAGCTCTGACCATTTTCAAGGGAAAGAAAAACTGAAGAATATTAGATGTTTTCTTTATCTTTTTTCATTATTTTCGTTGTTTTTATCAATTATGTTTTCTTATAAATTTCTAATACTTCAATTTTAAACTTTGCTTGTGATTTTAAGTAGTTTTCCAGAATTCACACTTGATACTTTCGTAGTATTTGTAATATTTGGAAAATAATTCTTTGTATCATATTGAATTTCGTTTTTTCAGTTTAGTTTAGTTTTGGTTTTGTAATTTAATTTGATTTGGTTTGGGTTGATTTTTGCTTTGGACTTGGACTTGAAATGTGAAACCAAATGAATTTCAGTTTGGTTTGGTTTGGTTTGGTCCCATAATCGAATCGAAAACCGCACTTTCACTCCTAATACGAAGTACAAAAGTCATGTGCATGTGCATGTGCATTACCACAATCATTTTATAGCTAGAGTTGGCAAAATGGTCTCGCACCCGATACTCGTCCCGAAATACCCGCCTCAAGACTCATTTTCCCCCGAAAACAATAACTTGAATAGAATTGAAACCAGAATAACATGAACCCAACTCAAAAGCAACTATACCCGAATATGAATCGTATCATAAACAACCTGAACCGAATCTACCCAACCCGAATTTGACCCGAACCCTACTTGTACCCTAATTTAATCATCCAGGCAGCTCGCAGTAGAATTCTCACTTTCAAACGGAAGGGGCGAATGTAGATGGTCTTATTTCAGAAGTTAAATATCAGACTGGATAGATGAGTCAAATATCTTTAATTTATACTATTATAATGGATACCCAAAAAATATGTAGGCATCTTTAGACTTCAATACTTAGCAACCACATCTATTGTACTTAATGCAGTACATGTTTGCTGGTGGAACACAACTCCTAATGAGGCATCCTACAATTATGAAAAATTTGCAGAAGAAATGAAGGGTATCACCAGTGGACAAGCAGATGTATCCCAAGATGATCTGGAGAAGATGAAGTACTTGAAGGCAGCGATCAAGGAGACCCTCCGACTACATCCTCCAATTCCCCTGTTGGTACCTCGTGAATCAACTCAAGATGTAAAATTAATGGCTACGACATTGCTACTAAAAACAAGAGTGATAACCAATGCGCTTGGGCAATTCATCGAGATCCAGCAAGTTGGGAAGAGCCAAAGAAGTTCCATCCACAAAGGTTCTTAAACTCTTCAATAGATTTCAAAGAGCAAGACTTAAATATATAACCCAACTTGAATTTACACGACCCAAATTCACGCGAACCTAGTTAATCGGACCCCACATTGACCCGATTTGTCAAACCCGCAACCGACTTGTGATTTTCACGGACTCGAGGTACCCGAATGGACCCGACTTGAACGCAACCCGAATGGATTGGTTGCCCGAATATACCTGACACGTATGACCGGTTTGCCACCTTTAATCATAACAGTATACTACTTGTAGACACATAATCTCCCCATGTAGGGTGCGTTCTCTTTACCTTGAAACTTTAAGTTTCAGGTCCAACATTTTAGTTCAGATCAGTTTAGCTCAGATAAGTTTTTAATCTGGTCAATAAGTTCCAATAAGGTCCAATTAGGTCTAATAAGTTCCAATCAGGTGCAATAAGTTTCAATTTGGACCAATCGGGTCCAATGATCAATAAATTAAAATTATAAATTTAATTAAAGTACCACCATGATTATATAATATTATATTCGTATTATTGTCTATTATTTTATTATTCATATTACTATTAGCTAATTATATTATTATTTAAAAAATATTATAATCATGGTCAAATAAGGTTAACAATAATAATCATCATAATTATAATATTTCCAATTCGTCTTTAAATAAGTAGAGATTAATAATTACTATTTCTTTGTTAAAATGTTATTCATAAGAAATTAATAATTTTGAGGGGTAGTATTTATGTTATTACTCATTAAATTTTTGTCAAATAAATTTTAATCAGATCCAATGAGGTTTAATAAGTTTTTATTAGGTCCCAATCAGGTGCAATAAGTTCCAATTAGGTCAATAAGTTTCAATAAGGTCCAATAAGTTCCAATATGGTTCAATCATGTCCAATAAGTTGGATCATGTCTAATCAGATCCAATAAGTTCAGTTCAGATAAGTTCAGTTCAGTTCAGTTTAGGATTTTTAAAGTGAATAGAACACACCCTTAGTACTCAATGATGAAACATAACGTCGTCCTAATTGATCTAGTCGAATGGAGAGCAATCTAATAAGTTAAGCCCAAAATCGTTTTAAAAACATAAAAGTTTATTTATTATTCCAAGCCTAGTTTTAAAAGCCCAATAAATTATTTATATAATTAATTGCATTTTTAAAGCCCATTTTCGAAAAGCCCGATTAATTATTCCTGATAATTAATTGTATTTTTAATAAATATTAATTATTCCTGATAATTAATTATACGGATTGTTTTACCAGATACCGACCCTCAAGTTTTAAGAAATTCATGAGGTGCCCCCGCGGTTTCAAAAATTTATTGGGTTCCCCTTAAGTTTGCATACAATGAATCATACACCCTCAATAACTTATTGGTGTCGATTATGTTAACTTTTTTTTTTTGAGGGGATGTTTACGTTAACTTAAATGACATGAAATCACTTAAACCTGACCTAATTCACATGATAACCAACACTATGCCAAAAATGTCCTTTCATAGTGAAATAAATAATCGTTTTTTACGGTCAAAATAGTTTTAGTAGTGGCCTAAATGCCTCTTAGGCAATCTTGTCTGCTTTAAAACGACTTTATTGGGCATATGTGATATATTAAGGGAATTATCATAGTGGTCAACTGATTTTGGTCACTCGATCTGACCCATGCGTAATCTAATTGTTCAAATTCAACTTGTAGGTTGCGGATGAAATAAAAGGAAGATGGATGTTAAGCTCGTGTTCCCCTTAGGGCCGCTAGTATAGTTATTGGATTCAACTACTCATTTCAGAATGGCAATATACAAAGCACCAATTTAGAAAAGAGTTGTTTAATAGTACTATATTGAAGTTGGGAAGTTAATATTAACTAAGTATAGGAAGATCCAAGAAAAAGAAGATAAAGTGGATTAAATGGGCTTGAAGAATTGGGGACCTTTCTCATCTATGAAGATCGCGTTGTGAGGCTCATCTTGCATAGGTGGTTAGTCGGTATGAATTGTCAGCACGCTTGGTTTCTACTTCCTATTGTTAAATAAAATTTCTCCTATATACTCCCTCTTTTTTTTATCCTTCTCAATTTCCTGTGCGCGTCTCTCTATGCACATCTTTGAACTTAAATATCTTTCATTGTATATTAGTAAAAATTATAACGATTGAATATTAATAAAGTACTAATTGAGACGAATCAAACAAGATCCCACATGACTACATTTTTTCTTATAAATTGAAAAAAATTGAAAAGATTATCTCTAAGTATGAATAGTGTCAATATTCCAAGTGAGAAAGATAAAAAAAACAGAGGGAGTATCTTGGAGGAGTAGTTGGTGTCAGTGTGAAATAGAAGTAACGTATTTCATGTGTTTGGAATTAAGTTGCGTTGCAGTTTATTTAAATAAAAGAAAGATCTAACTATATGTTAGTATTTAGATTTAATCTTCTCTGCACATACTAGATGTAATAATAAAACCTCAAGTATACCCCCCGTTTACAATGTATGTAAAAAACAAACAGTTTTGGAAGCCATATTTTTAGGAAGGGAGATGCCAAACACTAGCAGTTTGATAACCAGAAGATACGGAGCCAAGAAAAACCAACCAATTTAGGTCCCGTACTCCAACTGCATATGATAAAAATCCAACATGATATTAAGTGGTAACTCAGCTTACACGAACAGATAAAACCTAAGTGGACAGGAGCTGCAAAGAGGAGAGATACTGTATAGTGCATAATTAATAAGCCAGCTATCCAAATTACATTTGCACATCATACCATTTTAGGTCCTAAGTCCTAAAATAAAAGCACCAGGAAACATGTGGATCTCAAACAAACACCAACGTCCTGTAAATGGAAATGTGATTAATGTCATCACATTAATATGTAAATCCATTTAACAACTAAATTTCTCAAGTCATAAATTAAAGTAAGTAGAAAATATCTCCCAACAAAAAAGACATAACAATAAACCATATAGACTAGCGCATATTAATATAAACATCAACTTCAACATCGAGGATAGCATCATAACAATTTATCAATGATTGATAAAGCGAATTTTACATATTGCACATACATAATGCATAATTTACCAATGGATCAAGATATTCTGTTTTGGTTCGGTTTTTATTTTGAAAAACGAAGAAACCCAAAATAAACCGAATTTTACATGTACAATGGGTCAGTTAATGTTTTAAAAATATAAAGTCTGATTTCTCAGCCAGCCGACGCAACCCAACTAGCGAACACTCTCCCTCATTCACAGCTAGTCCTAGAAAACCCTAATTTTTTTCTCTCTCATTCTAGCCATTTATATCTCTCTCTCTCATTCCAGCTCATAGTCGTTTCATTCTCTCCTGAGTTTCTCTCTCGTTAGTAACTGATCGCTCTCCCAGTTCACTTCTCCTCCTTAGTTAATCTCTTGATCTCGAGTCTAACCATTTCGCTATCACAATCTCTTGATCTGATCTCTGACCGTTTTTAAGGAAAAGAAAAACTGAAGAATATTGGGCGTTTTCTTTATCTTTTTTCATTATTTTCGTTGTTTTATCAATTATGTTTAGTTCTAATACTTATATTATATGCTTTGCTTGTGATTTTAAGTACTTTTCCAGAATTTGCACTTAATATATAATTTAGTAGTATTTGTAATAAAATCTGGAAAACAATTGTTTGCATCATATTAAATTTCGGGTTTTTCGATTCGGTTTGGTTTTGATTTTGTAATTCCGGTTTGGTTTGGCTAGGGTTGAATTTTGGTTTGGATTTGGACTAGAAATGTGAAAACCAAATTAATTTCAATCTAGTATGGTTTTGTCCCAAAACAGATCCGAAAACCGAACTTACGCCTCTAACTAGCAGTTTGATGATAACATGAAGATATGGAGCCAAGAAAAACCAACCAATTTGGGTCCAGTACTCCAGCATAATACGAAAATCCAACATGATGCAATATAGTGCTTAACCAATAACCCAACTGTCCAAATTATATTTGGACATGTAATTTTAAGTAGGGGTGTCAGTTATTTGGTTAAAAGCCGAACCAAATCAAAGTGAATTAATAATTTGGTTGGTTTTTTACAACAAAAAATCGGTTTGATTTGGATTGAAAAAATAAATATATTTTTTGGTTTTGGGTCAGTTTAATTTTGAAAAAAAAAAAACCAAACCAACCCGAATTTTACATGTACGCCATTTAATGAGTCCTTAATTTTTTTTAAATATAAAGTTTATTTTCTTAGCCAAGCCGACTCAGCCCAACTAGCCAACACTCTCCCTCCTTTAAAAATCAATAATACAATTGAGTATTACTCCATTTGTCCCAAAATACTCTTTACACTTTCCTTTTTCATCTGTCCCAGAATACTCTCTGTAATTCTCCGATTGAAACAAGGAATCATGGAGGTAACAGCCTTCGTGCGTTCCCTTTAGTTGTCCAGCCTGGCTTATCCCTTTATGTGTTGTAAAATCTTTTTTAAAGTTTGTGGTATGTATGGGAATGTTTTGTTTTAATTAAAAGATTAATTATTGCTTTCTATATTTATTGTATTTCGCCTGAATTTAACAGGCGTTGTATTTTAATCATTAATTAAATTGCAACAAAGTACGTTAGCAAGGTTTTATCTAATTAAAACCGGTAACCCCCAGGGACTAAGTCTCCCGTGGCATTCAGTATCAAACTACTGGATGTGCATTGACTTGTTTGCAAGGTCAACAAACTGATTTTGCACCAACAAATTTTTTGGCGACCACAGTGGGAGGAGAAGATTCATAATCAAATTGTGAACTTTCTTCTTCGTACTTTCAAAAAATTAATTGTAAAACACGGTTGTTTTTACTAAAATGTCGGACACACATTCTAAAAAGAATAAGGAAGTTGCTCATGAGGAATCAAGTTTCTGAAACATGGAAACGAGTTCTTCAACCCCTCCAGAAACTAGGGTGCATGGTAACAATGGTGAACCAATTCACCATAGTCACGAAGAGTCAAATGGAAAGACCCCACAAAGGGAAGGCTCATCTCCAGGTAGTACTGGTCGTGGACTTATACAACAAATGTATGGAAAGTTCAAAGAAATAGTAAAGAATTTACTGTTAGAAGACAAAGAAAGTCAGAGACAACAATTTGACTCCAACTACAAGACATCCTCCAAAGGATAAGTGAAGAGAATAGAGAGATTAACTCTAGGCAGATTGATAGGATACTTGTAGATATCAATAATACTATGAGTGCAACTTTCACGGCAATGTCAAAATCTCTTGCTACTGAAGTAGTTACTCGTCTAGAACCACTAGTCAAAAAACACTATCAGTTAAATGTGAAACTAGTTAAGGCCTTAGAAGAGGCCCAGTTGAATAGAGCAAGGGGAAATCCAGGTACAGAGCTAGATGTTCCTCCACTAGGGTATCCTCCAAGGGTACATTTCTCCCATCCTGAAACTAGAGATACACTTTATCTCAGGTGATCCACAAACTTCATCCCATGAACACCAAAAAAGGGCAATACCCTTGAGCCATGGAGAGGGTAATCATGGAAACCTTAGGAGAAGTGATGGAATGGCAGCGGGCGTGGAGCCAGGCTGGCACCAGGCGTCAGGACATCACCAACCTTCGTTTTCCATGGGTGGTGGACAAGTTGGTGACAACACACACCAATCTGGATCATCACAAGGAGGACATAAGCAAGGTACTTTCGTTGCAAACAACAATAGTACACCATATGCATATACGCCTCATAACCAACGAAACATGGCTGGTATTCCTTCTACACCTTATGTTTATATTCCTCCTAACCAACCAAATATGGCTGGTACGCCTCACCATGCAAAATATTCCAGGATTTAGTCATCCCCAAGTTCCCTTTGCCCAAGCAAATAGTGCTTACCATCAGGGGATGCCTACAAATGGACATACATTTCCACCACAAATGGCTCAAGGAGCAGCCAATCCTGTTATTATGCAACACCAGGAGATCCCTATGGGAGGTTATCAAAATCAACCTTTCAATCCTAACCCTAATCCTACATACAATCAAGTAGGAAACATGGGGGATGGGAATATGGACTATCCAGGAACGCATCAGCATCCATTAGCAGCACAAGTTGAGGCACTACTCGAAAGACTAGTAGGGGATAATTCTAGGAAAAATCAGAGGCAAATAGGTTAAAAACCTTACCCTGAATGGATTGATAGAGCCAATCCATTTCCTAGAACGTTTAAGATACCTGATTTTACCTTGTTCTCCGGAAATGATAGAGTTTCCGCTGAAGAACATTTAGTCAGGTTCAATTGTCAGTGTAGGGAAGCAGCTGACAATGATTTCTTAAAACATAGAATGTTTTCCATGTCTCCTACTGAGAATGCCTTTTGGTGGTACACTAATTTACCACCAAACTCCATTCACTCATGGAAAGACATGCAAGTGCAATTTACAAATCATTTTGGACGCACTGAACCAGGAGTGACTCTAAGTGATCTGGCCAGAATCCAACAGAAGTTAGGAGATCAGTCTGTAGAAGACTACCTATCTAGATTTAAAATGGCCAAGATCAGGTGTCATGTTAGCATTCCTGAAAGAGAATTTGTACAAATGGCTCAAGAAGGAATGTTAATTCAGTTTCGAAAAAGGTTTGATGGTCATGCCTTTGGCGATTTTGTTGAATTAGCAGAATTGGCTATGAGGTATGAAAGGAACCTACAAGCTAAAAGTGCAACAAGACACCAGAGTTTCTTTGCTCAGAAGAGCCCATCCACTTTGAGACTGCACCAGAAGTGGACGTGGCAGATTTCATTCAAGGAGTACCTTATAAATGTTCTCCTCTAGAAAAGAAAGAGTTTCTAGCGCCAAAGGATATAAAATCTGGACAAAAGAGGACATACACTTTTGATGCCAAGAAATCTAACTTTATCTTTGAATGGTTATTATCTAACAAAAAGATAAAATTGGTAAGGAGGCATAATATAAGAACTGCTGAGGAGGTTAAGGGTAAAAAATACTATCAATGGCATGGTGCAGTAACCCATGATACTTCTGAACGTATTGTCTTTAGAAACAAAATTCAGGATGAAATTGATAAGAAAAATATCATGTTTCCTGATGATGAAGATGTTAATGTAGTTGGAATGGAGGAACCATTTGAACTATTATGTGGTATGGTAGAGACTAATCATGTTTTTACTGTTACCTTGCAGGCATCTCAAGCTACCGAAATAGGTAACCAACTCTTCAATAGATTGCTTGATGAAAGAAACTTGGTTATGCCAAAGATAGCCAATGAAGAGGGATTGGAAGATATGTGCAGATGGCATATGAATGGGTCACATACAACAGACCAGTGCCAAGTTTTTAGAGGATTCCTAACTAGACAATTAAGTCTCAAAAGACTAGTTGTCTCAGAAATGGAACGACATGCCATGGAACTAGAAGCATACAAGGCTAACTTAGCCAAAGCTAAGGCGCCTGATAAATCTAACCCAACGCCAAACCTGGTGATGCATGAGGAAAGAGCCAAAACCTATAAGGAGGCTGCTCAAAAATTCCCATTGCAGGCTAGAAAGATAGAAGGGTTGAAGGTGTTGAGAAATGAATTCTGCTCACTATGTGCAAACAAGTTGACCTTTGATATGGTTAGAACCCAGTTCATCCCAAATGATCCTTCCTATGTGGCTGCTTACCAACGTCCATTCCAGAAAAGGTCCAGAAGTCAAGGACTAAGGAAAATCACAGTCCCAGTTCAGGCACTTCCTTAAAGGGGAAAGAAAGGGAGCTAAGTCAGACTCCTGTGCCCAAAATTCTCAAAAGAAGGGTGAATTCCCAAGGGGGCCAAGGGAAGTGAAAGATCAAGTCAGCAATTAGGCCTTGGCCACTACAAGATGTCCAAAACTTTCCTAAAAGTAGGACAATAAAGATGAAGGAGCTAAGCGCAAAAGCTGCTGCAGCAAGGGCTCAGATCAGCACTCAAAATGTGCAGGAGTCTCTTATAGCAAACATCAGAATTGATGAAGAGGCGCTACAAGCTGGTATTACTAATTTGTTACCTCTGGAAGAGGAACAATATGATATACCATCTATAAAGAATGGTGGCCAGCAGCCTCAAGGAGGTAACTCTCTTATGAAAAAGAAACCGGGAAATGGATTTAATGAGGATTATGATTCGGAGTTTGGATCTGAGGATTTGGACTTATTGGTCTCAGACAGTGAATTAATTCTGGATGGAGATCCACTGATGAGCGAGCCTCAAACAGAGATGGGAGAGAGCCAAAACGCGCAGTGTAATGTGGTCATGCTACCAACAAAGTTCAAAAAGTCAGAAGGCCAACCAGAATTCCAGACCAATACCACATCATGGGCAGATGAAGTTGATAAGGAAGAGAGGGCAGGTAAATTTAAACTTACTTCTTCTCAAAGCTTGTCATCTTATTTAAATGCACCTCATAAGAAAGTGCCTAACAAGACATCTCTAAAAGCTAACCTAGAGAAATTAATCATAGATAAAATCTTTAGGTCAGTTGATGTTGATAATAAGCACACGAAAGCTTTATTTCTAAATGTTGATTTTGAGGGAGTTCGTTTAGGCAAAGTATTGGTAGATACTGGAGCTACTGTTAATATTATGCCACTCTCTGTGTTTAGAAAACTAGGAAAGACTAGAGAAGATTTGCATAACATACAAATCAACATAACTAGTATTTCTGGTTTATCAAGAAAAAGTGGAAGGAATGGCTGTAACTCGCTAATATTTTATTCGAGTTAATTTCCCTTAATTATTATTTTCCGTTAAAATTATAATATTTTAATTCTTAAAAATATTATATCTTATATTATTTGTTTTCCAACTTTTAAAATGTTATATTTATATAACTTATTTGGTTAGAAATTATATATTTTATAGTATTTAAATTTGCGCGTTTGAGCTACATATTTCATCTTATCGATTGTTGTCGCGTTTTGGACCGTTTGCATAACGAACCTTAGTCCGCCTCTTTTATTTAAATGCTGCCCAAAATTTCTGGAAAAGGAGGGTGAAATTTGAAGTGTTTAAATCAACTTTGAAGCTTTTGTAACTCCCACCTTAAAGACCCCTTATTGGCCATTATGAAATTCATCATTAAAGCTTATAACTCGCTTTCACTCTTCATTTTGTGAGCCGAAATGCACCAGATTCCTGTCCAAAAACCCCACTCATATCAGTCGACCTTTTTGAAGAGAGAAGGAGAGGAAAAGTTCTTCCCGTTTTTCCTGTCACGGCTTCACCAATTTGATCATAACTGAAGATCTAACCGTTGGATTATCCTGCAATTTAGATTGTATGTTGAGGACATCTGGGCCTTCATTTTGACCGGTGGGATTGTGAATCCCATTGATTAATCGTCGGGAATCTTGATCGTAACAGAACAGCACGTAATGGAATTTTTCAGTGTTCAAGAAGAATAGTGCAAGCATTTTGAGGTCTTCAAAGGCAACTAACGGCGATCCTAGATCGATTAGTATTAGTATAGGTATTATATTAGTTTTAATAGTTAAATTTGGGCTAGTTTTGTGTTAGGACTTTGGGTTGGTATTATTGTGCTAGGAATTGGGAGGAAAATTATATGTTATTGTGTGTATGTGCTCTTGCTAATTTCATGCTTATATGCACATTACGTTGGTATGATTATCCCTGATTTTCTTGTCTTATTGATATGCTATTGATTGAATCTTCTCTTGGGTTATGAGTTGTTAGTTAAAAGAATATTCAATATAAATCTCTTATAGTTCATATGAGTTCATGGATTATTGGGATACTTTTGTAACATGGGTTTGTTAATTTTGCTTACTAATGCTTACTGCAAGTATGAAGTTTTTTTGGTAAGCACACTTAGATAAGAGCTTGGATGATTTTTTTTTTTTTTGGGATTGTTTTCCTTGCTCGCGGTAATGCTCGTCGCCGTTTCATTGATGTTGTTGGATGTTCTTATGTACTGCCAGACACCTAAATCGTACCCAATATAAAGTATATTGTCATGTTGTGTGTAGATGAAGTCTTGGTATTAATTTTAAGTAAACTTATGAGCTTTGATTTACAGTTTCTATTGTATGACTAGCATGATAGAGTTAAGTGTTTTATTAGTTGGGGTTTCTCATGTTGATTATGGCTTATTGTTGTAATTTTGTGGGGAAAATGTGGTTTGGATTTATTTTATCTATGATCATTCATATTATTTTCAAGTGTATGGGACATTCCACCTATTTTCAGTTTATGATGAATTAAAGTTATTTTTGTAGAGTTAATATTATTATTACTATTATCAATATTATTTATTATTATTATTTTGAGAAGAGTGTTACTTTGAATTGAAATCCTTGGGTTGCGATCCTTGATTTATGCTGATTTGGTATAAGGCCTTAAGGGCATCCGCTTGAGTTGATAATGATTTGTTGATGATTATGAGTATTATATTATTATTTTTGTTTAAGAGCAAGATATCCGGAGGGAAGGAATCCCAAGGTGAAGAGCATGCAAACCATAGGACGAAATCTTAGGTATACCTTGGTTTTGTTGTCGTACGAGAGGTCGGTGAGGACGGAATCCTATACACCGCATCGGGAGTATGGCCATTCTTAGACATAGACAGTAGAGAACGTAACCCATAGGCTGTCTGGAGGTTGCGATCTGACATTACCATAGGAAGTGGGTTGCGATCCACTAGCATTCAGTTCTCTCTCAAACTAATTATATTATTTTAATTTATTACTTCAAACTTTGATGGTTTATATGTATAGTTATTTACCCATTTTGTTTATTCTGTTATCTTTACCTATTTAGATTAATTATGTTGTATTATCTATGTTTAAGTGTTTTATTTGATTATCGAAAGTTTACTATTGAGATGTTTTTGTGTGACTTGATTATTAAGACTTTTATAACTCTTATATGGATCCTAATTGAGCTGGAGAGCTATTAGTTACTCCCCACTGATCGTGGATGTTTGTTGATATATTTTGCAGGTAATTATTTCGTGTAATGGGAAATGAGAGAAAGGCTATTTAGGATTTTTGTCTGAGACGTTTTATTTTATTTAAATTTTCTATATTGGGATTTTGAGGTTGTTTTGCCTCTTTATGGATATTTTAGATTATTTTAATTGGGTTTCATTTTTATTTAGCTTAATTTGACCTTTGATTAGAGTGACATTTCCGTCAAATGATATTTCCGCTATTACCATTTCTCTAATAAAATGTTCTATATTGTTTATTTTTGTTTATAAAATGACGGAGTGTCACAATGGCTATCTTAAAGATAAGAGTAGGAACTAAAACTACTTGTACCGGTTCCTTCATAGTCGAAAATGGTACTCATTAAAATGCCATACAAGGAAGGGATTGGTTACATCATAATTATGCTATTCCATCATCACACCATTAAGTTTTGATCTTGTGGAATGGTGACACTTATGAGATGGTACAAGCAGATGAGGAAGTGTGTCTAATTACATCTCCTGATTCTGTTTTTGTTAGGGACTCTCTAAAGTTAGTTCCTACCATCAAAATTGAGGTTGCTCTACAACTTGAGTCACAAACTCTCCAAGAGGTAGAAGACATAGGTGCAATTCTCATTGAGGAAGTCGATGACGTCCCAGAAGTTGAAGACATTCAATCAAAATATGAATATGTTCAACAATTATGACATATTTTTCTTACAAAAAGTTTATTATGTTTATAAACCAATAAGAATGATGTAATGGATTTACCCCTATCGTTGATCAAGTAATGAAAGATTTAGTTTTTAGAAAATACCAAGAGGATTTTCTTATAAATTCTATTGCATGTTGCTCAACTTTACACGAAACTGAATCCTTGGAAGAGGAGGATGAGAAAGTATGGGCTAAAATTGAGGATATTAAATAGGAAGTTCATGATCCACTAGAGGAAATAAATTTAGTGGATAATGAAAATCCACGTGTTACTTACATAAGTAACCTTCTCACTAACCAAGAAAAACAGGAAATCATAAAAATTCTAAAAGAATTTCACTAGTGGAAAAAACAGCTTGTGCTACTTGTCAAGTGCTCCGGCTGGCTAATCAACCCAAGCACTTGTGAAAATTTTAATAAAAAAACATTCACAAGTGCTTGGGTTAATTAGTCAACCGGAGCACTTGAATCAAGTGCTCTAGTTGACTAATCAACCCAAGCACTTGTGAATAAGTGCTCCGGTTAGTCAACCCGAGCACTTGGTCTCTCATATCAATTTGTTTTTCTCGCTCCCTCTCTGTTTATAATTGGATTTTTAATTAATCATTGTTCCCCCATTTTCTCTTGCCTCTCTGTTCTCTCTTTCTCTACATTCCCACCAAACTAGTTCTCTTTCTCTCTCTTCCCCTCTTAACTGCCGATCTCTAAACTCGCTTCATACAATCCGTAGATGATGCACACATCCGTATGGTGAGGAAGGTGCGCACATGTACATGGCTAACAAGCTGAATGTACATGAATAACAAGTCAAATGAACACATGTACATGGCTAACAAGCCAAATGAACATATGTACATCTCGGTTAGTATATGTTCATTGGTATTGGTCTTTATGTTCACAACCTAGTGCTTGATGTTCATCGTGCGCACCTTCCTCATTATACGGACGTGTGCACCTACTAATTTGCACGCTTCATGGATTTCTCTCTCTTCACATATGGCCATCGACACCTCCTCTCATTTACGCGAATTCGCTACTCTATGATCTTTCGTCTCCTGCCTCCGTTCTCGCGATTGGGCCCTGCTCCATTAACGCTCGCAATCATCATTTAAAGGTCTGAATTTCTGTTTAAATTTTTGGCATTTATGTTAGTCTAGGGTTCCGTTGCGATTTGGATCTGGAGTGTTGTGATCTTTTCTTTTGTTTTCAACTGTTCTAGGGTTTGTTGTTTTCATCACTTTTTAGATCTAATTCCTTGATGTTATTTAGTTACTTTTTATCAAAATTCTTTTAAGTTTTGTTGTTTTTGTTGGTAGGAGAAGAAATCTTAACTAGCTAGATGACTTAGGTTATTTATATTTTCAAAAAGAATACTTCGGTAAACTCACTGTTTCTCGAAGATTGACGTGTCATAAGTAATCTTGCTGAAGGTTTACTCCCTTTAGATTAGCATTAGTTAATTTGGCCCCCTGAAAAACACTTGTTGTTCTATCTTTTGAATCATCAAGTTTCTGGCAAGAAGGTAATGAGAACTTTTGACCATAGTCAATTTATCATTAGTGTACATGGGACTGCTTTTGTTGTTCCTTTTTGAAGTGTATATGAATCTGAATTTTTTTTACTATGATATTGCCTTACAGGTCCTTTTGAAGGGTGGCCCTTACGGGTCTTATGTTCAGCTTGGTGAAGATAGGAAAGGATATTTGCCCAAACGAGCATCTATTTCTCAGGTTAGTTAATTTAATCTATTGTATGTGATGCATAACTTTTTTGTCACTCATATCATCTCTTGTGAGATGAGGACTTTGAAACAGGGTGGGCAGACATATAAAACATGTATATTTACATTGAGAGCATGTTTGTTATAAGACTTAAGTGTTGGAAACAAAAACAAGAAATCGTTTCCGGACATGTTTGTATGCTACTGATTATGGTTCCCATTCGTAATTTGTGTTCAGATTTCTGAACATCTACTATTTCTCCGTGACATAATTCCACTATCTGAAATCCATGCTAGCCCAGTTCTTTTATCATTCTTATCACTGCCTCCTCCACAATATGAGATAAAGTTAATTTGTGTTTATATTGGTTAGTCTTAGTTTGGATAATAGAGTTGAAATCCATCAGATACTAGTAAAGTAAGTGAGTTTAGTCGCAAAGAGGCAGTTGCAGTTATCCTCCAGCCTTTTAAAGGTATCGTTTTGTGAAATATGTCTTAATTGACACTTTGTAGCTTGATGCTTAAGTTAATAGCCATAGTATGTTACCTGTTCGGAATGAGTGATAATTATGGATAGTCGAGTATACTATTGAATTTTTAGTTGAACTTTATCTTTTTGCGAATCTCTAAGTCGTAATTTTTGAATGTTATGGAAGGAAATGAATCAAATGGTTCATACATTTTAAAATAGCCAATTTGGATGTATTTGGGGGCAGCTTACAGAATATAGAGAATGCAAATTTCAAAACGAGTCCTTCTCCAATTTATGATCTTAATATTGTAATTTCGTGATACGAATATGTGCCTATACTCTGCAGCAGGAGCAGCTATCACCTGGTCAGGTCCCGACGTAGTTGCATCAGCAGCTATCATCTGGTCAAGTCCTTATGCAGTTGCAAAGTTATGATTTTGCGATAACTTACAGGTTGTTTCAGCAGCATTTAACACAAAATTAGCAGCAGAATTAGACTCCTCTGTTGGTTCCCTCCTCACATAAGCATCTGATGCAGTGTTTGCCTCCACAACAATTTCCCAGAGGTACTTAGAAACAGTTGGTTGCTATTATTGTCATGGATGCAAACACATGTGCTCAGAGGCTGACGAGTTATATGTATTATCAAAGGCATAGACCACCTGTAAGTTGTCTGCCATTGTTGTTGTTCCTTATTACTAAAAAGTTGCATTTGTGTATAAATTTTTACCTTGAGTTTTACATTTGTATTTCAATATGAACGCATCATAACTTGATTCCTACGCTTGAAAATTTTGACTCGTAATGGGGTTGTCAAGATTATGGGATTGATTCGTGGAAGTCTAATATTCGCAGATCAAATTCAGGAATGAAGCAGCTCAGGTATTTATTTTGCTTCATGAGTTCATGCACGCATACCCAGACCGGTTCCGGAACATCTGGATTGATTCCGCTGCTTTCTCTGCTCATTAATTAATGGGTGTTTTGTATCTCTTCCATCCCTTTTATCACTTTCATTCTTTTGTTCTTAATAAAACTCTGCCTTTTCCTTTATTATTGTTATGTCCATTTCATGAATTCATTTAAAGTTTAACCTGTTATTGGTCCTTGAATTCTAAATCAAAGTTGGGGTTTGTTAATTTACTTGTACCTGGAAAAATAATGAATGAATTTTTGGAGTTGTTGAACTATTATCATGGCATGAATTGTGTCCTTTTTTCTGTGTTGTGTAAGATAAAATTACACCCATGTATTGAAAAAAAAAGTACTATGAAACGATTGTAGTTCATATCATTTCTTGCAATATTGTTTATTTTTATGTTCATTATGCTTGCTAGACTTTCATGTCTCGCCATTCCTGTTTAATTTCCTTTCAAAGTTCCCAACTTTTTCACTCTTTCTGTGTTTCTTTGCAGTTTCGTAGTCTTTGCAGTTGTAGTCTTTGCAGTTATGTAGTCTCTTTCTCTATAACCAATTTGATACTACTTTAAGTCTTGCAAATTAAATTAATCAATTGGTCTGAGCCAATCTCTCGAGTATCTTGAATGACGTTTATTGTTTTCTTTCATCTTTTGCCAATTGGCTTCTAGCACATATAAAAAGAAAGGATTTTAAAGGAAGTGGAATCCAGTTTCTTATAATGTTTTAAAACTTTATACGGATAAGTGAAAATAGTGGTATTGGATATTCTTTGTCTTTTGTATTGTTTATCTTCTATGTATTATGCTTAAGAAAAGATTGGCATATAAAAGATAAAATGAATCTAAAAATTGCATGAGCTTGCACTCATAAATCATAATTCACATAAGCCAGTTGGTGGTTTTTATGCACTGCTAGTAGTATGACTTCTCTCTAGAGCTTAAGTATGTTACCATTGCATCACCAAAAACTGAATTTTCTTTTAGCTTGTAATGTACTTTATCAGTTCTTTGCTTTTCTTTGTCATTCTTTCGTACTCCACTACTCCAGAGCACCACAAATTTGTGAGATAACAGGTTGTCAACCAAGTGTGTTACTCGAGAGGATGAAATATGAATCGCTTTTCAAGAGTTCCATTATTGTGCCATTGGAGGTCTACATTCTTATTTTCTCAATTGTTGTGCATTTCAGCTCAAGTCAGAATTAGAGTCCTACAAGGGATATGTGCCCATGGAGTATGGTGAATACTTGAACAAAATGTCTTAAGTATAGTATACATGTTTCTCAATTTCTTCATCTATATCTCTCAATTTTATAGATAGAATTTCCTTTATAAGTTTTGAAGTGTGAATTCGGATTGGCGTATGCCCATGATCTTATTATTTCCAGTATTTGGTAGAGGCCTGAATGCCACTGATTCTTTCCTTATTACCTATGCTGCTGGTCAGCACAGGTAGCAGGTTTTTTTTTTTTTTTTTTTTAAAGCTAAAGTGCTCCGGTTGATAAGGGAAAACTGGAGTACTTAGTTCACAAGTGCTCCAGTTTTCCCTTATCAACCGGAGCACTTGACATTTTTTTGAGCATATAAAATTCACAAGTGCTCCATTTCTAATGCAACTAGAGCACATGTGAAACTAAGTGCTCCGGTTTATAACCGGAGCACTTGATAAATGCTGATGTGCTCGTATGGGGTCTGCTACGGTCAAATACGAAGCACTTGTACCGTTTTTAACCGGAACACTTGATGTTTTTTCCACTAGTGTTTAAAGACTGTTTTGCATGGGAACATCATGAAATGCCTGGCATTGATAGGAAAATAGTAGAGCATAAACTACCTATCAAAGAAGGATTTAATCCTGTGGCCCAAAGTTCTAGAAGACTAGCGCCTGAACTAACAGAGCCTATACAAGAGGAAATAAACAAACTCCTCAAGGCAGAGTTCATAAGGCCTTGGCAGTATGCAGACTGGATCTCCAATATAGTTCCAGTAGTTAAGAAAAAGGAAAAATTGATATAAACAACCCCAACTATGGGCGTTCCGCCATTTTCAGTCCCAACTAAAGATTATTTCTGAGTAGTTCCAACTTTGGGGTATGTTTTACAAAAATGGTCCCAGTTGACTGGTGACCCATTTTACCGGTTAATTTTGTTTCAACTTTTTTTTTTTTTTTCACCTTTTTTAATACCTTCTCATTCCTCTTTCTCTCTCCTTACTACCTTCTCACAGTTGTAGTCCCTGCCACCCCCTACCTCCCTCCTTCCTCCCCTACCACCTCCTCCCCCTACCCCCGCCACCCCTCTAAACCCTAAACTTCCTCCCGCATCCCTCCCCTGCCACCCCCTCCTCCTCCTCCTCGTCCTTCCCCTGCCACCTCCTCCCTCTTCCCCTGCCACCCCTCTGAACCCACTTAAAGTTTTGTTTCCAAGACAATTGATCTTAGGTGTGACAGGATATTGGATTCAAGCAAGTTTGATGCTGTTAGTCACAACTCAGCAACCTCCATAATGCAACAAGCTACCCAAAAAACCATTCTAATTCGGGTATATATCAGCTGCTAATTGAGAAACTTTCACACATGTCCTAACTTCGAGAGCTCAAATTTTTCAACTGCTAATTAATAAAAAAAACATGAATTTCAGCTTCTGAAAGAGAAATTCAACTGGAAACTGTGAAATTGAGTTGAAGAAAGTGAGTTTTTTGAGCAGTGAAAATCAAGATCGAAAAAGGAGGGAATTTCAACTAAGAAGATGAGAGAATAAATAGTTTTATGAGAGAGAAAACATCCTCAGCTTCTTCGATTAGCATTTCTAAATCCCTCTCTGTTGGCGGTATTGCTAGGAATGGTTTTTTTTTCGAAGCTCCGATTAGGGGAGAGTTTACCCAGGAAGATGCAGGGGAGGGTGAAGGGGGACGTTTAGGTGTTGGAGATGGTGAATTTAGGCGGGAAGTACTTAGTGGTGGTCGTTTCTGCGGTGAAGAGAAAAAGTGTTGGTGGTGGTGGCATGGTGTGCTGGGTGGTGGTAGGGTGTGTTGGGGAGGGGTAGCACATTTGGGGTCGGGGAGGGGGTGTCGCGAGAGGAGCGGAGGTTTGGGTGGGGGTGGGGGTGGTGGCGGGGCGGGGTCGGGGGGGGGGGGGCGGGGCGGGGGTGGGGTATGGGAGGGGTGGAAGCCTACTAGAGGAGAGGGAAAATAAAATTTGGGGAAAAAAAATTCATTTTACCTGTTGTAGCAGGTCATTAACCTGCTGGGACCAAATTTGGCAAAAATGATACATAGTTGGGACTGCTCAGGAATAATCTTTAGTTGGGACTGAAAATGGCGGAACTCCCATAATTAGGACTGTTCCTGTCAATTTTTCCTAAGAAAAATGGCAAGATACGAATCTGCATTAATTTTAGGGATCTGAACAAAGCTACACCTAAAGATCAATATCCAATGCCAGTGGCTGATCTCCTAATAGATGCAGCATCAAGATATGAATACATATCTTCTGTGGATACCACTAGTTAAGGATTGCACATGAAGACTGTAACAAAACAACCTTCAGATGTCCAAAATCATATGCTTGTTTGAATATGTGGCCATGCCATTTGGATAGAAAAATGCTGGAGCCACATATCAACAAGCAATGGACGCAATCTTTAAGGATATGATTGGTAAAATCATGGAAGTTTATGTGGATGACATCCTCGTAAAACCAAATGACTTTTTAAGACACAAAAAGCATTTAGTTAAGTCATTCACTAGAATGAGAGAATATCACCTAAAAATGAATCCACTCAAATGTGCATTTGGAGTTAAAGCTAGTAACTTCTTAGGATTCCTCACTCATAAAAATGGAATGGAAATTGACCAAAACAAAGCAAAAGCAGTATTGGCAGCCAAGCCACCTTCTAACAAGAAGGAACTACAAAGATTCTTTGGACAGTTCAATTATGTTAGAAGACTCATGGCCAACTTAGCAGGAAAAACTAAAAAGTTTTCGCCTTTGCTAAGATTAAAACATGAATCAGAATTTAAATGGAACGAGGAGCATCAAAAGGCCTTTGACCAAATCAAACAAGATTTGGCAAGTCCTGTTGTATTGATACCTCCAAGGCAGAATGGAAAGCCACTAAGGTTATATATGTCTGCCTGTGAAGATTTCATTGGTAGTCTCCTTACTCAAGAAAATGAGAAAGGAAATAAGCAGGCAATATTCTATCTAAGTAGAATCCTGCATGACACAGAGAAAAGGTATACCATGGCAGAAAAATGGTGTTTGTGCTTATATGATGCATCAATCAAGCTCATACATTATTTCATGGCCTTTACAGTGGAAGTAGTATCTCCAACATATGTCATAAAATATATGATATCCCAACCTTTTATAAAAGGAAGGTTAAGCAAATGGAGTTTACATTTACTACAATTCGACCTAATATATGTGCCACAAAAGACAGTGAAAGGTCAAGCTCTAGCTGATTTCTTAGCAGCCCATCCTTGTTGTGACTCAGGAATCATTGATGAAGACATCCTTCCATGGGTCTTGTTCTCTGATGGATCCAACACCAGAGAAACAGCAGGAGCTGGAGTATATATTCTATCTCCTGATGGGATCCCAACTAAATTAGCAGTAACCCTAAAGGGCCCATGTACCAATAATAGAGCTGAATATGAAGCTTTGATGATTGGACTGGAGATGCTGCTAGAATTGGGAGCTAAGAGAGCAAAGATATATGGGGATTCTCAGCTTGTAATTTGTCAAATGACTGAAGGATTCAAATGTATATCATCAGTATCACAGGAATATGGAAGGAAAGCACAAGAATTGTCTAAACAATTTAACGAAATCACTTTCATACACATTCCTAGAGAAGAAAACAAAGTAGTATATCAGCTATCCCAACTAGCTTCTGCTAGAGAAGAAATACCTTCACAAAATGAAGATATTATTCTCCAAGGGAAGATTTTAGAACCTCTTAATGAAACTGATAAAGAAATATCAGAAAACATATTGGAAGTGTATAGAATTTCAATATTAAGAGAGGAAAAGGACTGGAGAGACGAAATTATCCATTATCTCCAAGACCCAACTGGGATAAAAGTGCCAAATAGAGTCAAAATGGCAGCAACTAAGTTTTGCATGTAGTTTGGTGAATTACACATAAAGGATCTAGAAGGATTACTTTTGAAGTGTGTAGATGGTGGAGAAGCCGTAACCCTCATGGCAGAGATTCACCAAGGGCTATGTGGTGCTCATCAAAATGGCCTAAAAATGATATGGATGTTGCATGAACATGGTTTCTATTGGCCTACTATGAGAAAGGATTGTATAGATTATGCTAAAGGTTGTACAAGATGTCAAAAGTTTGGACCCATCAGTAGAGCACCAGCCTAAGAATTGAAGTACATTCTTAGACCTTGGCCTTTTAGAGGATGGGCAGTAGATGCCATGGGAGAAATCAATCCTGCATCCTCCAAAAATCATTCATACATCCTAATGGTGACTGATTACTTCACCAAATGGGTGGAGGCTCATGCTCTCAACATGATCAATACCTAGGTTGTAATAAACTTCTTGGAAGATAAAATCTTTACAAGATTTGGAATTCCAGAAACTATAACCTTTGATCAAGCCACAGTATTCAGGAACCCTGACTTACTAGATTATCTTAATCAGTTTGGGATTACTAAGTTGCATTCAACACCTTATTATGCTCAAGCAAATGGTCAAGCTGAGGCTACTAATAAGATCATAGTGAAAGGGATCTCAAAGCTAATAGATAACAACCCAAGGAAATGAGATGACTTGCTGCTATATGCCCTATGGGCCTACAGGACCTCTAAAAGGGAAGCAACAGGAGTTACTCCTCTTAACTTAGTTTATGGACACACTCCAATAATCTCCGCTGAAGTGAACGTAAGGTCATCAAGGGTAGCCCAACAAATGGGATTATCAGGAGTTGACTATTCACAAGCGATGAACATTGAAATTATGGATGCTCTAGAAGCTAAAGAAGAAGCTCTAGCCAAAATGAGAATCCAGAAAGAAAAGGTTGCTTGGGCCTACAACAAAAGGTAGTGCCTAAAGAATTCCAGGAGAATGATAAAGTGTGGAAAATGTTCCTGCCAGAAGCAGCTTACAAAGATCCGCAGCTAGGGAAATGGTCACCTAAGTGGCAGGGTCCCTTCATCATTCATAAGAAAATGTCTGGAAATGCATACCTATTGAAGGATATAGATGGCAACATAAAAGATAGAGCCTTAAATGGCAAGTTTCTAAAGAAATATCATCCATCTATATAGGAACAACATGATCCTATGTTTCAACAAAAACATGCAGAATTGTTTCTAACAGCAAGGGATTATTAAAATTACAACATTAATAATAATGTTACATCTTAGACATTCCAACATTGCCTAACAGCTAAACTAAGGTGTTTAATGGCTGACCAAGCATTACAAAGTTTCTCTTTTTGGGGAATCAAGCTTTGTTGTACAACCATATCTTTGAACATCTCTTGTCTCAAATGAGCAAGACTTGTTCGCCCTTGGTGTAGCTTCTTCTCTTCAGTCTCAATAGAGTTTTGGAGTCAAGACTTCTTGTTGATGATATTGATCTCCACTTTATTAATCTCAGTCAGGCGATTTTGTAAAGATTGCCTTTCCTCATAAAGAAGCTTTAACTTCTGACCAAAAGAGCTCAAAGAATCTTGGATCTGTTTACTGAAGTTTCTTAAGGATTTAGCTTGAGCTTCCAAAGAAGTCTCCTCTCCTGATGTTTCTGAGCTGAGAACTTTGGAGGTTGGACTCTTGATTCAGCATTACATTGTTGAAGAAGAAGAGTTTCCTTAACATAATCAAGACAAGGTATCCAGTACTCAAAGCCTTGAGAAATTAGGGATTCCAAAATCTGATTAAGAGCATGTGCAGAAGCCTGATCATAAGGGTTGTTTGTTAAGGTCAAGCAGAGATCCCATATTTTACCTTCTTGCTTTATGTGCTCAGATGATCCATCACTGGAATGATCACTGTTGGCAGAGGCAGGTTGATCCCTTACAATGATGGTTGTCTGCAGATTGACCTCTTTCCCTCCATCAAACTCTTTCATCACACTTGCTTCTTGAGTGCTTCCCTCTGCATCATAAAGAAGAGAAACCAAGTTAGCAAGAGAGTGAAGTATAGTATTATGAGAACATGGACTCATATAGAGGAATTCTAAAATGAATTCATGAGGAAAGAAAGACAGACCAGTCCCTGAAGTAGATGCTGAAGTTGATGAAAAACCTTTGCAAACAGAGGAAATCACAAGTTCAGTAATGCTCCGTGAAGGTGTGACCTCTAAGGGAATAACATCTTTTTGAACTTCATTTCCATCAATAGAAGGAATTACTATAACAATAGTGGTAGAAGCATGAGAGTATGGAACTTCAACATCTAAAGGACTTGATTCCAAAGGATCGTCATCAAACTGATGAAACAAGTCCTCACCAGGAGATTCCACATGAAGATGCTTAGTCTCTTCCAACTAGGGGGCAGCACATCCTTCCAAAGAAGGGGTAGCCATATTCTCCAACTGGGGGGCAGCACCACTTGATGTGGGATGATTGATGACAGATTCATCAACAAGACCACCTTTTGAACTTAACTCTAGGTCAACTATCTTGGGAGCATCTCCTGAAGAATGGCTGGCATAGCCAAGAGGTGACAACTTCTTAGAAGAAGGATCATTGACAATCTTAGGCTCAATGTCATCAGCACCAGAGGAACCTGTAATGAATTAATCAGTATTCCAAAAAGTGAAACTTCTCATAAAAAGAGTAAAAGTAAAATTCATACTTGCTTTTACTCCTAGGAGTTTCCTTTTGAAAATTTAAGATATGGCATTGTCCTCATCTTCATCAGAGGAGATGATATACTGTGGTGTCTCTGAAGAAACCTCTACCTTAGGACATTTCCTGCTGGAATGCCTTAAAGGTTTGGACGTAGAAATACAGCCATAATCTCTCTTCTTTGTAGCCTTCTTAAGAGGCTCAAGTTGCTCCACTGAACCCTTGGGTTGAGCGTCCTTGGAAGCAGAGAGACAATTGTAATCTCTTTTCCTTGCAGCTCATTTAAAAGGGTCAATCTGCTCCAGTGTCCCCATGTTTTGGATGTCCTCCACAATTTGGACATCTCCATAGGAAGTCCCCTGATCATAAGCAGCAGCATCTTCATCCTCTGAAGAGGTATGAGGTGGAACCCTTTTGCCAATGGTATTTCAATAGAGCTTGTCATATCTAGAATATGTTGTCATGCCATCAGGCACTCTTAGCTTCTTGTTGCCATCTTTTCCTAAAAAGTCAAAAGGAAAACACAAAGAAGATTTAGTAAATTTCATTCCACAAAAAGTTATAAAATAACTAAGGATGGAAATTACTTACAGCCTAAGAAGAGCTGATCCTCAAAGTTCACCAAAGCGTCAGAATATGTTGAGTTGTTTGGGAATACATGATCCCACCACAGATGGAAGCCTCGAACAGCTTTAGTGATCCATTTCCAAGGAGAGATGGACATGGAAGTAAGGCTGAGAGTTCTACTCTAGAGAGCTCTACCTTCTTCAAAACGACCCCTTGAAGTCCAAGGATCATTGCGGGTCAAGAAGTAAAAAATAGCTAGTGTTTGGACCAATCCAAATTGTCTAGCTACCAGGTGTGGATTATAAGCCTCAAAGCCAAAGTATTCAGGCTCAGCAGCTATTAAATCCCTAGACCTAAGAATACTGCTCCAAAAGTTTCCACTCCCTAAGGAACTAGAGTGGATGTTCAGGGATTGTAGCCAAGCAAGCACTACTTGATGGCGCCAAGTTTCATTTTCAACAAAAACAACCATCTGACCCGGGAAAATATTCCAGATACCAGGATTGGACTTATAAGCCAAGAAGTATACAAACTTGGATGCCAAACCTCGTCTGGAGATATAAGATTGAAGCTGACTTCACCATAACAGCTACAATCATCAAGTTTAGAGAGGAACAAAAGGGGATCAAAAGAAAGATCTTCCTCCTCTGAACCCTTAGATGCTTTAAAAGCAGAAGAGGGATTGATAATCATCAGACAAGGTAGATACATATGGCCCCAACAAGTCAAGAGCCATAGGGGTCCAAATTCCTTATCAGTAGAGAATATGGGAGACTCATAGGTATGAATTCCAAAACCTTGAAGGATTCTCTACTCCTGAAAAGACATCTATAAAGTTGTCCCAATAGAACAGGAGCCAAAGCTACTTCTTCAGAAGTAGAGGAGATGTTAACGGCTAAAGATAGCTATAATGTTACTACTCCTCCAGCTCTAGACATCATTAATTTGGAGAAAGCAAAAGTAAGAAAAGTACTTCCTCTTGAGAAGTAACTTCCTCACTAGTATCCTTATTGATGAAGAAATCAACAAATTTCTGAAAGCCACATTTGCTAGCACTAGCAGAAGGGCTAGCAATTTGGCGAAAGATTGTAAAGCATTGACTGTATAGCTGATTGTGTTCTTTAACATGGTGAAAGATAGGGAGTTCAATTCCATATTTACCTGCTGGAGAAGTCCCGGTAATGAAGGCAACATCAGCTAATGTCACAGTCATTGGTCCCCATCGGAACAAGAAGCAGTTGATGGCAGGGTCCCAACATGCCAACAAGGCAGTAGACATTCCCCATCAAAGGGGATGGTTTCATAAGAAGCTAGTCTCAAGAAGGGCAATATTTTATTCTTGGACCATTTGTCATGATAAGGTTTCATTCGTAGAAACCATGCTCTTACATCCAATCCTGAAATCCAACCATTAAAAGGTTTGCTGGTCAAAGGCCAATGCAAATGTTGAGCAAATGGAAGCTTTCTAGGCTTATTATCTTCTAAGATAATATGGTCCAAGAATGGGTAGCACTATTGCTCTAAGACAATTTGCAGCTTTGGTTTTTGAATCTTGAAAGGAAAACAAGGACCAATAGTGGCAATCCTCACCTCCAAAGGAGTATAGAGTCAGAGCTTTTGTTCACATACCAGAACACTTGAGACTTATAAGTCCCAAGGTTCGCTCTAATGGCGTTGCATAATTGATGAGCTGCCTCAGATTGCATGACATCACGTTTTTTAGCAAGTGCTTCACAAATTTCATCCACACGAATTCTTTCATTAGACATGGTGAATTGAAATTTGGTGATGGTTGTGAATTTTTAAAAAGTGAATTAAATTTGTCTGAAAGATCTCCAATTTTCCTAAAATCCTTGAAAAGGGTATTAATGGAGAAGACAACCAAAACGAAACAAGAAAAGAAGAAAACACGTGCACAATGCGTGATATGTTTTATTTTGGGTCATGTTCAATTGGGTCATGTTAAAAGCCTAATTTTAACAAATTAAAACATAAGGTCCTAAAGTCATCTAAAAGCCCATTTTCAAAAGGCTCGTGACTTGAAAGCCCATTTTCAGGGGTCGGTTATTCAAAAGCCCATTTCCAAGGGGTGTAACTTTCCATTTTCAAGAGACAATAAATCCCTTTATAAAAAGGGGTAGGTGTAATGAAATTATCACACTACTCATCTCTTGAAACAACATCCCCAAAAAACCCTTTTTTCTCCCAACCTTCTCAAAAAATCTTCTTCGCCAGACATGGATGCACCTCCACCATCCGCCGAATCCTGTATCACAGGGTTCAAGAAGTTAACCCACAAGAGGTTGACTAGCCCTTCCTCCAGAAATACCAGAAGAGAGAGAAGAGGAAGAGGAGGATGAAGAGGAAGATGAAGAAGAAGAGGAGGGTACTCCTCCATCATCAGAAAAATCTGATGATAATGATGATGATGATGAGGATGGAGATGATGATGAGCTCGCCGCTAAGCGGATGAGGGTCGATGAGGAAGATCTCCTCGAGGAGCCCTTCGCCAGATAAGAGCGCTTCTTCTATCCTCTTAGCGATGACTCCAGCAACGCTGCTGCTGGAGATGATGAGGAAGAAGTGGATTTTGATGGCGACAAGCCACGGTCCACAAGGGATTAGACTTAGGCCTAGAGTTTCGAATTCTAAAATTCTAAAAGAAATTTGTAAATTTTTATCCTATGATAAAAATTTTAATCTAGGTTGTAAATTCCCCTTTTAATTAATGAAATTTAATTTCTACATTTTCGGATCTTTTAACAATTTTTATCCTTGATTGCATTATTTAGTTGTTTTGTTCAAACTAAATTGTGCAAATTAAATTATATTATGTTATTCAAAAATAATTGTCAAATCAATATGCATAATTTACGGTTAAGATTAAATGGAAAAGAAATAAAGTGTCTCTTGGGATGATAAGTCTAAAAGTGTATTAATGAAGTGGAAGGAAGTTAATTCAAAAAGTAATAATTACCATCTAACTTCACACGCCACTAATGGCCAACTTCCAGTAGTGACATGACACATTAAGGAGTTAATGGGCAAATCCATTCCTACTCACTAGGGCCATAACTTGAAGTGAGTAAAATTAGTTATGAGATAACGTGATATATTATCTAAAAAGATAATATCAAACGCTTCATCTACCCCTAATAAATAGAAATGAGAGTTATCATAATAGTATTATAAATACGTTATTTTAACTCTAAAATTCTTCATTCATAAAACTTTGTTTAACAGTCAAAACCCTAAGAAAGGTCTTGAGTATGGCGAATCAACAAATTGTTAATCCATCACTCTATCCAGGAGAATGCAAGGAGCATGGATGTATTAGAGACGTTTCAAAAGAAGACTTGGAAGAATTCGAGGAAGAAGAAATGAAAAATTTAACTCCAAACTCATCAACCTCTTTGGCATGGATCCAAAGGTCCAATCTAGAGACTTGAAGAAGCAAAGGTCTAATGCTGCTACTATAGGAAATGACATAGATTTCCTCGCACTGAATCTTTGGCCAAAAGTGGAGAAGGAAGAATTGCTGAAGCAACTGAGCATCTGCAAGGCATGGGGGAAATGTATTGCAAAACAACACTTTCCTCCTGAACTCGAATTGAAGTAAAATAGGTCTTTGATCTATGAGGATAGTAATAGAAAATCCGGAATGATCCAGATAGATGAAGATCTGAGTTACAAAAAGATCATACATGACAAATGTACCTGTCCTATATGGCAAGAACGGCTAGGGATAAGGGAAGAAGACATCCCTTTGTTCCTAGAAGATCATTCAGATGATGATGTCCCTGATGTTGATGAAGAGGAAGAACCTTAAATCATCATTAGTTCTACTCATCTCCTTGCTGGATAGATCAGGCAATGTTTAAGATATTTTAATTCAAATGATAGTGCATGTCTTGAACCCGTCCTAGGAATTATGTACTTATCTTTGAGTCAAGAAACATATTTTTAAAGATGTTATATTATCAAGATATCTTATTTCAATTAATGAAGTAATTATTTAATTTTAAGACTTATCAACAAATTCATAACCTTAAAATAAATAATAACCAGCAAGAAGTCCATAAACTTCTTGAAAAAAAGGGTCAAAGTACTCAATTACTCACTGATCCTAGAAGATATTATGAAAGTAACCGTTGAACAAGTCAACTGGTTATATAAAGGGACTTGGCCATAACATCCCATCATCACATTTTCATTTCAAAAAATTAAAATGGACTACGAAGCATATGCAAACTTAGCAGTTGAGTTTGATGATGATTGTTTCAATCATCGCTTCGCCCTCAACATTATAGAGCAAGATAAAGGAGCCTGCATCACAAATGAGAGGGCCAGATGGGCAGAGCAAATGGCGCGCATCTTTGGCGATGAACCTGTAATGGGGCCAGAAGATCCTGGGCTGGTGGAATCAAGCGCTACAAAGGTCGGTACAAATATCGATCTCCTATCCACCCACATATGGCCCAAATTAGATGGGAAGTCACAAGACAAACTGCTAACCATTTGTAAGAAGTGCGGCAAGGAGGTTTCCACTATCTTAAATTTCCCAAGGCCTCAATTGATGATTTGGGTCTACGCCAAGAGTCTAACTCTTTCCTGCACTCATACCTCCCTCAAAGTGGCCGGTGAGGACAGAAGAGGGCCAAGACAAAAGTTAAGGGAGGATAGTACTTTTCAAGTGCGTCTGCAAATTGTGGCAGCTATTGGCCCAAGAATGTTTCCTGCCTTGGATGTACATTGCGATGATCGACAGGATATATGCTTGGGACAATAGCTACCACATGATTATCTTCAAGGCAAGGTTCAACAACTCCCCTGAAAAAGACTACTACTTTGCAACTACCAGGAGTAGTGCAGGGCGTGAGTTGGAAGTCAACGAATAAAATGAGACGGTAGAGATAGTATGTAAGAATTACTTCCAAATGTTGTCTCTAGATCCAAGCATTTTCAATTAAAATGTCATTAATGACTATCTTTATAAAGATAAGTCATAAGACGATTGTAATCAAGTTACCCCAAATGGTAACTTCATTAATAATACATTTGTGTTATTATTTTGATTCAATTGCCTTACTATGAGTTTTATTTCATCAAATTGAAGTAAAACGACTATTTGTCCAGTTAATTTATTATTTTCCCTAAAAAACTGTTTATCACTTGCATAAAATGAGGCAGTTAGGAAATAATTATCGGACGGTTGAAATATTTAAACCTCTATATATATGTGTGATCTCTAAAAAGATTCAAAATATCAAAAAATGGATTATACATAGCTTCCCATGTTTCGCCAATCTGCTCCGGAAAATATGCCATATCCAGCAAAATTCCCAAACCATCATAAGGCATTGAATATCATATCTAAAGACAAGGACAAATTTAGTAAGAACGAATCCACCAAATGGGTTTCCTCTATCCAAAAATACTTTGGAGATAATCCTGTCATGCAACATGATCCGGAAATTAAAAGAGAATCTAAAGCCTTCCAAATAGGGTCCAATTTAGATCTCATGAAAGAATTGATATTTCCTAAACTTAAAAGGAATGATCAGGTTACGTCTCTTCTGGTTTGTAAATCATGGGGCAAAGTCATTACAGAAGAAATATGGAAACCTAATATGCCTTGGAGATATCTAAAGAGACTCTTTGTCAAGGGAACTACAAAGAAAATAAAAGTCTATAGATTGGTGGATGGGTCATCATCAAGAGATGTGGTACAATACAAATGTGCATGTCAAATTTGGTACAATCTCATGACCTATGATGTAAGTCCTTGTTGGTTATCTCCAAATAATCCTACAAGTTCGCATTTTGAAGAAAATTTCTTAATGGATTTCACATTGGCTGGAAAGAAAGGTGACAGAATACACGAAAGGTTAAACTTCTCAACCAAATTCAGTCGTCCTAAAAGAAAGTTCATCGACCATCTTAGAATAATGGAGGAAGTCACATTCAGAATACTACTGGATGATATTGGCTATAACCATTGAAAATCCTCCTCTACTCATAATTTGTGGGTGCTGAGTACATCATTCCACAAATCAGGGGGGCAATTTGTTACCACCATTATTAGATGTCCAGTAGCATTGATTATGGTACATTGTATTAGCCCTCAAAAGGTTTAATTTCATCTTAACATGAAGGCCCAACAAGAGTACGAAGCCCATTACACAAAGTCAAGATAAGTCAAAGTCAACAGAGGAAGGCCGTTAAGACCATCAGGAGATGAAAGTCAAGAATGATAAATGTACAAGTGGTTAAAGAGCAATCATTAGACGGATTTACATAAGGAAGAACGCGCAAGGCTGCGGTTATCCAGCGGCAGAAGACGGTTGAGATTTGAATCAAACATGATTCAAATGTTTTCCCTCCAAGTAAGCACGGAAGTTACACGATACTTTTCTCTATAAATAGAGAAACAATCATCAAGTAAACAACGAACAAACACACAACAACTTGCATTTACTATCTTCTTAGCGTAGCCTAGCCTTAGCCTAGCCAACCCCCTTCTGGGGTTATAATTAGTGTAGTTTCTTAGACTTAGAACATTTAGACTTAGAACATGTTCTGGCGCCAAGTTATGTAATTCTCCGATTGAAGCAAGGAATCATGGAGGTAACAGCCTTCGTGCTTTCCTTTTAGTTGTCCAGCCTGGCTTATCCCTTTATGTGTTGTAAAATCTTTCTTAAAGTTTATGGTTTTTATGGGAATGTTTTGCTTTAATTAAAAGATTAATTATTGCTTGCTCTATTTATTGCATTTCGCCTGAATTTAACAGGCGTTGTAGTTTAATCATTAATTAAATTGCAACAAAGTACGTTAGCAAGGTTTTATCTAATTAAAAAAATCGTGTGTCCCACGGGCTTTAAAATTTATTATAATCTAATCTAAATATATAAAGCAGAGTCCAAAAGCCAACACACGAGGTCGTGACATTTGACGTACTTACTAAACGCCATTTGTCGTGCTTATTAAGTGTCATGTCATTATTTTTAAAATTAGATAGAGTTCCAAATTCATAAAAATACATATATACAATTTACGATAAGAAAAAATAGAATTAGGTTTACAATGAAAAACTTTAGTATGGTAAATCGATTTTAACTTCTAATATATATTTCAAAAATTTATAATTTTTCTACCATTGGAAAGTATTTAATAGTTAATTTAATATAAGATCCATTTAAATATTTTTCAACTCTATATTTAAGTAACGTATAAGAAGAAATATTTACAATAGTAACGTATTAAAGTAACCTACTGCAATTAGAATTAGAAATACATTTTCAACTCCATATTTTTTATAAATATTTTTATGTTAGAATTAGAAGATGTCAAGAAGTTTTCCTTAAAAAAAAGAAGATAAGAAGAAATATTTTCTTTGTAACGTATTATAATAACCAACTGCAATTAGAATTAGGGATGTGTTTTTAACTCTACCTTTTCTACAAATCCTATTCATGTTAGAATTAGAAGATCCAGAGTTATATACTTCAGATTCTGAGTGGTCAACTTTGCACATTGAAAATAAATAATATGAAATACTTATTTTATTTTAAAATAGTTACACCACTTTCGTTATAATGCTTGACACTAAAGAATCTAATCATTAATATCTTTGATTTTGTATTTTATAAGAAATTTATAAAGTTGATATTATCAATATACATATAGAAAAATCCAATAACATATTGCATTATAACTTTCGATGCTGTATGTCTGACAAAAATACGGTAAAATGTGGTATATATGTGAATATTTCAAAGTCTACATCTTCTTCAAGAAGAGTTTGGGCATTTGCCCTGGCCCCAATACTTGCGCAAAGGTTGCAACATTTGGTATCCTTATTAGAAGTTATTTGTCGTGCTTATTAAGTGACATGTTATTATATTTATACTTTCTCTGTTATGAAATAAGTGAAACACTTCTCTCGATAAACTCTCACATAAAAGAGAGAAGTTTTTCACTTATTTCAGAATGGGGGAAGTGTATAGAAAGATATTCAAATTAATAAAAATACATACATATAATGAGTTTAGGATAAGAAGAGTTTGATTTACAATATTGAAAAACTTTGGCATAGTAAATCGATTATAAATTTAAATATATATTTCGAAAAATTGTAATTTTTGTACCATGGAAAGTATTTAAAAAGTACATTAAACCAAGATCTATTTCTAATATTTTTCAACTCTATTTGAAAGTAATGTTAAGATTAAATATTTACTATAGTAATGTATTAGATTAAGCTACTGCAATTAGAGTTAGGGACGTGTTTGCAATGCCGACTTTTCTACAAATCCTGTTCATATTAGAATTAGAAGATGTATAAGAAGTTTTCCTAAAAAATAATGTTTAAGAAGAAGATCTACTATAGTAACATATTAAAGGAACCAACTGTAATTAGGGATGTGTTTTCAACATAAATTTTTCTATAAATTATATTCATGTTAGAATTATAAGATCATTAACATAGGATATTTTGATCGTTGGACAAAACACCTAAGGTCAAACTACCTAACTAAACCAATAAATTAAGTAAAGTGGTAAGCAAGGGTCATTCTTCCACAAGTACTAAGTAACACCAAAATGTGTTAATAAATTTATAAGCTAGACTAAAATCAAGTTGGAAATTGTCGGAAACCAACTACAAGCTACCAAATAAGCTAAATATCAAATATAACTAAAATTAGGAGGTGATATTAAACACCAACTAATCATGAAATAGGCATAAGAATATCAAACATAGAGATAAAAGCATGAACACCATATGAATTAGCTAACTAACCCAACATACAACTCCTATCCTACTCTCATAGGCGAAGAAATTCTCAAACACATCAAATAAGGACTCTCATCCATTACTAACATATCTCAAGGTTCAAGTAAGCTCAAGTCAATAATAGAATTCAATAGGTCACACTCTCATGCCAACCTAAATCCATATACTCCAATCTAATCAACATTCAAGTGATCAAAGAGAATGTAACATAGATTAGAAGCGCTAAACAAGCAATAATTTAATCACACAAATCTCTAAATCTAATCTAAAATACCTAATTCAATCAAGGTCGTCTTTTCACCCAAATCCTAACTCACTAACTACTCCATAAACACAAAAAAGAGAACTTTAGAGAAATTACCAACTGATAACATGATACTAAACATTAATCTAACATTAAACTAAAAAAATAAACCACAAATAAACCAAGCAATTAACAACTATCTAATGAAAACAATTAAAATCAGGCAATAAAAGAGGAGATAGAGAAAGAAATGCTCATTGATTAGTTGTTGAACGTTTCAATACAAGTAATCACCCTTAAATCTTACAATCTTTAACTTCTCTTTGAGTTTTTTTCATTTTTCTCTCTAAACTAACCTATAGAGGCTAATCCTCTTTAAAACCCCTAAAAACTATTTCTAAAACTAAGAGTGGTGAATAAAACTTGGCTTCCTCCTAAAAAATCAGGGTTAAGGGATTTATACAACCTCTAAATGAAAAGAGAAAAATAAAAAGGGAAAGAAAATAGGAAAAGGTAAAAGAAGGTAAAAGAAAAAGGAAAAAAGATAATGAAATGAAAAGGTGGAAACAACGAAGTGCTGTAACAAGGGGAAGGAAAAAGAAAGAAAAAGAGAAAAAAGAAAAGGAGAAGAAAAAGGAAAAATAACACCCCCACTTCCTTGTCTTCTTTGTTGCATCATCTTCCAAGGGGTAACAGTTCCCTATTTCGCAGCCCACCTCACGAAGTTTACATCCACCCACCTCACGAAGTTTACATCCACCCACCTCACGAAGTTTACATCCACCATATGGGTCAACGGTATAATGAAATAGACTGTGAAGAATTCTTCATCATCAACCTAATCAATCGTGACCATCTAATTCTTCTCGAATAATTTTTCTTTTTGCTGCTCAATTCCTTGCCGTTCGATAATGTTGTATGACGGAAATCTCATATAACCAGGTAATACCACGTCACGCGTGATTTGTAAATGGGTGGGTTTGATGAGCGCCCGCTCCAAGGTCGAGCCATGGTCGCTCAAACTTTCTGGAACTCTTCTGTCTTTGGTGAACGGAGAGCCCGCTCTGTAATACGAGGAGCACCCGCTCCTTTTGGTTTTGGGACAGATGCAAGGCTGTGGTGGAGATGGTGTTTGGTGTGGTGGTGCTGCAGTGTTTAGGGCTCTAGGGGCTGCTGTAAGAATGGTGGAGGATGAGTTATGGGCTGCTTGTGATGGTGATGTTGGTGATGTGGTGGAGGTTAAGAAATAGTGTGGTGTAGGATACATTTTGCTTTATAACTCCAAATCATGCCACACAACTAACTTTAAGACCATTTCTCCAAAACGCTTTCTGTCACGAAAAATAATTTCAATTCCCTCTTAACGCACTTAGGAAGTTCCCGTGATGGCCTCTAGACGTAGTCTAGACCAGCCTACACACACTAACACTTTATATTTGAATAATGCAAGCAAGATTAAGATTGCACAAACACAAACAAGGATACTTTTATTATTCTTAGACTAACGTACATACAAGGCTAAAATGCCTAAACTCCAATGCTCCAAAATGACTAAGGCAATGCTCTATTTACAGTACAAGATAATGGCTACAGCCCAGCCACATAAGCGAATAACTACCCACTACTTGGTAACCATCCACTATCTTTGTAACCGCTCCTTATTTGTACGAGTGTGCCTCTCTCACACTCTTTGTAACCGCTCCTTATTTTTAGGAGAACATGGGACAGCATGGGTGGTTAACCACCCACTACTCTTGTTAACTTCCCATAATCGCCCCTTATTTTAAGGGATAACCGCTCCTTATTATAAGGGATAACCGCCATCATTAACCATACTCTTGTAACCGCCATTAGCCACACTTTTAGTAATTGCCAGGAGGTTACCAATGATCCTACCACGTGGGATCCATGTAACCACTAGCTTAGGGACCCTTTACGCTGGTTTGTCGGGCAGCCCCAACACCACTAACCGTTGCACCACCTCATCGGACTCGTTGGGACCAACCATGAGCTTATTGGCCGGGGGTGCGTTACCTTCAAAGGCCTTAGAAAAAGGTTGTAGCAAACCTCCGCCACCCAAAGAGTGTGACGGCCTCGGCAGACCATCATGGTACGAGTCAATAATATCTTTATGCTCCCAAAGGGTTTTGGCTCGCTCCCAAGTGGCATCTGATTCCTTTCCAAAGGACAAGGTACTAGCAACAAAAGTTCTTCCCTTGGCCTATTGCTCAATGGTCTACTATTTTCTCAATAGCCTTACCAATCTCCTTGTTAACCATTGGAGGAGCCCTCTTGACCAACGGGTGCACGTTCAACAAGTCAGGATGAAAGGGTTTTAAGTAACTCACATGGAAGGTGGGGTGAACCTTAATCCACTCTTGTAATTCCAAGCGATAGGCACCGTTGCCTACTTTTGTCATTACTTTGAACGGTCCATCATACGGAGGAATCAATCCCCGGCGTCGTTCTTTCCACAAATCTTCTTCCATAATAGTGGAGTTAACTTAAGCATCACCATGTCTCCCACTTTGAAGTTAAGTGGTCGACGACCTTTATCCGCTTGTTTAATCATGCGGTGTTGAGCCTTCACGAGACTATACATAGCCTCGTCCATCATATCCTGTCTATTGCGAGCAAAGTGACACGCAGCAGGACACTTCCCACTCGCCTTTTCCTTCACAAATTCCACAGGAGTTAAGAGTTGTGTCACAGGATTTTTTTTCGAAGTACCTCTTTTCCGCACTAGGAGGTTCTTGTGATGGCGCCTAGACCCCGTCTAGACCAGCCTGCCACACTCACGTACTTTGTATATTAGAATTACGTAAATAAGAACACACACAATATTACACGAGACTAGAAGGTAGAAGGAGAGCTTTTATTTCTTGAGAGCAATTTCAATACAAGGCTAAGTGTTTCCATAATTCTCTACCAAGTGATTACAGCAAGTGCTCTTGCTCTATTTAGAATACAACAGAGTGGCTACAGCCCAGCGACATAAGCAGGTAACCACCCACTAACATAGATAACCACCCACTAACTCATCCATGATGCTGTACTTCCTCAAACGTGGGATAATTTCCCACTAACTTGTTGACTGACTCCTTAATTCAAGGAGTGTGGTGGAGAACGTGGGTGGTTACTCAACCGCCCACTCCGCTCACACACAAAGTAACCGTCGCAAGTAACCACTCGCCCAGCAGCGTACAAGTGTCCGCTACACTTGTCACAACTGTCCAAGGCCACGACCATAACCGCCCATGGGTAACCACTCACTAAGTCGAGAGTAATCGTCCATGACATTAACGCAACCACTCCTAAGCCAAGCGTAACCGCTTATGGCCTTAGACGCAACCGCTCATCGTCAGACGAAACTACCCGCCATGTCAGCGTAACCGCTTCTGTATAGTGGGAGCGTGCCCTCTCACACTCCTGATAACCGCTCCCCTTTTTAAAGAGACATGAGGCAGCGTGGGTGGTTACTATAACCACCCACTACTCATGGTAACTTACCTTAACTGCCCCTTAAAATAAGGAGTAACCGCCCTTATTTCAAGGAACAAACCACCAGCACTAGGCATCCGTTGGTAACTGCCGCCAAGTCACCCAACAACCTAGTTTTATAACCGCTGGGCGGTTGCCCACGCATGGTAACCGCCTCTAATTATCCTTTTCTCACTCGTAGCCTGGGTAACTATCGCCAAGTCACCAAGCCACGCCCTTTTATAACTGACGGACGGTTACCATCGCATGATAACCGCTCTCCACGATCCTACACTAGCCGTAGCCTTGGTAACCGCCACCAAGTCACCAAGCTACTCAGTCTACCACTGCTGGGCGGTTACCAACGCATGGTAACCGTCTCCTACGATCCCACAACGTGGATATTTGTGTAACTGCCATGCTAGGGATCCCTTGACGCTGGTTTAACGGATGAAACCATCAACACCGTGAATCATGCCACCATACGAGATTTATCGGAACCATCCTCGGGTTCACTCGCAAGTTTCACTATGTGCATCCATCTCGGATCTTGTCCCATCTCTTAGGGCACTCAACTTGGACACGCAAGGGTCAAGTATAACTCCCTAGTCACGTACAACACTCGAGAGTTATATACCTTAACCGCCATGGCCTTGTCCGACATCCACCATTGCGCCTAGACATAGTCGGATCTTACACAAGTGCCGACAAAAGTGACGGTTAACAAGGGAATTTTTTCGAAGTACCTCTTTTCCGCACTAGGAGGTTCCTGTGATGGCGCCTAGACCCCGTCTAGACCAGCCTTCCACACTCATTTACTTTGTATATTAGAATTACGTAAATAAGAACACACACAATATTACACGAGACTAGAAGGGAGAAGGAGAGCTTTTATTTCTTGAGAGAAATTTCAATACAAGGCTAAGTGTTTCTAGAATCCTCTACCAAATGATTACAGCAAGTGCTCTATTTATAATACAACAGAGTGGCTACAGCCCAACCACATAAGCAGGTAACCACCCACTAACATAGATAACCACCCACTAACTCATCCATGATGCTGTACTTCCTCAAACGTGGGATAACTTCCCACTAACTTGCTGACTGACTCCTTAATTCAAGGAGTGTGGTGAAGAACGTGGGTGGTTACTCAACCGCCCACTCCGCTCACACACTAAGTAACCGTCGCGAGTAACCGCTCGCCCAGCAGCGTACAAGTGTCCACTACACTTGTCACAACTGTCCAAGGCCACGACCATAACAGCCCATAGGTAACCGCTCACCAAGTCAAGAGTAACCGTCCATGACATTGACGCAACCGCTCCTAAGTCAAGCGTAACCCTTATGGCCTTAGACGCAACCTCTCATCGTCAGATGATACTACCCGCCATGTCAGCGTAACCGTTTCTGTATAGTGGGAGTGTGTCCTCTCACACTACTGATAACCGCTCCCCTTTTTAAAGAGACATGGGGCAGCGTGGGTTGTTATGATAACCACCCACTACTCATGGTAACTTACCTTAACCTCCCCTTAAAATAAGGAGTATCCGCCCTTATTTTAAGGAACTAACCACTAGCACTAGGCATACGTTGGTAACTGCCGCCAAGTCACCCAACAACCTAGTTTTATAACCGCTGGGCGGTTACCCACGCATGGTAATCGCCTCTGATTATCCTTTGCTCACTCGTAGCCTGGGTAACTGTCGCCAAGTCACCAAGCCACTCCCTTTTATAACTGACGGACGGTTACCATCGCATGATAACCGCTCTCCACGATCCCACACTAGCCGTAGCCTTGGTAACCGCCACCAAGTCACCAAGCTACTCAGTCTACCACTGCTGGGCGGTTACCAACGCATGGTAACCGTCTCCCACGATCCGACAACGTGGATATTTGTGTAACTGCCATGCTAGGGATCCCTTGACGCTGGTTTAACGGATGAAACCATCAACACCGTGCGTCGTGCCACCATACGAGATTTATCGGAACCATCCTCGGGTTCACTCGCACGTTTCACTACGTGCACCCATCTCGGATCTTGTCCCATCTCTTAGGGCACTCAACTTGGACACACAAGTGTCAAGTATAACTCCTTAGTCGCCTACAACACTCGAGAGTTATATACCTTAACCGCCATGGCCTTGTCCGATGTCTAGCATTACGCCTAGACGTAGTCGGCTCTTAAACAAGTACCGACAAAAGTGACGGTTACAGGTTGCCATCCCATGGCCAACTCAAACGGACTGAATCCCGTTGCACTACTCTAGTGCAAATTGGACCAAAATTGGGCTGTCTCCAACAGCTTCGTCCAATTTCGTTGCGAGGTACTCACATAGTGCCTTAGGTATTCCTCGAGTAAGGCGTTAATACGCTCCGTCTGCCCATCCGTTTGAGGGTGGTTCGCAGTTGAAAACTTCAATTGCGAACCCAATTGGTTTGACAAACGTAACCAAAAGTTCCCCGTAAATCGAGTGTCGTGATCACTAATTATATCATGGGGAAAGCCAAAATACTTTACCACGTTCGTAAAGAACAGCTCCGCGGATCTCTCAGTCGTGCATGCATCCCGAGCAGCACAAAATACCGCGTATTTTATCAACCGATCCACCACCATAAGGATCGATTGTAGTCCATCTACCTTGGGTATCCCCAATATAAAACCCATAGAGTCCGTCTACCACGGTCTCTCAGGGGACAGGTAGGGGTTGAAGCCAACCGACTTCTTTCTTTTGTTCCAACTTATCCTGTTGGCAAACGAGGCAGGACTTCACATATGCCTCGACATTCTGATTCATTTTTTTGCCAAATATAGTCACGGGAAAGCAGTGATAGCGTTATTTCCCTTGTTGGATGTCCTGCCTACTTGTCGTCATGCACTTCGGGCATCAACTCATCGAAGCATACCCGCGGGGATGTAAGCCTATTGCCCTTGGCATAGACAAAACCATCCTCTACCCAAAATGGTCTCGTGATTCCGTATTTGATCTTTTCCTTGAGTTTCTCATAAGACTTGTCGCCTACAATGGAAGCCCTCACCTTCCCCATGAAGTCTGCTTCTACCGTTGTCAAAGTCGTGACCAACTCATGGCACCTACCACCAAGGGCATCAGGGACCAAATTGTGCCAACGGGGTCTATGCTCCCACTTGAAGTCGTATTCTCCAAGAAACTCCTGCCACCTGGCTTGTTTTGGGGAGAGCTTTAGTTACGTTTTAAAGTATGTGTTAGCAACATTATCCGTCTTAACAACAAACTTTTGCCCGAGAAGATACACTCTCCATACCTTAAGACAATGCACCACAACAAGCATTTCTTTCTCATGGGTAGTGTATCTCTGCTCGGCGCTTTTGAGCTTTCAGCTCTGAAACACGACAGGGTGTCCATCTTGGATCAAGACCCCACTAATTGCACGGTCTGAGGCATCTGTGTGCACCTCAAAAGGCCTATATAAATGGGTAACTTCAAGACAGTTTCGCTTGCGATTGCGTGCTTGATGTCCCTAAACGATGCAGTGCACTCATCTGTCCAGTCCACCCTTGCTCTTTCTTGAGGAAGTCGGTCAGTGGAGTGACCTTCTTAGCATAGCCAACAATGAACTTACGACAATAGTTCGCTAAGCCTAAGAATGATCTTAAGTCGGACACGTTTTTAAGGGGCAACCAGTCATGAATGGCTTTCACTTTACATTCATCCATCCTAACTTGTCCATTAGCGATCTTATGTCCTAAGAACATGATTTCCTTTTGGGAAAATTCACACTTTTCCTTTTTGACAAAGAGTTTATACTCTCTAAGTTGATGGAACACTAGTTGAAAATGGTAAAGATGCTCATCAAGAGTTTTGCTATAAATCATAATGTCATCAAGATACACAACAACAAACTGATCTAGAAATTCATAAAAAACATCATTCATGAGATTACAAAAGGTTGTCGGAGCATTAATAAGCCCAAACAACATAACTAGAAACTCAAATGAACCATAACGAGTAACACACATCGTCTTGGCTTCATCCCCTTTGCAATTCTCACTTGCCAGTATCCCAAATCCAGCTTGGTAAACCAAGTAGCTTGTGCCAACCAATCAAACAAGTCGTCAGCCCATGGGAACATGTACTTGTTTTTGAATGTCACCTTATTCAGTTCCCTGTAATCAATACACATTCGTAAAAGATACGTCATATTTCCTCTTAAATAAAACGGGGGCACCAGAGGGAGTTTTAGAGGGTTGAATGAAACCTGCCTTAAGAAGGTCGCTCAACTGAGTCTGGGAGAGCTTGTGGAAATAAGGACTCAGTTGAGCGACCTTCATAAGAGCACTAGCCGGGGCCTTTGCGCCTGGCTCTAGATCAATCTTGTGATCAATAGCGTGCCTTGGTGTGAGACATTTCATAAGTTTTGATGGCATCACGTCCTTGAACTCCGCAAGGACTCCAGCAACTTCGTCAGGCACCTCGACATACTTGTCCGGGGTAATGTCCACCAACGCAGCAAGGAAGGTAGGCTCGCCCTTGGCGACCTTGTTCCTCACTTGCATGCAGAGCATAACTCCAGGTTCTTTCCTGGATCGTGATCAACATGACTTTTGGAGGAAGGAACAGCAGCGCCCTTGACAAAGCAAGGGTTTCCTTCGTCTCCAATCAATATCCCACCAAGTGGGGGATCACCGATACCTTTGCCTTACGAATGAATTCATTCCCAAGAATGAGTTCGAAGTCATCATGTGTAACACCCGACCCATACGGAGTCGAGTATATCGACACCAATGCGCATCCAGGGCCAACGACTGTCCTCAATAACCAACACAAGTTCTTCTGGCGCATTTTGTCTTCACTCATGCGCACCCTGAGAAACTTTTAAGGAGGTCACCCATCCCCAGACTACTTCCAACCAAGCACACTTAACTATGGAGTAACTAAGGAAATAAGCTCCTTAAAACAAAGATGCATCTTGTTGGAATGAGTAGCATGCTAAATCCCTTTAAAGCAATCATGATGGGTATTCCATACACCCCCACTTGAGGACAGCAACGCCCTCATTGCGCCTGAGGACTCCACATATTCGGCATACGGCCTGTGGCTCGCCTCAGCCTGAAAACTAATCACATATTCAACATGCAGTCGGTGATATAGCCCCAGAATCCTCCCCCACTAGGCGACTAACCTTGAGTCTTTTCACGCTGTAGTATAAAAAATCGAAAAATGAGTAGGTCTCATCACAAGCCTACCCCAAGCTCGTAAGCCTTCACGTGTTCCGGGTGGTCTTAGTAATTTTATACCGCGACAACCAATGCCTTCTTGTCTTAGTGAGCTAACGGATATCGCATTCGAGACCAAAAAAGAAAATAAAAGCAAGATGGCCTTCTATAAGATGGGTTCAAGGAATCTTTCAAAACTTTACGGGCAGCAAGCATGGAAAAGAACCTTGGGTTGAGACAGACGGAGGCATCCACAGCCCAGTGAGATCCTATCTATCAGTCGTCAAGGACATATTCCCAACCAGTCAATCAAAGACAGACGGGCAGACTATTTGATATTTCCCCAAAGGTGCAAGTATTCTATATGGTTTGGAGTGAATAGGCTTTCTACGAGAGCCTTTCTCTTTTTTTTTTAGTTTAGTTAAGAACTTAAGCCGCTTTCCTATCGCGGGAAGAAAGAAAGCTCGGAGGGGAGTAAGCTAGGATTTTATGATAGAGTGTCTCGCTTACTTATTTTCTTGCTTTCTCGGGAAATTTCGTATCGTAAGTAAAGAGAGCTTTCTGCCCCTGGGGTATAGGGTATAATGCAGCCCTTTCATTCCAGCTTTCTTTGCTAGGTACAATAGTCTGTTAGACGAGGGTGAGAAATGTTGGGAATTTCCAATGGGGTCAAGGAAGGTTATTGTACCGCTGAAGGAAGAAGACTAATGGGGAAGGGGGTTTTCTTTGGGGCTCGATAGATGGAATAGATAGGGCCCAAAAGTTTTGAATTCGCCGCTAAGATCAGATTCTCTCTAAGATAATCGCAAGTCGAAGAAGGCCACAAGTTGAAGCAGCCAATGATTTGGTCATTCAGTTGACTTCTTGCTGTCATGCTGGCAAAAGCAGGGGTTTCGAGGATTAGTCGCCTAGTGGGGGAGGTTCTAGGGCTATATCACAGGCTGCGTGCCGAATATGTGATTAGTTTCCAGGCTAGGGCGACCCACATACCGTATGTCGAATATGTGGAGTTCTCAGGCGCAATTAGGGCGTTGCTGTCCTCAAGTGGGCGTGTATGTAATACCCCTCATGATTGCTTTAAAGGGATTTAGCATGCTACTCATTCCAACAAGATGCATCTTTCTTTTAGGGAGCTCAATTACTAAGTTACTCCACAATTAAGCGTGCTTGGTTGGGAGTAGTCCAGGGATGGGTGACTTCCTGGAAAGTTTTTCAGGGTGCGGATGAGTGAGGACAAAATTCTCCGGAAGAACTTGTGCTGGTTATTGAGGACAGTTGTTGGCCCTGGATGCGCATTGTTGACAATAGACTCGACTCCAGATGGGTCGGGTGTTGCATCAAGTGTGATAGCCAGCATGTCACACTACCCTTCCCAATTGCCTACTTGCATGTCGGCAGCGTGCACACCCCCTTTGCCACACGGGCCTCGGAGTTCACGGCTTTCATCCGATTAGTAAAGCTAGTCAATGGAAGGTCGAACTTTCAGGCCGTTTCAGCACTCACAATGTTGCGAGTTGCCCATGTATCGATCATTGCCTTGATAGGGTTCCCATTGACACGCACATCCACATATAGGAAGCCCCCATATGGATAAGAGGATGTCGCTCTTGCGGCATTTGACAAGGGCAAAAGGATTGACGCGGATTGGAGTGTCATCCTCCAATTCCTCCACAGGTTCAATCGACCTTCAAAGCTCCCAACTTTCCCTTCTTGGGACAACTTCGGGCTAAGTGCAGTCCACCGCACTCATAACACCCGTCATTTCTTGGCTTATCACCGACACTATCATCATTAGATGAAACAACCTTATTTTTACCCTTCAACTTTTAGTTCTTACCATGGTTCTTACCCTTGTCTTTGCCTTTTCCGGAGTTATCCAAATGCTTACGCTTGCTATTCGTCCCCGGAGAGGTTGTGACGTTGGTATTAACTGGCTTAAAATCAATAAGAGCATCAGCAGCGGCAAAGGTCGCGGATAAGGTTTTATTGTTTTGCCTACGCAATTCAGTTTGCGCCCAAGTTTTTAAACCATAAATGAAATTAAATAGCTTATGTTCCTCCGACAAGTCCTTGATGTCTAGCATCAACGAACTAAACTCCTTCACATGATCGCGGACAAAACAAGATTGTTGAAGACCCTTCCATGCCTCGTGAGCGTGCCACAAAGCATTCACTAGTAGAATAATTGCTTATTGTTGCGGTCATTAAGTGACCTATTGTGGCGGTTTTGACCGCGCAGAAATTAAGGTGGCAGCAATAGGTAATTAACCTATTGCTGCGGTTTTTTACCGCAGCAATAGGCCAAGCTATTGTTGCGGTTTCCGGCCAAAACCGCAACAATATATTACACCTATTACTGCGGTTCCTAGCCAAAACCGTAGCAATATGTTATACCTATTGCTGCGGTTCCTAGCCAAAACCGCAGCAATAGGTACAGGTGTAAATTAAAAAAAATTTGTTTTTCACCATTAAATTCGAAAGATACAAATTAATGACGAAAATAAAACAATACAAACTGGGAGTAATGGTAAAGATTCTCAAGATGTGCTTACATTGAAACGTAAAGATAAAAAAAATATCTAGCAAAACAATAGAAGAGATATAGCAGAAAAATATAAAAAATAAATAAAAGAGATATGACTGAAAAATATACAAAAATTAGAAAAATAACAAAAAATCACACCTAACTACAAAAGATAAAAAAAAATATTAATTCTAAAAAATAAGAAACTTTAGAACAAAAATTCACCATCTTCGAACATGATAACTATTCTAAAAAATAAAAAAAATTCAGAAAAATAACAAAAAATTAGAAACTTCCAACAAAACCTAACTACAAAAGATAAAAAAGGAAAAAAAAATTGAAAAAAAACGCCGACATCATCGTCCATCATCATCTGCGATTTTTGATTTTCACAGAAGATTTCAGTAAAGAAATTAAAATAAAGGAAAAGAAAATGAAACCCCCACCCCTTCTTTTCTTTGTCTTCGTCCATCATCATGTGCCGTTTACTACCCATCATCATCGCCTATCATCATCGTCCATCATCATCATCGGCACAAATCATTGGCACAAAAAGTAAAAGAATGGATTTGACTTTTCTATGATCTGACGAGCCACGAGATCTGAGAAACCGACGACGATTGCGGCTGCGGTTCGACGGCGAGCTAGTAGAAACCGACGAGATCTGAAGATGAAGATTTGAAGATGGTGATTGCAATGCTTAGGATGAATGAGAGAGATGAACGAGAGATGAGAAATCATTTTAGATTGGGGCGGATGGGGTTTGATTTAGGGGATAGATGAACGAGAGGAAGGATGAGTGAGAGAGAGGAAGGATGAACGAGAGATGAAAAACGGCGGAATGACAAGGAAACCCTAACTGGGCTTTTTATTATAATTTTAAAAGTCTATTGCTGCGGTTTCTCCTAGGAACCGCAGCAATAGATTAAAATATTATTTAAGAATTATTTTTTAATAATATTTTAATATATTGCTCGGTTCTGGGTGGGAACCGCAGCAATACGTCTGGTCAAACAGTCAACGAAATTTGAAAATTTTTCCCGTTGACACATATTGCTGCGGTTTCCGGCCACAACCGCAGCAATATGTTTAATTTCGATTTTTCCTTTTTTTCGTAGTTTATTGCTGCGTACGGGTAAAACCACAGCAATACCACCGCAGCAATAACCAAAAATTCTACTAGTGGTTGTTGGGAAGAAATTGAACTTTGATTTCCTTCTTTAGCACATCCTAGTCCACAAAAGGATCCCTTCCATCAACACTATCAATTTCGATGCGAGATCACCACCACAGCTTGGCACTTCAATCTCCCAAAAAAGGCTTTCGGTTCTGGAATCTTGAGTTGGAAAGTTTCGCCTCTTCTTTTTCGAAGTCTTTCAAGTTCCTTTCGAAGATCTTCCACCTCGTTATGAGGGGAGGCGGAGGAGGAGGAGGTCCTTCCCTCCGATTATCAGCAATTACATCTATCTTGCCTAACATAACAACTTGCATTTGACGACCAACCTCCATCGACTTCTCGATTAATTCTATACGATCCTTCACCATAGGGAACTTAGCATTCATTTCTCCCATGTGATGCTTTACATGCTTGTAGTTTGGCGTCCTTGGAGAGTTTCCTCCCTCACCACCAGGAGACCTTGGACGGACCCTAAGAGGAGAGCGATCGGTTCCAACATGACTCGCTTCAACATCATCCTTACTTTGAGCCGTGTTCTTCGGCGCAACACCTTTAATCACCTTACTTGCTTTACTCTTAGCCATCAAAGTTGGCGTTTGTAAATCCAGTAGGTCGTACCAAATTGTCACGGAAAATTTTTCAATTCCCCCTTATCGCACTTAGGAGGTCCTCGTGATGGGGTCTAGACCAGCCCACACACACACTAACACTATTTATATTTGAATAACGCAAGCAAGACTAAGATCACACAAACACAAACAAGGATACTTTTATTACTCTCAAAATAACGTACATACAAGTCAAAAATGCCCAAACTCCAATGCCTTAAACTGACTTAGGCAATGCATTATTTATAGTACAAGATAATGGCTACAACCCATCCACAAGCGAATAACTACCCGGCCACTATCTTTGTAAGCACTCCTTATTTGTAGGAGTGTGCCTCTCTCATACTCTTAGTAACCGCTCCTTATTTTTAGGAGAATATGGGATAGCATGGGTGGTTAATATAACCACCCACCACTCTTGTTAACTTCCCATAACCGCCCCTTATTATTTTAAGAAATAACCGCTCCTTATTTTAAGGGATAACCGCCAGCACTGACCATACTCTTGTAACCGCCATTAGCCACACCTTTAGTAATTGCCAGGCGGTTACCAATGCATGGTAACTGCTGCTCATGATCCCACCATGTGGGATCCATGCAACCGCTAGACTAGGGACCCTTTACGTTGGTTTGTTGGGCAGCCCCAACACCACCAACCGTCACACTACCTCACCGGACTCGTCGGGACTAACCTTGGGCTTATTGGCCGGGGGTGCGTTACCTTCCAAGGCCTTAGAAAAAGGATGTAACACTTACCTACATGGAGAACCAAACACGATGGGAGCAACGAGACATAAAAATAATAAAATAAAAATAACTAAAAAGGAATAAATTAGAAAAATATTTACCAAAAATAAACTCAAATGACTTTTATTAAGCATGAATTACTACCCTATAAGTGACATAAATGTCACTCATCAAACATCCAAAGTTATGTATACTGGATTCTCGGTGGTCAACTTTGCACGTTGAGTATAAATAATATGACAAACTTCTTTTATTTCCCAATAATTCACTTTCACTATAATGCGGGGAGATCGAGGGGGGCTGCGTGGGGGTTGCCGGGGAGGGGAAGGGAGAGGATGGGGCTTGTGTGGGGGTCGTGGAGGGGGGGGGAGGGGGGGCTCGCATGGCTGGCTGCGGGGGAGGAGGAGGGGGTGGTGGGGGTGGGGTTGGGTTGGGTTAGAGTTAGTTAGGGTTTTTAGGGTTAGTTAGGGTTTTTAGGGTTAATAGGGTTTACTTAGGATTTTTAGAGTTAATTAGGGTTTTATTAGGGTTAATTAACGCTAATTACTAACGGAGTTAACCATCGTTAGTCATTAAGGGCATTTGGATGTATTTTTTAGAAAGTCAGGGGCATATGGTGAATTCGAAAAAAAGTTGGGGTATCTGATGAATAAAAAAATTTGTCAGGGGTATTTGGTGAAAAAGACCGAACTTATGAAGTTGATATGATCAATATACGTATAGAAAATCCAATAACATATTACATTATAACTTTTATTGTTGTATGTCGGACAAAAAACACGGTCAAATGGTGTATGTGAATATTTCAAATTCATGAAGAGTATGGGCATTTTCCCAGGTCCGAATAGTAGTATATATATAAAGGAGGAACTTTTCGAGAGCATAGGAAGCTACTCAAGATTTCGAGGTCATATAGCACGGCACATAGGATTGCCATGTCATTAATCTTTATTTTTATCCTTTACAAATAAAGTTCTACATAGATTTAAATATGTATACGGAGTTTTGGATAAGGGAAAATTTCAGTTTTTTTATTAGGAAAGATAATTGGCCGGAAGACCAACCCTGCTAAGCTACTAGCCTGCAGGGCAAGCTAGCTTAGAGGCAGGGTATAAGGTTAAATAACCCAGAAGACAACAGGCCTGAGGTCCACTGCCACCACAAGATTAATCCTCAACATATTATTGGGATGAGGATTCGAACCCTAGGCAATGCCTTGGAATTCAGGGTGATATTCTACTGAGCTACCACCTCTCCCTCAGGGAAAATTAGAGTTTGGTTTTGAATAAACATCCCAAATATTATAATATGTAAATTGTATATAACTTTTACTACGTAATTCTTAATATTATAATTTTGTACTATTGGATAACGCTCAAAATCTGCTTCAAAATAAGATCCATTAGCAATATAGTTTTACAACTTATGAAAGTATATTTATTTTAGATGAATAATAACGTATTATTTATTCTTTATATTGGATACTTATAGAAATAGCTTTAAGAATATAATTTGTTTATTTTAGACATATGGATTTACTAAATTACCTAAGAATTTGATAATCTTAATACTTTATTGCAATATGAATCATTAACACTTTATTTCATAAAACAACTCAAGTAAATCACGAAAAAGAAAATTTATATAACAAAATTAAAAATGAGAAAATATTTGATTATCTCATTTATTATCAGTAAGAACATATGAATACTATCTACCACATAAAAGAAATCAGTATTAATATATAAACTAGTATTTTTTGCCCGGGTGATGCCTTGGGTCAATTGTAATAAACAAATATATAATTATTCATAAATTTCATTATTCATTTTCTTTTGTTTATTTTCTTGTCCATGAGAAATTGAAGATATGACGTCATAACGTGATAAGTAAAAAATAATCTTAAAAGTTTGAGTTTGAAATAATGGCTTAAAAGACATTAGGGTAAGATAATTTATCATCAATAGTGTCTTGTTAGTATCATAATAATAGTGTTAGAAATGTAATTACTTGTTTAAGTATTTTTACTTAAGTATAATTATTATAAGATTTTATCATATTTTATTTGAAATATTAGACAATAGAGTTATAGTGCATTGATGGTTAACCTCTCACTTTTCATTGCAAAGGTCACGTGTTCGATACCTTGTACGTAGTTACACAATATTTATATTTTTTAGATTGAGGAGTTCACATGGATATAAAGCGTTTGCAATATAATTCGAGGAGAGTGCCATGTGGCATGTAGGCGTCCTTAGGAACGCCTTTTAATATATTTGTATAGATATTTAATTTAGCTACCACATAAAAGAAATCGTAATAATATATAAATATTTAATTTAGCTACCACATAAAAGAAATCAATAATAATATATAAATATATAATTTAGATACCACATAAAAATTTAGCCGTGCAACTTCAAAAGCTACTTATCTAATAAGAGGAGAATCAATGGGGGGTCTTGGTTGAAAGCTTCTCCCCGGAAGGGTCGGTTGAAGATGGCAGAGGAGGTCAAAAGCTTCCTCTCTTGCTCGAAGTCCCTCGAGTTTCATAGTTCTCCCAGTTCACCGTTGGGGGAGTTGACGCGTCCTGCTGCTGGGACCGAAGGAATGCTCCAAGTGACAGCAGACCGGGGTTGTGACGTGATCAAGGGTGATGACAGTTTGATCACCAAAGCTGTGATGTCTTGCGTGGAGGGGCCTGTGCATGCTCCTGCTCATGTTGAAGCCCTCCCACCTCACGGATTAGTAAGTAATTCTTCTTTGTTTACTTTTACTGCTGAAAAGTCAAAGCATGTGAAGGTTACTAGAAAGGCTAAATTGGTTAAGATTAAAGGTGCTTCTTCTGCGTTAGTTGAGGGTGGGATAATAAACCCTTCTAAGTCGGGTGGTAGTGGGGATAAACTCAAACTCCCTGATAATATGCTCATAAATAATGATGTTGTGTTTGATGATGTTATTAAAAAGAGAAAGGTGGATGATGTTCTTGGTGATAGTATTCTGATGATTGAAATGGCGGACGTTGGCGATGACCAATCCTGCCAATTATGAATCTCCTATGCTGGAACTGTCGGTGCTTGGGCAACCCCAGGGCAGTTCGAATGCTCCGCCATTGGAGCTCTGCACATAGCCTTGATTTGCTGTTTATTTCTGAAACTATGATTGATGCTCGTTATGCGGAGAGTAAAAAAAAAAGTTTGGGTTTTAGTAATGCTTTTGCTGTTGACAGTGTTGGGCTCTCTGGTGGTCTTTGTGTTTATTGGAAAAATGATACAGTTAATTTCACTTTGGTTTCATTTTCTAATAATCATATCTGTGGTGACATTTATGTGGAGTCTGGGTTGTCGTGGAGGTTTGTAGGTGTGTATGGGTGGTCGGATACTGCGCAAAAATTCAAAACATGGGATCTTATTCGTTCATTTAGCTCCTTCAATTGTTCTATGATTTTTGGAGGTGATTGCAATGAGGTTCTGTGTGAGTGAGTTGGAGGGTGTTGTGCATAATGAAAGAAGGGCCATGTTCGGGTTTAGAGAGGTTATGGAGGAGATAGAGTTACGAGATTTCGGGAATTCTGGTGCATGGTATACCTGGGAGAGGGGGAAGAATCCGCGGACTCGAGTCAGGGAGCGACTTCATCGTTTTATAGCTAACCCCCTCTGGTGCTCGAATTTCATGCAGGCTGATGTTGTTCACCTCCCTCGGTTTAAGTCTGACCACACGCCCCTCTTGCTTCGTGTTTGTGGCGAGCCTCCCCGTAGTCCATTGCGGCATAGGCCTCTAAAATTTGAGACGGCGTGGCTGTTGGATCCGGATTGTGAGAATAATATGCGTACTACTTGGGGTTCTAATGTGGGCCGTAATATTTCGGAGAGAGTTAGTGTTATTGCTGTTGAACTTGCAAGGTAGTGTAAACTGAAAAATGGTGATTTGAGCAAGAGAATTAAGGAGTTGGAGAAGCGATTAGCTTTGGTTCAACTGGGGGTTTCAGTGGAAGATAGTGAGGCCAACGTTACGCTCCAGGCTGAGTTAGATTCATTGTTAGAGAAGCAGGAGGCTTATTGGCATCTCAGATCCCGTGTTGCTGCTCTAAAAGATGGTGATAAAAATACGAAATATTTTCACCATAAAGCCTCTCAGAGAAAGAAAAGAAATTATATTAGGGGTTTGTTTGATGATGCTAGGGAATGGCGTAAGGAGGAGGGAGATTTAGATCTCAGAATTTCTACAGAATTTAGGAGGAGATAGGATTTTCTGAGATCTCTGCTGCTGAGACTGGGGTTTCTGGAGACATGGGTTAATGTGATTATCAGTTGTGTCTCTTCTGTCAGATACTCTTTTGTCATAAATGGTTATGTGTGTTGGTCTGTGTCCCCCTCCCGGGGACTTAGACAGGGGGATCTTATCTCCCCTTACCTATTTATTTTGGTTGATGACGCTCTTTCCTCTCTGTTGACTAAGGCTACCTTAGATAAGCAGGTGCATGGAGTGAAAGCTAGTCGTCATGGTCCTGAAATTTCTCATTTGTTGTTCGCTGATGACAGTTTGCTTTTTCCTAGAGCTACCCGACAGGAATGCAAAGCTATAGTTGATATTCCCAACAAATATGAAGCTGCATCTAGTCAGAAAATTAATATTGAAAAGTCGGAAATTTCATTTAGCAAAGGTGTTAGTGATGCGCAGAAACAGGAGTTGACGGATTTTTTTGGCTATGAGACATGTTGATGGACATCCAAAATATTTAGGGGTCCCTACTCTGAATGGACGTTCTAAGAAGCTTCTTTTTACGGAGATGAAAGATCGGATTTGGAAAAAGCTTCAAGGTTGGAAAGAAAAGCTCTTTTCTCGTGTAGGCAAGGAAGTTCTATTGAAAGATGTGGTGCAACCTAACCCTACGTATCTGATGAGTGTTTACAGGCTACTTACTGAGGTGCTCCAGTCCATTAATTCGGCCATGGCTCGTTTTTGGTGGGGTCAAAGTGCTTCTGAGAGAAAGATTCATTGGAAGAGTTGGGAGTACCTTTGTAATCCAAAGTGTATTGGTGGAATGGGGTTTCGAGACTTGGGAGTTCTCAACGAAGCTTTGCTTGGTCGCCAAGCTTGGCGGTTGGTCCAAGCTCCGGAGTCCCTCTTTGTCCGTGTCATGAAGGCAAAGTACTATCCTAGCTCATCTTTCTTGGATTCTTCCTTGGGGCCGGTAAGTAGCTATTCTTGGAGGAGCATTTGGGGGTCTATAGCTCTTTTGAAAGAGGGTTTATTATAGCGAGTTGGTAATGGTAAGAGTATTCAAGTGTGGAAGGACCCTTGGGTTAATATTGATGGTGCCCGGTTCCTTGCTAGGGAGCCTATTGATGGAGTGGAGTGGGTTAGTGACTTGTTGGATGCTCCACGAATAGAATGGCGTGTTGATTTCATTCGAGCTTCTTTTGAGGTGGAGGAAGCCTAGGCAATTCTCTCTATTCCTATTAGTGAGCGTTTTCCCTCGGATTCGCTTACCTGGGCCTTTACTAAGGATAGCAAGTACTCAGTCAAAACGGCATACATGGTTGGTAAGTCTTGTAATTTTGATGATTTTCACCAAGCTTGGGTTCGTTTGTGGAGTTTGAATGTATCCCCAAAAGTGCGTCATTTTATGTGGCGAGTTTGCACATCTACTCTTCCAACTCGGGCGCTCCTTAAACATCGTCACCTGGTCGACGATGATCTCTACCCGCTTTGTAAAGTCGAGCCTGAATCCTTACAGCACACCCTCCTCTCTTGCCCGTATGCGCAAGAAGCTATAGCCTTGGCTGGGCTTGCGGACCTCACCCCTGCTGGGAGCTTTGCCTCGTTTCAAGAGGTGATGGAGGGGTGGTCGAATGTTGATGATGAGATGCTGGCCAGCTGGGGGTTTCTTGCGTGGTCCCTTTGGTTCAGGAGGAATAAAGCGGTTTTCGAGGACCTGTTAATTCCGAACCTCCTACTTGTTGAACGTTCGGGTAAGCTCAAGTGTGATTATCTTAATTTCACTGCTCGAGTGCATGAGAATGGTGCTAGGCAAGGGGGCAGCAGCTCGAAGGTTTGGTTGTCACCTGCTGAGGTGATTGTGAAGGTCAATGCAGACGCGGCAATAGGCGATGGATGGGTGGGTTTGGGTGTAGTGGCTCGGGACAGTGGTGGTGGTGTGCTTTGGTCAGCCTCGCGTCGTGTTCAAGCATGGTGGTCGCTAGAGATTGTGGAAGGAAAAGCCCTTTGTTTTGCTGTTAAGTTGGCTTGTGCGCACAATCACTCAAATGTGTCTTTTGAATCTGACTACTTATCCCTTGTCTCGCGTCTGTCAAAGGGAGCTATCTACCTTTCCGATCTTGACTCTATTATGGGGGATGTCTTAATGTTGAGTCGAAATTTCGTTTATGTGTCTTGGTCTCATGTTTCTAGGGATGGTAATAGTGTCGCTCATAATCTAGCTAGAGTTGTACCCTTTGGTGTTGAGCAAAGGTGGAAATGTCATGTTCCTGCGGAAGTCGCACCTTATGTACTTATGAACACTTCGTCTCTCCCTTAATTTTTTCCACAGCACTTTTCCTTTAAAAAAAAATCTAATAAGATGAAAAATAAAGGTGGAAAAACCTAGATTCTTTCAAGTTGAACTTACTTTTACAATAGTTTTCAGGGTTTTAGTCTGAGCTCAATCTGTGAATCTTAAACCCTTTTCCTCAAACTCTGATTTTTGCTGCAAAATCATCTCAACTATTATCTTCTGATAGTTTCAATTGAAGAAACGAAACTGGAAGACAATATCATGGCATCGGTTCACTCCACAGTTTTCAAAGAATCAGAAACCCTAGAAGGAAAATGCGTCAAAATTCAGGGATATGATTTTAATCAAGGAGTAAATTATTCGCAACTCTTAAAATCTTTCATTTCCACTGGCTTCCAAGCATCAAATCTTGGAGAAGCCATTGAAGTAGTAAATCAAATGGTTAGTACAAGTTTTAATTTTGGAATCTTGCATACTTCAAACATAACCCTAATTTCGCCCTCTTAATTTTGTGTTGATATGATTTGATTTGATCTTGCTGCGGTTGTAGCTAGATTGGAGGCTATCAGATGAAGTACCCACCGAAGATTGTAGTATGGAGGAGAGAGATTCCGATTACAGAAATTCTATGAGGTGCAAAGTGTTCCTTGGGTTTACATCAAATTTAATTTCATCTGGGATTCGTGACACGGTTCGATATCTTGTTCAGAATCATATGGTGAGGAAGAGCTATATACATTATTTTTACTACATGATTTTCAATGGGTTATAATAGTTGGTTGCTCAGTAGTACAATTTAAGCTTTTCTTTGAAGAAACTCGTGTAGTCGTACTTGTATGTTTTTGATGATTTGTCGAATTATATGTGTTTAAGTCGATTAGTTACTTGATATTTTGTAGTTTTTAGGATGTGAGAGATCCATTTAAGTGTTTCCTTCTCTGGCTATGTTTGATTATATTATGGGTTACAACAATCTTCTTTGACTCTTAACCTCACAGAAGGATTTTATTGAGCTTTGCCAAGCTCATAATAGTTATGAATAAATTGTGAACCAAGGGGGAAAAAGGGGGCGAGGGGGGTTTGGGAAGAGTGTAAAAGTTATGGGGCACTTTGTACTAGTTTGCTAAAAGTTTTATTAGAGGAACCTGGCATTTTTCAGGTTTTATTTGCTCGAAAGCTAGAATGAGTTTTTTGTTTTATTAGAAAACAAAATTTGATTGTCATACATATACCTGCAGGTTCATGTGATTGCTACAACTGCTGGTGGGATAGAAGAAGATCTTATTAAATGTCTTGCACCTACTTTTAGAGGTGACTTCTCTCTACCTGGAGCTCAATTACGTTCAAAAGGATTGAATCGGATTGGTAATTTGTTGGTTCCCAATGACAACTACTGCAAATTTGAGGATTGGATTATTCCCATATTTGATAAAATGTTCGAAGAGCAAAATTTAGAGGTAAATTGTTGTTTTTGGCTGTGTTATATGGTAAAACAAAAGAGTGCTTTTGTGTTCCTTTAGCTGTTTGATGTACCTGCTATTATTTCTTTAGTCATTGATATACTTTTCACTCAAAACAAGTGTGAGTCCTTTTTCAGCTCCCCGTCCCAAAATAAGAACTCTATCAGCCTTGTTTAAAAGAAAGCGCGATAAAATATGTATGTAATATATTAGCGCTGCATGCATAGGACATGACCTAGTATAGGGTGTAAGGATTCAAATGTTAGATGCTCAATCTATTTCTCTTTCAAATGCATTCTTCATTCAAGGCATTTTCTTGAGTCTATTTTATCTTCAGACTTCAGGTTGATGAAAAAGTGTAGAACTCTGTTAGCAGTAGCACTGCTTAATCAGCACAGCGTTTTATGCAACTATCTGTTTTTGGATAAATGGTGTCACGTTGAATCACAGTACGTAGAGGTTGTTAAGGGTTCTGGTCAGCTTCATGAAGTGCCAAAATGTAGGACAGTTTATGCTTCACTCAAAATTGAACTTCCCTTCTGTAGTTCTATGAGCAAGAAAATGGGATCAGTTTCACATTAGGTCATCACGTTCACTGGGATTTACTTTGATTTGCTGCCCTTACATTAATGAGCTGCATGAAGACTTTAGTTGATGCTGCCGTTTGATGCTCTAATGTCTAGGGAAAATTATGGTTCCTGTAGGTTTTATATATAGTTATATCTGTATTTCAATAGAAGAGTGAAGAGCTGATTAATTTTCAGGTATTTCCAATCCTTGGTTAGCTTCCGTAATACTATGATGCTTGCAGTGAAGATAACCTTTGTTTCAAGACAAGGGATTTTTTCTTAGGGATGAGCTCAGGGGAGAAATAATGACATTCTAAAAGAGAACTTTTTGTACCATGTCACCAAAATTGCTAGCTGCTTCTCCAGTACATTATCTACATGGAGCGTGCAGGATATGAAAACATGAACTGCTGATAGGTGGGGCAACATATATGTCGACTATAGATAGATACCCTTCATATTAGTCCCCCTTCTTTTTCCTTCCACTTTGCCCGGATGAATTTTTTTTTTGGATTTTTTTTGCTTGATTTTTTGGTCCAATCTCCCGTCAAGCAACATTGTTCCATTTTTCTGATATTTCGTTTTAAGTTCCTTTTTTTCATCTCGTACACTGTTTACTTCTAGTCATCTTATACGTGTGTATGTGTGCATGTGAGTTGTGACTGTTTTTTGTGTGTGTGTGTGTGTGTGTGTGTGTGTGTGTGTGTGTGTGTGTTTTCCCTTCTCATACTTTTAGATAATGTTTGCAGAAGATTACATGGACACCATCTAAGGTGATTGCTCGTTTGGGAAAAGAAATTAATGATGAAAGTTCATATCTTTATTGGGCATACAAGGTGAGAAATCCTGTAATTTGGGGCTCTTTTATACCATACAAACATTGGAGGAGTAAAAGTTGGAAGAAAAAAAATTGTCCAGTCTCATCCTCTTAATCATTTAACAAGTTTTTGTCATATTTATCATTGAAGGGTTTCTAACTTCTTTTTGGTGGTATCTAAAGTCTTAATCAATGTTACCTAATTCCCTTATTCCCCTGCGAATTGCAAATTGAGAAAAGCGAATTATGGTCAATTTTGGTTCATTTTTGGCCCATTTTGGGCGAATTGGCGAAAGGCGAATTAGATAGCGAATTTGGTAACACTGGTCTAAATTATGAGGTCTTGTGCATTTTGTTTCAATTTACTATGCGGTTTTTAAGCACCTTATTCTATCTTCCTTTTTACTGATTGACAACTCATGTCTGAGCTTTACACTTATTTACGTTAATTTCCAGAACAATATTCCTGTCTTCTGCCCTGGTTTAACAGATGGATCACTAGGGGATATGTTATATTTTCATTCATTCCGCAACCCAGGTCTAATTATTGATATCGTGCAAGGTATGTTATACTTCTATTTTGCTTGATGTCAGTAGATCTTTTTAATTAGTCAGGAAGCAATATATTTTCTTAATTGTAAACAGACATTAGGGCGATGAACGGTGAGGCTGTTCATGCAGCTCCTAGGAAGACTGGAGTGATAGTTCTTGGAGGTGGATTGCCAAAGCATCACATTTGCAATGCCAATATGATGCGTAATGGCGCAGATTATGCAGTTTTCATCAATACTGCTCAGGAGTTTGATGGTAGTGATTCAGGTGCTCGTCCTGATGAGGCCGTGTCCTGGGGAAAGATTCGAGGATCTGCAAAGACGGTTAAGGTACGTCTTTTTCTTTCCCTTCTAGGGTTCCTCTTTGATTGTAGCCCAAGTCTGCATGTGTTTTTGACGGTTCTGATGCTTACATTTTTCTTGCAAGCAGGTGCATTGTGATGCTACTATCGCTTTTCCACTATTAGTTGCTGAGACTTTTGCTGCTAAGAGACAAAATTAAAGCTGATGCCCGTTTCTTATCTCAAAGGGTTGCCTTTTCTTTTAAGTTATTGAAGCAATTTGGGGCATGCTGCTAAACAGCTAAAGTAACATGAAAATGCTGTCAATACATATACCCGAGGGGTGAAATAAAGTTACTTGGTGTTGGCATGATTTTCCCTTTTTTTTGCCTTTCTTGTTGGTTTTCTACTTTTCTTTTGAGGTTTGCCTCAAAACAGATTAATCACTCACAAATGCCACACAATACCAACTACATTAGCAGATTCTTTGTTCACAGCAATTTGTAACCCTAATATATTGGCTAATTTTTGTATACAGAAACAAAATTTATGTGAGTTGGACTCTGAAACTTTGTTCTAACTTTATGTTATGGTCAAATTTTACAAGAGGTAAACAAAAGAACCTAGAATTATGGAAGTGGTTACAAGCCAATTATACCAAGTCAAGGCAATTTCTATTGTTATGAGATAATTATCCCACTTACTTGGTCATGTTTAGCGGCACATGGGAAATAATACTTGGTGAACAAGTTCAACAAATCTAGAGATATTCAAGGGATTAAACAGCTACACTAACAAGATGGTCTCCCGCAACTGGTTAATGGGGAGAAAATTAAGGAGCCACTAAGCAGGAATATTCCACCAATGATGTTGCAACAAAGCCTATAAAAAGGCTAATGTATCTCACGGCAGAGGAACACACCCAAGGGCCATCTACAACCAACTACTATTGTTATTTCTTCCTACTACTCCAATTGGCAATTCATCCATATTCTATGCTTAATACTACTGCTCTTTCCTCACGTACAAATATAGCATCATAATACTTTACACCTAGCCATTTATAAGCTCCACTATAAATATAGAAAGCTACTGTTATTTAGTTGATGCAAAAATCACCCAAAGCCAATCCTTCAAATACTACTACAATACTTTCATTCTGCATCATACACCTGCAACACTGCAAAGTCGTTCCCCACTATCCATATACTTATCCTTGACACGCTGCTCAGAGTAACCAATTTTATACATAATGAGTCCATGGAAGTTTTGCCGGCTATATAAGTCTCTTGGTATTGCAACCATCCCACTGTATATTTTTATCTATATGTTCTAGTAAATTCGTGTCAATACTTTTACATTTGAGAGAGCTACGTACACATGGCCATACAATGTACTTGTAATTGGAATGGCATTAACGCCCGAACTATAGTGTATTGGTGGACTCATGACCACCTGCGGTTTTTACCCACCTTCATGGGAGTTTTCCGCGTCACCATTTATTGTCTTCTCTTTCATTATTTTCGTCACTTAAATTCCGTCCTACATTTTTCTTGTTCTAATATAGTTATCGACATCCCAACCAATAGTTGTCCCTTGTGCGATTTTTGGCATAAACACTTTACAAAGGAGTGTTTGTCCTTTATCATTGTATAAGTAGATTTAATTAAATCTCTGTCCTCCCCCTGTATATGTCTAGATGAACAGTCTAAATATTAGTGATGATATGCTTCAACTTTCAAAAGATCAACTTCCATGGAAGCAATGACTAGTACAAATATGGAACTCCGCTGTCCAATGCATAGGACCCCTGAAGGAGTAGGAGGAATGTATCCCTTCCATCAAATATTACATAGATCAACTCCCTGGATCATATGGGTTTTTACACAAGCAGTTTCGAGCAAACATAATATTTTTATGTCTCAAGGTTTCAATAATGCAAGGTAACTTATCAATCCAAGTTTGAGCAGTAGATGAAGCTGATGCCATTGAAGGTGGGGTAGGGGAAAAGCAGGCACCAGGGGCAGATCAAGAAAAGGCAGGCAATGATGGACTGCTCAGAAGTGGAGGGAAAGCAAACAACTCAGGAATTGCTTTGGATTGCTCAAAGTTACTGACTGGCTCCTATTCCAGGTTTAGTTGGAAAATAGGTAATTTGACCTTTGATATTGTTTATGCCGATTTTGTACCAAGTACGCAAAAGGTGTTGGGGAGCCAACAACAAGAACAATATACTTAAACAAATATGAAATGATTAATGATCAACAAGAATGTAAATAAAAGACTAGAAAGACAAACAATTGTTGACGCGGAAAACCCAAGGAATGGGAAAAACTGCGGGTGGTACTCTTGATCACCAATCCACTATGAAGATGCCGCCGTCAATGTTGGCACTTGAGTACAATATTTATCAACTTTGTAAAGAATTAATAGAGAGAGAAGGAATACTAGCTATGAAGTGTTGAGAATGAGTAGAGGCTAGAGAGAGATACACAGTATGAGCTATGAGGGAACAGTTGAATGAATAAAAATTAGAGTACATCAATTAGCTATTTATATTTGACCTAATGCTCCTCCTAAGATCCGTTGCCAAGCTCCCTTAAAGATAGGCAATTCCTTTGTTATCTCTAACTTCCCCCTGATTTTCTGCCAACCACTTGCTAGTGGGCCCTCTTGATAAAAATTTATCTCCCATGACTTGATAACTGCCAACACTTACCTTCCATTTCAAAAATAATTTACTTGCCACCAATAGTGAAAAGTCTGGGCCCAACAATTTCCCCTAATTGATGTTCCGCTGCTCAACCGTCTTGGGAAGTGGCATCAATTACACTCCCTAAATCTTCTCCTTCAAATGGCTTCAAGTACGTTGTTTGTTCATCTCGGACGCCGACGTTGTCACCAGAGAACACCATGTCGTCTGCCACCGTCGCTGCTGTTGTGATAACTACTGCCGCCGTCATCCTTGATGACGCCAAAATTGTCAAGGAGACGTCATTGAAAGAGGCAATGGATGCTAGAAATGGAAGGTCAGACCGCGTCATGGACTCAAGAAGACGACGTCCATAAATTCCTTGTTGTTTTTGGAACTCTCGACGACCTACTTCCTGACGGCGTCGCTGTCGCTGCTGAGACGGCGTCAACTGCTGAATCTGCCCCTGTTGTAGAGGACAAAGATGCCATGGAGACAAACTAGTTTTCATTGTTAGTTTTTGTGTATAAAAGTCGTTGCATATCTTTGTTGTGTGTTATGCAAATGTATGTTTGTAAGTAAGTATGTATGTATGTATGTATGTATGTATGTATGTATGTATGTATGTATGTATGTATGTATGTATGTATGTATGTATGTATGTATGTATGTATGTATGTATGTATGTATATAACTTTTCCATCATGACTATAGGTTTAGTTTTAAAACTAAACGTTGTCATCCTGGATATGTCGTCAAGTGTAGGGCCCTTATGTTTGTATGAATGTGTGTACGTATGTGTGTAGGTACCTTTGATGTTTGAAACCACTTGCAGTATTAATTGCTACGAAGGGCTAAATTGCCTCTTCTAATTAATTGCGCGTGGTGTTTTGTAAGTTGTTGTGATGACTTCTTAAGGTGTGTGTCCCTTTGTGTATAAAAGTCATTTTGCGTTCACCTGAACGCCGTCAAACCTTGATGCCCCAGTTTAAAAATGTCGCCGTCATAATAAAGGTCGACGTTAACTATGATGTCGTCATTGACGTTGATGTTGGCGTCAGATGAATGTGAACATTGTGGTGTTCGGTTGTCTCAGTGTTGGCTGTCGACGAATCCCTGTCCCCTATGCCTGTCTTCATAGAACAAAGGTGAAATGGTCGTTGGCGAGGCCAACAGTCCTCGGACGCTCAAGTCCGTATGATATAAAAAGAAATAGTGCTTAAAATACGAAGGAAATCGAATATGTTGAGAACAAAATGAAATGGAATAGCTCAATTTAACTTGTTGGTTACTTACCTGTAGTGGCATCCCTTTTGTTGTCAACATAATGCGATTAAAAGTGATAGAGTTTTAGATGGACGACGTTCCAACTTCAGGGAACGTGCTTACCCTCCTTGAGATTTGAAATAATTGACGACGTCCGACTGACCGTCGCCGTCGCAGAGATTTTGTTGACGTCGGCATCACTTTTTGGACGACGTCCAACTAGGATCGTTTTTCCAGTCGTTGGCTTCATGAGTCTGACGGACGCTATGAACTTGTTGTGGACGATCATAAGGCTTTGGACGCCACGAACTTTCTTTGTTTGGAGTCGATTTCCTGCTGTCGACGTCATAGAATTCCTTTCTTGATTGCATGTCTTCCTCCAACTGGATCTGGGCCAAGGCTTTGGCTTGAGCATCCTCGAACGTTGGACAGGGATACTTGGTAAGTTCTTTGTACAAATCTGAGTCTTCATCCAGTCCCCGTCGGAAAGCTTCAATCGTCGTCTTAACATCGCAATTTGGAATCGACACCTTTTCCCTGTTAAACCTGCGAACAAATTCTTTCAAGGATTCATCAGATTTCTGCACGATTCTATGTAAGTCACTAGCCTGTTTTTCCACCTTACGATTGCTAGCAAACTTTAAATTAAAAATATTAATCAATTGAGCAAAGGAAGAGATAGTGTCGTTGCCAAGGTGGATGAACCACTGCAGGGCTGGTCTAGTCAACGTCGATCCGAATCCTTTGCACATGCATGCCTCGCATGCTACGAGGAATTGAGATGGTGATCATCCGTTGTTTGTATTGAGCGACGTGGTCTTTTGGATCTGGAGTGTCGTTGTACATCTTCATGGTTGGGACGGAGAACTGCTTTGGAACCTCGGCCATGGCAATGAAATCAACAAAAGGTGAGTCCGCATAACTGTTCGGCGTCGCTTTCTCCATAGGGCGTGGGACGCCGGGGATCCTGGCGATCATGTCTTCTAGCCGCTGAAGACGTTGCTGGATGGGATCGTCGGCGACGGAACGCTGTTTCCCCTTGGCCTGGTCTCCAATGATGTCGGCGTCAGGCTCGACGTCGGCGTCAGGCTCGACGTCGGAGTCAGCATCTCCATTTGAATCATCGCCGTGGGCAGGGAATGCTGTGGCCCACAGGAGTTTCGAATAGGCCTCCGTCCAGGCCAGACATTTTGGAGATATTGCCTATGCTGCGGCGCATAGAACCTTTGGACTTTTGAGCAGATCTCAGGCTTTGATTCTCCACGCATGATGCGACATAGCTATTCTGCAATTCTGCCATAGCAGCCTTGACGCAGTTGAGTTCATCTATGACTTCTTGGGTGGTTACCCAATCTCCTGCCATTGCAAACACAGAAAAAAGAGAAGGCACAAACGAAATAGTAGACAAAAAGAAAGTGATGAACGATGTATAGAGATCTTGCTGAAGGCCCCACGGTGGGCGCCAAATTGTTTATGCCGATTTTGTACCAAGTACGCAAAAGGTATTGGGGAGCCAACAACAAGAATAATATACTTAAACAAATATGAAATAATTAATGATCAACAAGAATGTAAATAAAAGAATAGAAAGACAAACAATTGTTGACGCGGAAAACCCAAGGAATGGGAAAAACCGCGGGTGGTACTCTTGATCACCAATCCACTATGAAGATGCCGCCGTCAATGTTGGCACTTGAGTACAATATTTATCAACTTTGTAAAGAATTAATAGAGAGAGAAGGAATACTAGCTATGAAGTGTTGAGAATGAGTAGAGGCTAGAGAGAGATATACAGTATGAGCTATGAGGGAGCAGTTGAATGAATAAAAATTAGAGTACATCAATTAGCTATTTATATTTGACCTAATGCTCCTTCTAAGATCCGTTGCCAAGCTCCCTTAAAGATAGGCAATTCCTATGTTATCTCTAACTTCCCCCTGATTTTCTGCCAACCACTTGCTAGTGGGCCCTCTTGATGAAAATCTATCTCCTATGATTTGATAACTGCCAACACTTACCTTCCATTTCAAAAATAATTTGCTTGCCACCAATAGTGAAAAGTCTGGGCCCAACAGATATTACAGTAGCCTTCTTTGGGAGAATCTTGAGGTCCGGCCTTCCAGGATTGGAATACGCTTTCTAAATAGGGCAGTTGGTTCATTAGAAGTTATTGCGGGGTTGAGCGATCGTACTCTGAATGCCATTGCAGAGGCTGAAAATGACGAGGCAAAGATGAGAGCCAAGCAAAGGACATGGCAAGAAGCCATTAAACCGTTTCTCAAGGGCTTTGGCAAGTCTCTGGGGATTGAGTGGGAGATTCAAGTGGTATTCACTTTTGTAGTTGTTTTTGCCCTTATTTGAGAAGGGTATAATGTGACTATGTGAGGGTGATTTTGACGTCTTAGATTTTCTTCGCTGCTGCCTGGTGAGTGTAGACTATGTAGTTGGTGAAAGTCTTAAAAGCCCAAATTTCTGGTGGACAGGTGAAAATCACACACTATCATGTATCATGTATTCATGGGTTTATTTTCATTAGTTATATAGCTCCATGCAAATGCTTTTCACGGCGTTGTCGGGCTAATGTCACAACACTAAAGAATCAAAAATATCTTAAATTCTTAAATTCACTTCCTCCAAATTTAGGGCCATAGACATATATTATTCATCATTAAATTTAGTCTTTAAAGCATGTATGAAGCACTAGATATTTTTAATGTGGTAGAATTATATTTATGTCATTAAGTACAATAATAAATTAAATATTCTATTTCGCACTCTCATAGCATATTTTATTATACGGATTTTTAATCAAATATCCCCAAATAATTTTTTTTATCATATATTATCCAACATTTCAAAATTCACTAAATACTTTCAATATTTATAAGATTCACCATACGCCCTTAAGGTCATAAAAGGTGTTTCAATAGTTGACTATTAAGATAGATGGATCATATAGAGGTTAACTAAGGTTTAGTAACATTGATTTGCAATGTTTGCTAACTAGAAGTTCTTCATCTCATGCCAATTAGATCCACTCTTGTGATAGAAGGAAGCGACCTTCATCCTCGAAGATGGAACTCCAGAGAGACATTTCAGCCTTGTGACATCAACATAGGAATCCTAGAGAAAGAAAACAAGCCAGGGGAAGAGAGTGAGATGAGGGGGAGGGGGCGAGAGAGTTTACGGGGGTTGGGGTTTTTTTGGGGGGTTTAGAAGATACGAGAAAGGGAGAAGATAATGGGGTTTGGGTTCCTTTTTTTAGAAACCGACTCTAGCTTCCCACTTTCGTCAAATGCCACTCAACAAATTTTAAACAACTAAAGCCTAAAATATATAATAACAACAACAATAATAATAATAATAATAACTTCGTAAAATTAAAAAAATATATGTATTACAAACATGACATATGTTATTGCTGATTTTTGCAGATTGACGTTGACGTTGTAAGCTTATGATGCTGACACTGACAAAAGAGTTACGACGCATGGACCAGGTCAAAGAACAACTGATTGCCTAAGAATAAGGAGAACAGGGTCAAGGAATATTCTAGTTGGTTGAGCAAAGCCCAGGAACGTTTGAATGTTGCGCCTCAATAGCGGTGGAAGGTGACAAGATTCTAGCTAACCACTTCCTATATTTGGGGGCGCACGTTGAACACGATAAAGCGATATAAAAGGACTAGAAAGTTAAAGCGAAGATTATTCCAACTGAGGCAATCAAGCTCAAGAACTTACTGTTTATCTTTGTTCACAAAAACACTTGATATTTCACACAGCTATTTCCTTGTTTATTGCAATTGAAACATTGTATTTAGAATTGAATTCATTAGGCTGTGTTGATCGTCGTTCCTTCCAAGTGACGATTGCATATAGTGGATTGGTAGACTCACATCTACCCGCGGGTTTTTACCCATCTTCATTGGGGTTTTTCCGCGTCAACACTTCTTCGTGTCGCTTCTCTCTTTCATTTTCCTCATATTTGCATAGCATACATTATATAAATCTAGTTGTTGTCGTCCCGCATTTAATCTGGTCGTTTAAGCAGAAATCGGCATAAACAATTTGGCGCCGTCCGTGGGGACACAACCAGATCAATCACCTTTTTTCCAAATTCTCTCAGCATGGCCGCATCAATGAACAATGATGAACTGCACAAGCTCTATGACTAAATGAAGGCAGAAATGGCCGAAATGAAAAAGGCTAATGAGCAACTGTCCTCCACTTTTTCGTCGTCGCAAGAAAAAATTCAAAAATTGCAAGAAGAGTTGGCCTCGATGAAAGCATCTAAGACCCGACGTCGCTTCGATGGAGACGACGTTCCCGTCATGCATCCTTTCACTGATTCCAAAAGCACCGAGTCAGAAGGTGATGAATGTTTCTTTGATGAAAACCCCCTGAATGATCAAGAAAGAGGCTCCCCTGTGAAGACTCCCACAAATGAATCACTACTAAATTTTTGATCAAATACAACCCCTTAAATAGGCTAGTGCAACGACACCCCTTATTACCGTTGCAATATAAGGGGCTAGTGCAACGGCTATTGATAATATCACGCTAGAAGTGTAACTATTGCAACAGTTTGAGCTAAGGGTTGCATTAGGTGTCGTAGGGTTGCAATTGGTAGAGCAATTGCAACGGCAGTCCATTCCCGCCTATGATTTCCCGAAATTTTCAAAGCAAGCGTCCAGCCCGCTCACACATTAAAGCCCAATATTAATGTCCCGATGAGGAGAGAGAAAGATCCAATAAAGAAAGAAAAAGAGAGAGAGGGGAGAGAGAGAAAGTTCCATACTTCCATCTCAGATCTCAAACCTGTACCTCTATTCATGCATGCCCAGATGCCCTCATTCGCCATTCGTGTCCTGCAAACAAGCCCGCCATTGCAAGTATGGAGCTTCGACGACAACGCTTGCAAGATGAGCTCTGTTTAGTTCTGTCTAAGCTAGGTAATTTCTTCTTTACCTCTCATTCCAATTCCTTTTGAAATTTTGATGTCGTTTCATCTCTCTTTGAAGTTATCATTGAGGCGAAAAAACCCTAATTTTTGCGTTGGTAGTTGTTGGTACTTGATCTCAATGCCTCGAAACCCTAATTTCGTGTTCGGTGGATTTCTAGGGATCTTCTTTATATGTTTTATGGTTTGTGATTTGGAAAATTAGGGGTTTATGATTCGAAGTGGTTGTTCGTTTAAAGAGGTTTGATTTGTCGATTCAGGTGATTATGGTTTTGTTTGTGTTTGGTTTTGTGTGATTTTGTTGAGACTTATGAAGATTTACTGAGTGATGAATGCGCTGATTTTTGGATGGAATGGCAGATTTTGGGACTGGCAATTGCAGAAAAATATGCTGCTGATAGTATGGAGAAACGCAAAGGCACTGCACTAGTTCTGTCAATAAACAACGCTTCTCTTGGTGGCATTTCCAATTGAGACACTACTGCCCAAAGCGGCGACGATTCGTCTTCTTTGTCTGCAAACTTCTCCTTGAACTCTAGATATATCGCACTTCCTCGCTTATGCTTTCTAGAATTATTATCAATTTGTGATTGGGGAAAGCGCATAAACTTTTTGTTGTGTTATTTCTAATTAAAGATCAACGAACTTGAAATCTCAAACATCACATGTTTGTAAAAAATTTCAATAGTGTTGATCCTATTAGAATTATAGTATATGACGAAATAGAGTTTGTATAAGCTGAAAATTGGATTTTAGAGAATGCTTTTTATTGGTTGAGTTCAAATTCTCATGAATTTATTTCTATTTAGATATTACTGAACTATGTGTAGAACCTTGCCTATTTGGAAGTAAATCAAAAATGCATTTAGTTTCTCTTATAGCACGTTGAGCCATAGGGGATTGTGATTCTGGTGCATATCAAGAAAGAAGCCCGGTAGAGCTAAATGTTGAGATGTGAGTAAAGTAGTCTTCTGAAGTAGTGTAACCTGTTGGGTACTCTTATCAGTTCGTGTTCCACATCCCCAGATGCTAATGCTAAAGAAATTAAGAATATATTTGTGGACTGTAAGTCAGATCCCTCTAAAGTTCAATGAAGTTGCAACACTTTTGCATGGTTCATCTTACTTATACTGCTCCTTTTTCTAGTCAAGATAGAAACCTTGTTGGTCATATCTTGCACTTTGAGAAGACTTCAAGTAACTCTGCATTTCAAGAATATATTTTAATAATTAACTCCTTTCCACTTATGTTGAGTTCTTGCTCATATATGTTATTTTGTTTTTCATATGCTATTGATGCTGAAGCTCAAACTGAAATGAGTATGATACTCGGACACGGCAAAATGGCCGGCGTACCGGTGTCGATACGATACGACACGGATCCGGGTACGGAATACGGGTCGGATACGCCGCTCGGCACTCGGATACGGCTAGAGTCTGGAAGACATAAACAAAGAGAGAATATGGAATTTGCGATCTAGGGTTTGTCATACCCTAGATCTGTTAATTGGACATGAAATCTTCAACATTCTTTCTTGAGATGTTAGGGCTTTTAATCGGGATGTAAAACCGCGCCTGGTTGTGGGAGTTTTCCTTTGCTGGTGCTCATATTGCCGGCTATTTCTCCGGCGAAGTGTCAAAGAGGAAGAAACAGAGTAAATTAGTCGTGCCCCTGATCCCCCTTTCTACTTTTCCTTTCTCAATTCTTTTTTCTTATTCATTTTTAAGGGAGAAAGGGGACCCAGTGTGTGAATACAGCTCTATTAATGCTTTTCTTTCTTTCTTTTTTAAATGCTGACCATGTACTCACGTGATATCCCTTTGGTGAATGGTGATAGCTAGCCCATGCTTTCTTTTTTCCTGTTTAAATTGCTGACAAGTTAGTTATTTTTTTATTATAAAAAAACCTTGACCCAAATTTTTTTAAGCTTTACTTTATGCTAATTAAAGCTCTTAACTTCTCTATTTGCTGAAAATTATTTTAAATTTAAATTAATATCCTATATCTTTTAAAAAAAAACGTATCCCCGTATCCGTGTCCAACTGTAGGACGGTGTCCCCGTATCCGAAATTTTTAGATTTTATGTATTCAATACTCGGATCCGTATCCGATACTCGTACTCGTGTCCATGTAACATAGAAATGACCACAAAGTTGAGAGTATTATATAAATATTGTAATTGTTTCTCTCCACTAGTACCTATCCTTTTTCTTAATTATGTATTCAGATTAGCTAAAATTAACTACCTAGGCTAGAGTATAGATGAGACTATAGAAGAGAAGGCCAATCAGCTTTCATATAACACGCTCTTTGAGAACAGGTATATATAACTGTTTGACTTGGAAGGAATCTCGCAAGTTATCATCTAAAAAACCGAATGCTATCCTAAATTACAAGTGCAAGCCTGGTAGTAAGGAGTCGATCAAGGCTACACACATAAGGAAGTTATCAATTTCTTTTTGGTGAGAAGGAATTGTTCTTTTGATGAGTAGATACTATGTTAGCGTATTATTAGGCAAGATTAGTGGTATATATTTAGGAATCATTATCTTGATTGTTTCCTAGTTAGTAAGGGTTTCCTATTTACCTTGTATATATATATTCTTTGATAATTAATGATACAAGCCAAGCTTAACCTAATTCTGGCATGGTATCCAGAGCCTCCCAACTTGGCAAACCCTTACTCTAATCAAAATATCAGCCACCTACGGCTACCATGGCCGGCGACGATGCACCGAAGCAGCCGCCCCCTTCATCAAAAATTGAACCTAATTCACCATATTTTTTAGGACCTCAAGATCGTCCTGGTGATTTTATTACTCCGGCTCGTCTGAAAGCCGATAATTTCGACACTTGGGCTCGTGCTATTCGCGTTGCTCTTTGTTCTCGCAGGAATCTTGATGGTTCTATCGTCACTCCCACGCCACCATGTACGGAGGATGACTGGAACACTATTCACTATATGTTGGTTTCTTGGATTACCAATACTATTGATCCCGAGGTTAGTTCTACGCTTTCTTACTATGACAATGCTAAAACTTTGTGGGATGACCTCCATGAACGTTACTCGGTTGTCAATGGCACTCGTATTCATCAACTCAAATCCGAAATTATTAAATGTGAACAAACAAAACCATGCCCGTAGCCATGTATTTTGGTAAACTCAAAGTTTTATGGGATGAATTGGCTCTCCATGAGCCCCCTCTTGTATGTAAATGTGGAGATCTTGGTCCTCTCTTGCAACAACGTCGAGATAATGACCACCTACATCAATTTCTTTTCGGTCTCTATTCTGATTATTATGGCACGCTTCGTTCATCTTTGCTTGCTCAAGATCCACTGCCTTCTCTCAATAAGGCCTTCCAGCAAGTTTCTCAAGAGGAACGTGTACGAGGTTTCACTCGCACAAAGGAAGAAAAGCCGGAGGTCGTCGGGTTTGCAGTGCGCACCGAAGGTAGGGGTCGTGGTTCGACTATGTCTCGCCCTCCTCGAGGTAATCTTGTCTGCTCTCACTGCCATAAATCTGGCCATGATGACACTACTTGCTTCTCCCTCCATGGTACCCCTGATTGGTGGTACGAAAAATTTGGCCATAAGACCGAAGCCTCGCGCTCCTCTACGCGTGCCCGCTCCGGGTCTGCTGTGTCCACTGCTGGGCGGGGTCTGCCCCCAGCCCGCGCTAACGCCACCACCGACACCGTGGTCGGCAGCAGCCCCTGCTATTACACCCGAACAGTGGCAGGCATTTTTTGCTACGTTTGGTAATGCTCCCTCTACTCCCTCGAATCGGTTAAATGGTAAGTTTGAGCTTTCTTCATGGATTATTGATACTGGATGCTCTCACCATGTAACGGGTGATCTCTCTAAATTGTGTGATATTGTTTCCATTGTCGAATGTCCCGTTGGTCTTCCTAATGGGACCTCCGTTCTTGCTACTCAATCCGGCACTGTTCACTTGAGTGACACTCTTACGTTGTGTGATGTGTTATATGTTCCTACCTTGCAGTGTAATTTAATTTCTGTCACTCAGCTAAGTGATGATTTGCCTTGCTTTGTCACTTTTTCTACTAATATTGTGCTATTCAGGACCTTCATTCGAGGGCGCTGATTGGAACGGGTGAGAGACGGGATGGACTTTACTACCTTCGGCAAAGAACCTACGGCTCTTGCGGTCTCGTTGATAGTTCTCGCTTCTTTGGACTTGGTTCTCGGCACATGAGATTGGGGCATCCTTCTGAAGCTGTGGTGAAGTTACTACCTTTTGTTTCTCCTACACCTCATTTAGATAAAGGTTGTGTTGTGTGTCATAAAGCTAAGCAACCTAGGTGTAGTTTTTCTTTAAGTGAAAATAAAGCCTCTCGGATTTTTGAGATGGTTCACTGTGATTTATGGGGTCCTTATTCGACACCCTCCTCTTGTGGCTCACGTTATTTTTTGACATTGGTTGATGATTATTCGAGAGCTGTCTGGATTTATTTAATGGTTGACAAAACTGAAGTGTTTAGTTTGTTCATGTCTTTCATTGCTATGATTAAACGTCAGTTCTCTAAAGACATTCGGATTGTTCGTAGTGACAATGGGACGGAATTTGCTTGTCTTGAGTCTTACTTTAATGCTGTGGGGATTATTTTTCAAAAATCTTGTGTGGGTACTCCTCAACAGAACGGGAGGGTAGAACGCAAGCATCAGCATATTCTAAATGTTGCTCGCGCTCTACGCTTCCAAGCCCATCTTCCTCTTGCTTTTTGGGGTGAGTGTACCTTAGCCGCTGCTCATATTATTAATCGTACCCCATCCATGTTGCTTCACAAGAAAACTCCTTACGAATTACTTTTTGGTGTGCCTCCTCATTTTGATGAATTAAAGGTGTTTGGTTGTCTTTGTTTTGCTCACAATCAACGTTCTAAGGGGGATAAGTTTGCAAGTCGTAGTCGTACATGTGTGTTTGTGGGTTATCCCTTTGCTAAAAAAGGGTGGTTACTTTATGATCTTGAACTTCATCAATACTTTGTGTCCCGGGATGTGAAATTTATTGAGAATGTCTTTCCTTACCTGGCCCATGACACTCGTACTAGTGCTTGTTCTAGTCCCATCATGGACTCTCCTCCTTGTCTTGATTGGGACGCCTATCCAGAGGCTGAGCCCATGACTGCCGAGCCCTCAGCTCCCCCTGCCCCTCCTATTGGGCCTCAGGACCATGATCAGCCCCCCATTGTGATTCACGTGCGGGAAGAGCCCACGGTTGAGCAACAGGGCCTTGCTTCGTCCGCTACTGAACTAAGCGTGCCCGTAGAGCCCGCTGCTGCCCCGCCAGGCCACGTACAGCCCACGGATGAGCACCAGCCCACGGATGAGCACCAGCCCTCTCTTGTTGATGTTGTCCCAGCTTTGGGTCGTGGAATGCGGGCCAAATTACCCTCCTCTCGTCTGAAGGATTTCATTACTTGTACTACTATGGGAGTTCGTTCTTCATCTGCTTGTTCTATAAGTCCATCTCTCTCTTCTCCTACTCCGTCAGCATCCTCAGGTACGCCATTTCCTATAGCACATTATATTAGTTGTGACAATTTTTCTATGAAACATCGCCACTTCTTGGCGGCTATCACTGCAGGCACTGAACCCCAATCCTTCAAAGAAGCCATGAAACATCTAGAATGGCAACAGGCTATGAAGAATGAAATTGTTGCTCTTGAAAAAAATGGCACGTGGTCGATGGCCCCACTACCTGCAGGTAAAAAGGCTCTTGGGAGCAAATGGGTGTATAAAATCAAATATAATTCTGACGGGAGCATTGAACGATTCAAAGCTCGTCTTGTGGTCTTTGGAAATCATCAAACTGAAGGCCTAGATTATAATGAGACCTTTGCTCCCTGTGGCAAAGATGGTCCTTTGTTCGTGCTTTCTTGGCTATTGCTGCTTCTAAAAATTGGGAGTTACATCAGATGGACGTTCATAATGCCTTCCTTCATGGCGACCTTACTGAGGAGGTTTACATGAAACTTCCTCCTGGATTTGAGTCTGATTCTTCGAATATGGTTTGTCGTTTGCGCAAATCTCTTTACGGCTTGAAACAAGCTCCTCGCTGTTGGTTTGCAAAGTTGGTTTCCGCGCTTAAGGCTTATGGATTTTGTCAATCCTACTCTGATTATTCTTTGTTTACATACACTAAACATGACGTGCAGATTAATGTTTTGGTATATGTCGATGATCTTATTCTCTCTGGCAATGATTCCGCTGCTCTCCAAACCTTTAAGCTTTATATGGGGCAATGCTTTCACATGAAGGATCTCGGCGTTCTCAAGTATTTTTCGGGCATTGAAGTTGCCCGCAGTTCAACTGGTATTTTCTTGTTTCAACGGAAATATGCTCTTGACATTGTCTCCGAAACTGGTTTACTTGGCTCGAAGCCCGCGGCAACTCCTATTGAGCAAAATTATCATTATGGCCGGAATGATGGGTCTCTCCTCGATGATCCGGAGCCTTACCGTCGCCTCATGGGTCGATTGATCTACCTTGCCGTTACTCGTCCTGATCTGACTTATGCGGTCCATGTTCTTTCGCAATTTATGCACGCTCCTACACTAACACATTTGGAAGGGGCGCATCGTATTGTGCGTTACCTCAAGGGTTGTCCGGGCCAAGGTATTCTTCTTCGTTCTGATTGTGATTTGTCTCTTCATGGGTGGTGTGACTCTGACTAGGCAGCCTGTCCTGTTACTCGTCGGTCTCTCATAGGATGGTTAGTCTTCCTTGGTTCTTCCCCTATCTCTTGGAAGACCAAGTAACAGCACACCGTTTCTCGTTCTTCCGCTGAAGCTGAATACCGTTCTATGGCCTCCATCACCTGTGAGCTCAAGTGGCTCAAAGGTCTCTTGTTGAGTCTCGGGGTACATCATCCTTAGGCTATCCCTCTCTTCTGCGATAGTCAGTCTGCATTACATATCGCTCAAAATCCGGTCTTTCATGAGCGTACAAAGCATATCGAGGTTGATTGCCACTTTGTTAGAGATGCTATTCAGGAGGGTCTCATTGCTCCCTCTTATGTTCCTACCACGAATCAACTTGCTGATGTCTTCACCAAGGCACTTGGGCGCAAGCCATTTGAGTTTCTCATGTCCAAGTTGGGCATTTGTGACCTCCACGCTCCAACTTGAGGGGGGGTGTTAGCGTATTATTAGGCAAGATTAGTGGTATATATTTAGGAATGATTATCTTGATTGTTTCCTAGTTAGCAAGGGTTTCCTATTTACCTTGTATATATATATTCTTTGATAATTAATGATACAAGCCAAGCTTAGCCTAATTCTGGCATACTATCTTAGATGGATGGCTGAGTGTTCGAATAACTTTGACATTGATTTCAATGTAGAAATATAGAGGAAATCATCCAAAATTGGGGAGGCTTGTTGAACTGTTGTTGCTAAGAAGTTTACTACGAGGAAGTGAGTTTGCTGCACCATTATTGCATAGTGAAGTCAAATTATTTCATGTTAAACTCACAAATTTTTGTATGCTTCTACCTAATTTGGTAAATGTTGCAGATTATAGTGTTTGATCTTCAAGTTAATTTTATTAGCTACTCTTGTTGCGTTAGGATCGGAGCTAGTGGTTGGAGTATAATATCTAGCTGATTGTTAACTGAATTAAATTGTTTTAAATTGTAGGTTTGTGATGGACTAAAGGAGGAGATCAGATAAAATAAAGACGTCCAATTGAATGACATACGATGGAAACTGTCATCGATTTCATAAACTTGGGTTTTGATCGATGTATATGGCAATCCAATTTGATGTTGAAAAAGTGAAAAACAAAAGATGAGAGAGAAACTCTTAAGAGAGAGAAAGAACCATGAGATGCCAAAGACCCTCATGAAGCCAAAGAAACCTCCAGATCCAAAGACCACCCTGACTGACCCCTTTCTCCATGACTTCTCCATCTGCAAGCTCAATATCTCCTCTAATAGAGTACCCAATTGCCCTTTTTTGCCTCTTTCTAACTCATTTATTTGGGTTTTTGGCTCCAAATCGCCTTCGGAAACAACCATCACCGTCGCACCATCCGCCATCACCCACCATCGCCTCTCCTCGAAATCCATTCACGCTACTTTGCCGAATTGCTGCAGCTGCGTCCTTACTTGGGCATTTCTTTTGGATCCCGATCTGAAATCTCGCGGGAGTGTTTGCAACCGCCTCTATGCCTTCTCCCAGGTAAGTCTCCTCCTCTTAGTTTTTCGTTTGATTGGGTACTGTTCTATATTGGTTTTCTTCTTAATTGATAGAACTAGGATTTCATCATTTACTTTGCTCCATTTTGCTATGGATTTATCCATCTCTACTGTAACCGCTATTTCGACTTATTCTAATCTGATTTTACACCATCCTAAGTCTTTTTCTCATCCTACTGTATTATTTGTTAACAAGTGCCTATTCCTATGTTTTAAAGTTTGGTTATGGTCTATATTATTTGTTCATTGTCTCTCTTATCAGACCTTTAATTGGTTTTGGTATGACATGTTCCCATTTTCAATCGAGGATTCTAAACTCTTATCAACTTTTTCCTTTCTTTTTGCTATGAAGTTTTCTGATAGATCCAAAACTCTATCGATTAATTGCTATTATTTTGCTCTAATTTTAAGTGTTTTCTTTGTGACCCATACTTTGTTTTCTCTGCATCCAATTATGTATTATGGATTTCAATATCTCATCATATCCCGTTAATTGTTAAAAATTACCTATTTATAGCCACTATACTTCGGTATTGGACTACGTATGCTACTCAGTTGCTCATCTTACTCTTCTTTTTGGCATTTAATTGTTTTGGGTTAGACATTAATAGTTGTTTTGCTTTTATACCGTATTTGAATTGGGTTTTCATGCCCATTTGGACTCGAGTGCTCCATCACTCGCAAAGGAAATGGGATGTTTTAATATTTTGGTTCTGGTGTAGCTGTTGTGCTCCTTTTCAGGCCACCATGTTCGTTTCATTTCTAGATATGTGGTTCTTATTTGATAAAATGGGAGATTCTTCAAAAAATAAGACTTTCTTGATGATAAATAGTTATGTTCTCTTATGCGATTATATTTCCTCCCCCTTAGATATTTTTTCTGCCATGTTTTCAGCTTCTATGGCTCCCACATTGACTTTACAATACTTGTTTGTGTTTATATTAAACATGATATTGCTTGTTATGTATGATAAACACTACTTTTATGTAACTCTCTTTCGTCATTGGTGCTTAGCCCTAATTTGTAATTGGAAAATGACTTCTACTCAGAAATTTCTTTTTTCTATTCTCATTTGCTCTTTGCCTATATTTTCCTTTTGCATATTACCTCAAACTGTTAGCCCTAATACAGATTGGGTTTACATTACCCTATGGAACCGAGTGCTTAATCACTTCCTAAGGAATAGGGGTGTTTTTTCACCCTATAACTGTTTGTTGCTTGGTTGCAGGATAAAAGGCCATAGTTCCATCCTTGAGTTTTTTACTACATTTGTCAACAGGATGATCTCTAACTCTTTCATTGTCTACCATAGCTACTTCACTGATGCCCTTTTTACAAGATCTCATTACAACTTTTTATTTTTCAGCTGTATCATTTTTATGTACTTGTTCAATATGCTGACTATTATTCGTGATCGGATTCTCCGAATCCTATGGAATCGAGTGTTCAATCACTCGATTAAGCACAGGGATACCTTAGTATCCCCTAACGGTGTGCTCATTGTTTGCAGGTCCTATTCCTCCTAAAAAGGCTCCTTGGTCGCTAATGGGTCTCTAAGGTTGTGCTCTTCTCTTTTTTATCCTCCTCTTCTGGCTTGGGCCTTTATGGCCCTTTGGACTCGAGTGCGCCATCACTCGCAATTGACTCATTAGGGGCTTTGCTCCCCTTTAACGAATTGTTTCTTTGGACAGGTACTTCTTAACGTTGACGGGCCAATTTCTCTTTCTGGCGCCTTTCTTGTCGTGGTCATTCTGGACTACATCTACTGGGCCTTGGGGAATCCAAGCCCATATTTTTCATCAAAGTTAAAATGAAAATTCTAAGTTGGAATATACAAGGAGGAAAAAAACTCCACGCCATAGCCGAACTCATATATCTAAAGAATAAATTTCAACCTGACATTGTTTTCGTTTTAGACTCTTACAAACGCTCATAATAGTCGCCATATTCTTAAAGCCTTGCACTTTGACAAAACGTTATTCATTGATCCCGTTAACCATTGTGGGGGCCTCTGGGTTTGCTGGAATTCAGCTAATATAGTTGTTACAAATTTTGTAACCAATCAACGGTGTGCTCATTTAGAAATTGTGTACAAACCAAACAACAAATGCTACGCTATCACAGGTGTTTACTGTCCAGCAAAAGAAAATGATAAAGACCCTTTTTGGCAATATCTTCACACATACTTTACAAATATTGCACATCCTTGGCTGTTGATAGGTGATTTTAACGAAATGCTCTCTACTAGCGACAAACAAGGGGGAAGGCCTTTATCCCCCACTCAATTAAATCGCCTCCCTAACTTACTAGCAAACTCTAATGGAATTGATATTCCTTGCTTACAAAAAGCTTTCTCATGGAAAAACACGCAGCAAAATGTTACCATTTATGAGCGTTTAGATCGGGCTATCGGTCACCACACCTTTCTTAATGACTTCCCGCATAGCACTGTTTGTTATTGAAATTTTACTGTCTCTAATCATGCACCAATTCTCTTTAAAACAAATGAACGCACATCACCCCGCCCTTTTCAGTTCCGTTTCCAAAACAATTGGACTCTAGAACAGGAATCTCAAAACATTATTCGCAAGCAATGGGCAATACCACTAAGAGGTTCTCGATTTTTTCGAGTACAACAAAAATTAAGTCGTATAAAGATCGTACTCAAAGCTTGGGCAAAAACCAAGTACAAACATAATAGTAACAAATTGCTACAAAATGAAAATAAAATTAAACTCTTACAAGAAAATTTATGGAAACAACCTTATAATACTATCTGGATTAAACACATCAATCGTCTTATTACGCAACGAGAGAAACTGCCTCTCTGTGGGCAAAAACTTTGGGGCGATCATAGTCGCAAAAAATGGCTCACTCAGGGGGATCGAAATACAAGATTTTTTCACAACCGCATGAAACAAAAAATCGCTTCTAACACAATTTACAGATTGAAAAATGATTTAGATCAATGGGTTGATGAACAGGAGGAGATTTCTAAGCTTCTTATCTCCTCCTTCCAAAAACGATTTCAAAGTAACTCAAATAGTCCCCGTTCTATCGATCTTTCTTTCCTAAGAAAAATTGTCTCTGCTGAGGACATCTCATCCTTGTTAGCTCCTGTTTCAAAGGAGGAGATAAAAAACGCATTTTTTGATATCAATCCGCATAAAGCACTAGGATCCGATGGCTTTGGAAGCAAATTTCTCCAAGCCTACTGGCCTATCATTCAGAATGATGTATGTCTTGCTATAGAAAGTTTTTTCTTCCATGGAAAATTACCACCATCTTTGAATCATACCATAATAACTCTTTTACCGAAAATAGAAAATCCAGATATACCAAATTACTTTCGACCAATTAGTCTTATAAACACTATATACAAAGCAATTTCTAAAATATTAGTCCAACGACTAAGCCCCATCCTTCAACGGGAGATTAGTCCCTTTCAGAATGCCTTTACTAAAGACCGTTCTATACATGACAACTTACTATTGGTTCAAGAAATACTTAACACCTTTCAAAAATCGAAAAATAAAACAGGATGGTATGCCTTAAAGCTTGACATGGAAAAAGCTTATGACCGAATAGAATGGGATTTTTTATGGCAATGTTTATCCGCCATGGGTTTCCCACCGCAATGGATCAATTGGATAAAGGAGTGTGTATCAAATGTCTCATACTCAATCAAAATAAATGGTCACACTACAGAATGGTTCAAACCTTCTCGGGGCCTCAGGCAAGGGGATCCTCTTTCCCCCTATCTTTTCATCATCTGTATGGAAGCTTTCATTATGAAATTATCATTGGCTGCTTCCACTTCCAAATCTGGAATTGGTTTCAAAATTCAACCTCAGACACCGAATATTCCTTGCCTCCTCTTTGCAGATGATAGTCTGCTTTTTTGTAAAGCCACTTCAACAGCATGCAATAATCTCAAACAACAAATTGACGATTTGTGTACCCTCTCTGAACAATTAGTGAATTTCCATAAATCTGCCATCATTTTCTCAAAACAGATAAACTCGGTAAGAAAATTCTCTCTAGCCAGTCACTTCAATATGCTTCCAAACTCGTCCCTGGGACATTACTTAGGTGTATACTTTAGTTCTTTTACCCCAACTAAAGCTGATTACAATAATCTATTGCAAAAAACTGAACAACGTATCCAACATTGGGAAGCAGGCTTCCTTTCAAAAGCGGGTAGATGCACTCTTATCCAAAGAAATTTTGAAGCTCTCCCTTCTTATGTATGCTCTTCTTCGCTCTTACCTAGTTCTACTGCTCACACTATTGACAACCTTCATAGAAAATTTTTCTGGCGTCAACAGAAGGATAAGAATACTACACCCCTTATTGCTTGGGATACCATCTGTCAACCTAAAAGTCAAGGTGGCCTAGGCCTTAGGAAAACCCTCCCACTTAATAAAGCCTTCATTGCTAAACTTGGATCGAAGATTTTAACAGATACTCAGAGTTTTTGGGTTAACCTTGTTAGGAAACGATACTTAAAAACCCAAAGCTTCTTCACTTACAAACCTAAACCAAGCGACTCTCATATTTGGCGCAAAATCCTGGCGCAACGAGAAATCATTCGAAAAGGGATAAGATGGAAAATAGGTAATGGACAGAATATTTACTTCTGGCTGGATAATTGGTTATCTCATAAAAATCTTATCGAACTCACCAAACAATCATCTAACCAACTTGATTTAAACGTCAAACTCGCGAATTCATCTTCCCCCATGGCAGTTGGGATTGGATCAAACTAAGCACCCTGCTACCGGCCGATATTTTAGCAAAAATTAAAGGAATTCCGCTACCATCCACTGACACCCCCGATTCCCCCATTTGGGGCCCACCTAAACTGTTAATTTTTATCTGGCAAATATGCCATTCTAGTATTGGAGTTCGGAGTGTGTTCCACAACCGAAACATTCTACCAATTAATACATGCGCCCTTTGCACCAATCAAGAAGAAACCATAGATCACCTCTTCGGGTCATGTCCTAATCTCAATCAGTTATGGAATCTTCATGAACTTCGCACATGGCTTGGTTATTCATTAATCAACAAATCGTTGCTACCGTTTCTCCAAACCCTTAAAAAGGACAAAAACAAAATTACAAAATTAGTATACCTTTTATGGACCATCTGGAAGGAAAGAAATGATATTATTTTTAACAATCAAACTCTCAATCATTACAGAATTTTCCACAAAGCAAAATTTCTGCATACAGAATGGTCTGTCAGGACCACTATTGACCATAATGATTCTACAGGTACTCCATTTTCCTCAACTCACTCAACCTCCACTCATCCAACTCCAGCTACTCCACGTTTCATCCAAGTACAGTGGTCCCCTCCACCACCTTCGTCGCACAAACTTAATTTTGATGGCTCGGTTCGAAATGGCTCTGCTTCCGCTGGGGTCATCATCCGCGACTCACAAGGCAATCTCCTCAAAAGCATGCGCATACAACCTCGGCACTGCTCAGGTGTTCATAGCTGAAGCGACGACACTTCAAAAGGGTATCCTTCTCGCTATTCAAACCGGAATAACAAATCTTTACATAGAAGGAGACAATCTACTTGTTATCAACGCGATTCAAGGCAAATGGACACCACCATGGCAAATTGCAAACATCATAAAAGACATACATGAGCTTCTAGCATCGTTCTCCCACTGGAGCATCCAGCACATCTATAGAGAAGCAAACAAAGCGGCAGGACTGGATTGCAAATGTTGGTCATTTAATTGATGCGCCATTTATTATTGAAGATTGTACAAATTCGGCCTTACACTCAATCGTTGTAAACGATATATTAGGACCACCCCTCGTGCGGAGGGTCTCCTAATATTCTTTTTCCTTACCTTATAAAAAAAAAAAAAAAAATTTGATGTTGAAAATATTATTTTTCTGGAACAATAATTTAGTTTTGATAGATTTATAATAGTTAATTTCATTAAATTGTGATGTTTAATTTTGTAATTTCCTTAAGAGCAACAATGTAAAGACCATTAATTTTTTATACCAATGAAATTCTTATTTATGTCTTAATGATATTTATATGATAATAATAATAATAGAAATAATAATAATAATAATATTATTATTATTATTATTATTATTATTATTATTATTATTATTATTATTATTATTACAAATTGACAATTACAACGGTCGCAATACCTTTTCCAGATCGTTGCAATAGCTATATTACAGCATCGCAATGGCCGTTGCATTAGCTAGTCACCTAATGCAACAACAGTAGAACACCGTTGCATTAGGCCTCTTTGTCGTTGCATTAGGCCTAATGCAACGCTAACGGATGCAATGGCCCATAGCCGTTGCATTAGGTCTAATGCAACAGTTATCAGTCCCTAATGCAACGAATTTTTGTGTTGCATCTGCCCTTTGATGTAGTAGTGAAGATGAAGATCCCATGGCAAAGCGGATGATCCTGATCGAGAAGCAAAACCGGCGCTTGATGAAGCTCATGTCTCAACTCCCTGGAGCGCCCACGCCCAGCGTCGTCGAGCATCGAGACGGGTATGCAGCGTCTCCGTTCGTTGAGAAGATCTCCAAAGCATCGCTGCCAAAGAAGCTCAATCTGCCTGCCCTGAGTGCTACGTATGATGGTTCAACCGATCCTACCGAGCACGTTGCTCAGTACAAGCAAAGAATGTGGCAAGCGTCTATCCCGTGGCATCTCGTTGAAGCGTGCATGTGCAAGTCCTTTGGGGCTACCTTGACTGGACCGGCTCTCAAGTGGCTCGGATCACTTAAACCTGGCAGCATAGCCAATTTCTCTACTCTAGTCAACAAATTTTATGATAAATTTGAAGGCAGTCGTAGCCTAGATAAACAGATGAATGACCTCTATGGCATAGTTCAGGGGCCAGACGAATCTGTCTGCGATTACTATAATCGCTTTAATAAAGAAATGATTAGCATTAAAGATCTTGACACTAAGACCGCTATTGAATGTTTAAGGAAAGGTCTCATCCTCCGGTCCAAGCTGTACAATCGTCTGATGAAATATCCTTGCTCCACGTTTGAAGAGGTGAGGTCAAGAGAGCTGGCTCAAATGCGACTAGAGGAAGACGATGCAACCCTCAACACTATCTCTACACGCCACATGTCGGAGAGCACAAGTGATCGCAAAACCAATGTCCCTAAAAGGAGCAATTGGCGGAATCATCCCTATAGTCATCCTAACCAGGTATACAATGTTCACGATACAACTGAGAATGCAGGTATTGAGATCAAAACGGAACAACCGTCATACCCCGACATAGGGTCCTATGGATTCTCCGTCGACGTCGGAGGCGTTGTCAACGCGTTAACAATGATCGGAGCCCTCGTCCGTTGGCCAAGAAAGAGTGATCGCCCAGATGCTCAGAAGGATCAAACCAAGTGGTGCCAGTTCCATCACGACCATGGTCACAAGACGGAAGAGTGTATTGCGCTCCGAAGAGAAGTCGCGTTCATGCTGAACAAAGGGCACCTCCAGGATCTCCTCAGTGACAAAGGGAAGGCGTCCTTCGACAAAAACCCTTCCAAATCAAATCTGCCTGCGTCCCCTACTCACGTCAAGGTAATCAATGTAATCTCTGGTGGTTCAGACGTTTGCGGACTAACATATTCAGCAGCCAAAAGGCTAGCTAGAGAGGGGTCTCCCTCGTCCACTGTTCCTAAATCTTACAGGTCAGACGAGGAACGCAAGCTAGAAGCGATGTCAATTACTTTCGACGACGACGACGACGTATGCGATGAAGAGCACCACGACGGATTGGTCATCTCTTTGACCGTCAGTAACTGCTTGCTGAGACGAGTAATGGTCGACGGCGGGAGCTCAGCCAACATCATCTTCAAGAATGCCCTCGAAGGTATGGGTCTTTTTGATAAAGATATAACTAAAAGATCTACTGTCTTAGTTGGTTTTAGCGGAGAAGCACGGCAGACTGTCAGTGAGATCAGCTGTCGACCCTCGCCAAAGGAGTAAATCTTCCAACGAGGTTTAACGTCGTGGACTGTCCCTCCGCCTACAACGTCATCCTGGGGACGCCGTGGATCCACAAAATGAAAGCGGTCCCTTCAACATACCATCAAACGCTCAAGTTCCCTACCATATGGGGGTGTTCAAGAGATCAAGGGCCAACAGAAAGCTGCCCGAGAATGATACAGTTTGTCGCTAAAGCCCGCTAAGATGTCCATCTAGTAATTATTAAACGGATCAGCGCCCGACGCGCCCGATGAGCAGAACGTAGATGAAGTGGCATTAGATCCATCATACCCTGATCGTGTCGTTCGTATCGGAGCGACCTTATCACCAGATTCCGTAACCAGGTAATCAAATTCCTAAAACTAAACAGGATTGTTTTGCTTGGTCGCACAAAGATATGACAGGTATCAGTCCAGACGTCATTACCCATAAATTGAACGTCGATCCGGAGCATAAGCCAGTAAAGCAGAAACGACGCAAATTCGCTCCTGAACGGAATCAAATTATAAACGACGAAGTACAAAAATTGATTGACACAGGTAAGGTACGTGAAGTTAAATATCCTGACTGGTTGGCTAATGTTGTTGTTGTCAGTAAAAAGAACGGAAAAATGGAGAGTATGCATTGACTTTACAGACCTTAATAAGGCCTATCCCAAAGATCCGTTCCCACTCCCCCATATAGACGCAATGGTCGACGCGACGGCGGGACACGAGCTCTTGACGTTTATGGACGCGTACTCTGGTTATAACCAAATCCTCATGCATCCTGACGATCAGGAAAAAACAGTGTTCGTTACCGACAAAGGTATTTATTGTTATAAGGTTATGCCTTTCGGACTTAAAAATGCAGGTGCGATATATCAACGCCTAGTCAACCACATGTTCAAAGACCAACTAGGTGACACCATGGAAGTCTACATCGACGATATGTTGGTGAAATCCAAGCAAGCAAGCGACCACATCCAACATCTCTCCGAAGCATTCGACGTCCTACGCAAATATGGTATGAAACTGAATCCCACTAAATGTACGTTTGGAGTCGCTGCAGGTAAATTTTTAGGTTACGTCGTGACACAACGGGGAATTGAAGCAAGTCCCGATCAGATCAAGGCGTTAATCAACATCTAGTCTCCCAGAAACGTCAAAAAGGTACAAAAATTAACTGGACGTGTTGCGGCCCTTAATCGTTTTATATCCAGGTCATCCGAAAAGTGCCACATGTTCTATGACGTGCTGTGCAAAAACAAAGGATTTGATTGGACGCCAAGGCACGAAGAATCCCCGCAAACATTGAAGTAGTACTTAGCTTCCCCTCCGCTGCTATCCAAGCCCAACAAGGGAGAAACGCTACAGCTGTACCTAGCCGTCAGCAACATCTCAGTCAGCGCCGTTCTGGCGCGAGAGGCAGAAAGCCAACAACTTCCCGTCTACTACGTCAGTAAGTCTTTGTTAGATGCTGAAACCAGGTATTCTTCCTTGGAAAAACTTGTGCTAGCTTTAGTCACCGCTGTTAAAAAGCTACGACATTATTTCGAAACTCATATTGTCGTTGTTATGACTAACTATCCTATAAAAAGTGTTTTGTGTAGACCAGAATTGACAGGTCGCATAGGAAATGGGCCATCGCGATCAACGGCTATGACATCAAATACTTGCTGAGAACTGCAATCAAGTCGCAGGCTGTAGCTGACTTTGTGGCTGACTTTAGTCCAGAGCTAGAGAAGATCGCAACAGACGATGTTGCTCGTATCAACTATGTCAATCACGATGCGTGGATTTTATTTCTTGATGGATCTTCTAACATTCGTGGTGCAGGTCTTGACGTCGTCCTAAAGTCGCCACAAGGGGACAAGATAGTGCAAGCTATATGTTGCGAATTCAAAGCGACCAATAATGAAGCTGAATATGAGGCATTAATCACAGGAATGACTCTAGCGAGCGACTTAGGGGCAAAAGCGTTAAAGATCTATAGCGATTCATTGCTGATATTCAGTCAAATCAAAGGCGTATTTGCCGCTAAGGATTCCAAAATGGCGCTCTACTTATAAGTCGCATAAGGTAAAAGTAAAATGTTTAACCCTTTTGACATTATGCAAATACCAAGAGATCAGAACACACAAGCAGATGCGTTGGCTAACCTAGGATCGTCCCTGAGAGACGTATCATTCACCTCTGTCCCTATCATCCATATCACAACACCAACGACAAACAAATGCAAAGGCATTGCCAATGTCGTCGCAACAGTCCGAAGAAGCGATGATGATGACGTTCCATCAGAAGACGACGTCGAACCAGGAAGCGACAATGCCGACGCAATCAACAATGACAACCCCGCACACGACGAGGCACAGGTTAGTTGGACGAAACCCCTTTACGATTATTTAATTAACGATATACTCCCAAAGGACAAAGTAGAAGCACGACGAGTTCGCTTCAAGGCATCCAGATACATCATCATTCAAGGAGTGCTGTTCAAAAAGTTCGTCGCTGAGCTGTATCTGCGATGCTTGGAAAAGGACCAATGGGGGCAAGTCTTGCAAGACCTGCACGAGGGAACGTGCGGAAACCACTTTGGAGGACGCAACTTATCCAATAGAGCATTGAGGATGGGCTACTATTGGCCAACAATGAAGCAAGATGCAATCAGGTACGTCACCAGATGTGATAGTTGTCAGCGACACGCAGGTATGACACACAAACCCTGTGAAATTCTGCATCCAACTTTAACTCCATGGCCTTTTATGAAATGGGGAATGGACATAGTTGGTAAACTACCTTCAGCCCCAGGACAGAAGGTCTTTATGTTAGCACTAACTGATTATTTTTCGAAGTGGATGGAAGCAGATTCCTTCCAACAGGTACGCGACAAAGAGGTAATCTCGTTTATACATACTAACATTATTTGCAGGTTTGGTGTCCCATCAGAAATCAGATGCGACAATGGGTCGCAATTTATCAGTGACAAAATAAAGCACTTCTGCGACGAGTGGAACATCACGTTACTAACGTCGACGCCCAGATATCCTCAGGCCAATGGACAAGCTGAATCCAGCAATAAGACCGTCATAGACACATTGAAGAAGCGTCTCACCGCTAAAAAAGGCAAGTGGACAGAAGCATTACCAGCTATATTGTGGGCAAACCGCATGACGCCACGCACTGCGACTGGGTAAACCCCCTTTTTACTGGTTTATGGCTGCGAGGCAGTCTTACCAGCTGAGGTAACTATTCCAACTGCCAGGTACGGCTTAACGACAGAGCAGCAAAATCACGACGAATTGATCAACGACCTGGATACCATAGAAGAACTACGCGATGCAGCATTGGTACGCATGGCAGCTCAACAACAGATCGTCGCAAGGAGCTTCAACAAGACCGTACAAGCCAAGTCATTTGTTAAAGGCGATTGGGTGTTAAGGGAAGTGTTCCAAAACACGCAGGAGCCTAATGCAGGTAAGCTAGGTCCAAAATGGGAAGGTCCCTATCAGATTAATAAGTTAGTTGGCAATGGCGCCTATCAACTAATCCGACGTGACGGTACTATGGTCCCACGTAGTTGGAATGCTATCCATCTCAAAAGATATTTCTTCTAGATAAACGCTAAGTGAAGCTACATTTTGTGTTTTTTCGTCTTTTGTTTTTATTCAATAAGTGGTGATATGTCATCGTAAGGTCGTTGAAACACCAACGACAAAACATTACTGTTTGTTTCATTTTTTCAGGATTTTCCTTAGTTTCCAATAAGATTGCAACGTTTACTCGAAGCAACCAACAATGATTGTTTGAATAATAAGCCCGTAGAACTACAAGGCATTTCATACGGTGTCCATAAGGACGTTGTAAAGTCTAGCATCATCACCAGCGCTGTAAGACTTTAACATCAGTTACGGAAACTCAGAAGCGATTATAAACATTTGATATATTTGCAACAAGTAAGTAAAGCGTGTTTTGTGCATTTTCAATTTTTCATTTAACAAAGTCTAACGTATGCGACAGAGAAAGGCTTTCAAAGCGCCTGGTCATCGAACTCAGACGCCAGAAAAAGGGCAGAATATCTTAGCAAACGCAGTTCACGCAAAAGATCAGACAAAAGCAAATGTCATGACCATTCCCACGAATGGTCCAAAAAGTACATCAGTAGTGGTCGTTCCCATGAACGACCCAAAAGAGCAGACTGTCTATAGAAACCACGAAACTTTCGATTGTCTAGGAAAGCGAAAAGATAAAAGTTAAAACGTTAACTGACTACACGACGGGGTCGCCGGCTACGCTATCACCAGCAGACTTCTCCAACGTTTGAACTTCTGGGACAACGTCCTTCCCTAAGTTGTCGTCCAAAGGTAAATCAGACGCTGTTAACACGGCACCGGTAACAAAAATGTCATCCTCCTGATTTACGACGTATGCACAAGATTCCGCTGTTGCCAAGGTTGCATCACCTGGACCCGCTAAGTCCTTCATAGAACCTACCCATTTGAGGTACAAATCGATGTCTTTTTTAGGCTCCCATGACTCAGTGCGCTTCATCATGTATTAGTACATGAGTTTGGCTCTAACTGTGGTAGTCACCTCGGCCTTTATCGCGTCCATCTCATTCTTCTGTGTTGCTATCTGCACTTGCAGCGCTTTGATCTCGACCTTCGACGCATCCTCGACGTCCGCAAATTGCTTCCTTAGACTTTCTAACTCTTCTCCATTCTTCTTCAAAACTCCGTTCGTCTCCAGCTTTTCAAGATTAATCTTTTTTATCTCGGCATCTTTGTCCTTCATCGCTGTCTCATTCTTCTCTAGCCTTGCCCTCATCACTTGATGACTTCGGTAAAGATTCGACAGCTCCTTTTTGACCATCAGAAAATGCTGCGATGCCTGGCAAATCAGAAGTTTAAAATTAAGCGAATACCACGAAGGCATAACTGTTGCAATAGTATGAGTCACGTTTATACCTGGAAAATCATCTCCAGACCATCTGACATTAGACCCGGCATAGGACGATCCTTCAAGCGATCCTCAGCTCCAGGAAAGAGAAGTTTCTCCCCTTCAGGCCAGAGCGTCTTATTCGATGACATGAAATCGTTAGGAAAAGACACAGAGGGTCCTTCCTTGTCAAGAGGAGCAGGGAATTCAGGCTTACGAACTTTTGGTGGAACCGCAGTGTCCTCGTCGTCGACGTTAACGACGTCATGTGGAAGGCGTTTGCCAGAAGATGTGGTAGACGATGTAGCAGAACGATGCGTCTCCCTCTTGCTTTTCTTCAAAAGATCAGCCAGAGCGTGACTATCCAAAGAGCCCCTCTACCGAGATCGCGACGATTCTGTCGTGCAAGATGGTGAACACTTTAGTAGTCATTTATGGAAGCATTATACGGTGACATAGTTGTAGCAGATGCTTACCAGAAGCCATTGACGAGCAACTGCCTTGATCAACGCTTGATATCTTCTTGAACGACCGATTTTCAACACTGTACTCCAAGAACTTGGCGCACTTTTGCTTCGACTCTTCTCTGTGAGTAAACAATTTTGGGTCCAGACCTGCGAAAAAAATGACGTAAGAACAATGTTAACGACATGACGTTAAAAAATTGTAAGTAAAATTCACAAACCTTCCATGTTCCAGCCTCCGACCAAGAATTTCCCTAATTCTCCAAGAGACGATTTTTTCACAAAGATATAGCGACTCTTCCATCCTCTGTCATTCGACAGAACCCCTTCAACCAGTGCGTTTCTTCTCGCCCTGACATGCAAAGCTATCCTATTCTTTCCCTTAACCCTAATTTCATAGCAATACAGTAGATCTTGAAGAGTGAAAGGCACATCCCAGTTAGATGTAACCTGATCAATGACGCTAAGGACTCTCCAAGCTTGGGGCATAATTTGGCCGGAACGAATTTGAAACGCTTGCAAAAGCTCCCTAGCAATAGCCAAAAAAGGTAATCTAAGACCTATCTTAAAGGAATATTCATAAAGAACTACCCAGCCAGGAGGGCATTCCGTAGGGCATTCGTGAGATTCAGCATTTCTCAAAACTGTGTCAGTCGGTAAATCTCCTTTGTCTAAGAATTTCATTAAATCATCCTCCGACATAGTTGATTGTTCATCGTCAATTTCATTTTTCTCTTCGATTTTTTCTTTCAATTTATTTTTCTCATAATTTTTGGTGAAATTTTTAATGCTACGCCTACTCGGGGCCATGGATTTGAAGGAAAACAAAAATGTTTTAAGCAAATTGAAGACTAAAGTAGCGAAGTTTACCTGGTTCAAGGAGTAATTCAGGAGAGTTTCCCCGAAAAGCTCTAGAACAGCGAGACGGAAATTCAGGGGTTTTTTTTTGGAGAGAGAATGTTGCGTGTGACTTTGGTTTAATTAGCACAGCTTTTCATACCCTTGTTTTTAATGCGCAAACAGATATATTTTGAGTTAATTGCAAATATTTATCTCTTATCTTTTGGCATATGACTCTTAGTTATCTCTTGCAGAAAAGTTATCTTTTTGTGCTCTTAGCGGATGGAACGACTGTGTTACAATTGTCTTATGACTCTAACGTTATCCTCATTGCAACAATTGGGGGCAAATTGTTATTGCTGATTTTTGCAGATTGACGTTAACGTTGTAAGTTTATGACGCTGACACTGACAAAAGAGTTACGACGCATGGACCAGGTCAAAGAACAACGGATTGCCTAAGAATAAGGAGAACAGGGTCAAGGAATATTCTAGTTGGTTGAGCAAGCCCAGGTTCGTTTGAATGCTGCGCCTTAATTGTGGTGGAAGGTGACAAGATTCTAGCTAACCACTTCCTATATTTGGGGGCGCACGTTGAACCTGATAAAGCGATATAAAAGGACTAGAAAGTTAAAGCGAAGATTATTCCAACTGAGGCAATCAAGCTCAAGAACATACAGTTTATCTTTGCTCACAAAAACACCTGATATTTCACATAGCTATTTCCTTGTTTATTGCAATGGAAACATTGTACTTTGAATTGAATTCATTAGGTTGTATTGATCGTCGTTCCTTTCAAGTGACGATTGCATATAGTGGATTGGTAGACTCACATCTACTCGTGGTTTTTTCCCCATCTTCATTGGGGTTTTTCCGCGTCAACACTTCTTCGTGTCGCTTCTCTCTTTCATATTCCTCATATTTGCACAGCATACATTATATAAATCTGGTTGATGTCGTCCCGCATCAAATCTGGTCGTTTAAGCAGAAATAGGCATAAACAATGCATATTCCAACTCAAATAAAATAAAAATATTTGGAACGTAATTAATTTAATAAATTTAATTAGGATTTAATAAATGCTTTTAAAAAACAGGGCTATTACACAAATAACCTGTGGTAACAACAATAGTGGCGTCGCTGATGAAGTTTTTTTTGGGTTTGCCACGGCAGTCCACCTCCAGTCATCTCCAACTTCAGTTAAAGAATACTACTACAAATGATAAAGAAAGACGAAGAAGTGGGTAATTTTTGATATAATTGAACCCCTTCGTTTTTTATTAGTTTACCACTTTGCTATTTCAAAGTCAAAGTTTATTAACTTTGACCGCATTTTTACGATAATATACTACTTCCTCCATTCTTTTTTTATTGCAACAATTACCACTTTGGGTAGTTTCACATTTATTGCAACAATTACACCTTTGCTATAGAAAAAACTTTAGTTAACATTATTATACTTACTTTATCTTACTAAAACCATCATTAATTATTCAACAACCCATCTTTTATTGTTAAAGGGTACTAGTACTTTATTAAGTGTTCATTTCTCTCTCCTACTCTAGTAAATTAAAAGGTGCCTTTATATTTCCTCTGTCTTTTTAGTTGACCCATTTTCTTTGGGCACACTTGCGAGACACGATTTTGAACATTTTATATCTTTAATTATCAATAAGAAAAAATTACAAAAAGTTGATACTTGGAAAATATACATTGAGAAGAATATAACAAGATCCCATTTAAATATTTTTTTCTTCAGTACAAATCACATGAGATAGTCAAAGTCATGTATGTGAATAGTGTCGAAAGTCAAAACGGGTCATCTAAAGAAAACGGAGGAAGTGCTTAATTACCCACCTTTTTCACTTCCTTAGAAAACGTGCCCAAACCTATTGCTGCAATAGAAAAAGAACGGAGGTTGTACTTCATAACACTAGACATCATAATATGAGATTTTCTTTAAATACCTTCCCATATGTAGTTTTAAGTTATCAACTTTTTTTATAATTTTTCTTAATACACAATTAAATATTGACGGTCAAATGAACCGTCTTGGAAATTGTGAAAAAGTATAGGGGTAAACTAATGAAAATTATAGAGAACAAACATAAGAAATTGGATTTTTGGATACGTTCTACTGACTTGAATATATTTGAATAGAATTTCTTCGACTTGATTGGACCTGACTAGACTTGATTTTACCTTAAATTTGCACCAGACTAAACATGATCAAACCTGATTAGAACTGAAACTTATTTTTTCAAAACTAAGGATACACGCCCTTTGTGTCAATAAAAAGTACTTCAAAAAGAGGAGAGAAAGAGGCCGAAAAATATTAGGCATTGGCCGAGTCAAGATGGTGCAAAATGAAGGAGGATCAAAGCAATTTTGTGTGAGAAGATAGAAAAAAATGGGGGGGGTTAGTTATAAAGGAAGAGATGAGTAGGGTTCATCGGGGGTAATTGGTTATGTAGGGGTTGATAGGGATTAAAAGGCTAATTGGAGGTTTAATGACTAATAAAGTTGACAATTGTTTGTCCTTTAGAGCATGTGTGTGTATTTGTGCAATACTTGGGAGTTAATGGTGAATTTACAAAACATTGGAGGTATTTAGTGAATAAACCGAAAACTCGGAGGTATTTGGTAAATAATCTATTTAAATTATATACACGTATTCGAGGTGATCAAATGTGAATGGGTTTGGGCCGGGCCGCACCCAAAAAAATCGTCATGCACCCAAGAAAATCAGCCCATTATGTCAGGCCGGGCTAAACTTTGAGGTGCGTAAAACCCGTCACAAAAAAAAAAAATTAGGCCTTGCTGGATCCCCGAAAATAGAGCCTAAATTTTTGCCTAAACCCGTCATTTTTCGGGTCGGGTCAACCTTGATCAGCTCTAATCATATAAAAGAAAACCCTTTACCGACAACATGTTTAGCATGTTCCCGATTCCTAAGTATATTCAAAGTTAGGGGTACCCAAGGTTGTTTTTGTTGCTCATTCAGGGTTATTATGATCAAAGTGTACTACGTGCGACGGTTTTCATACTTTCAGTCATTAATGACTTAGACGAGGTCTTAGATGTTATGGGTTAAACTAATAAATACTATGGGTTAAAATAATAAATACTATGGATTAAACTAATAAATGTCTGTGTTAAACTGATGGATGTTTGGGTTAAACTAATATGTTCTGTTAAACTAATAAATGTCTGGGTTATGCTGATATATGTATGACAGGAGAGGAAGTGAAGCAAGCTATTTGGTCTATCCACGGTGACAGGGCACTTGGTCTTGATGGCTTTGGCAGCCACTTTTTCAAGGATTGCTGGCATATAGTGGGAGGAGAGGTCATACATGCTGTAACAGACTTCTTTCAACATGGCAGATTATTGAGTGAGGTTAACTCTACAACTATTACTCTTATTCCAAAGCTTATTTGCCCTAGTAATCTAAGTGACTATAGGCCAATTTCCTCTTGCAATGTCATTTATAAATGCATTACTAAGGTCATGTGCAATAGGCTTAGAGAGATTTTACATGACACCATTATGGAAAATCAAGGTGCTTTTGTACACTGTAGATATATAACGCATAACATCACGATTTGTCAAGATCTGGTTTGACATTATGGAAGGAGTAAGGTTAATGCCGGGTGTATGTTGAAAATAGATATGAAGAAGGCTTATGATACAATAGAGTGGGGTTTTTTGGAGGAGATGATTATTAGCCTTGGTTTTTCTAGAAGATTTGTGAGTCTTGTGATGGTCTGTGTCACCTCACCTAAGCTCTCTTTGATAATGAATGAGACTCTTCATGGATACTTCCCTTCTAAGAGAGGAATAAGACAAGGTGATCCATTGTCTCCTCTCTTATTTGTTATCTGTATGGAGTACTTGTCTTGGACTTTCAAGAATATTGGTGAGCCACCTGGGTTTCAATATCAACCTAGGTGTGCAGCTATGAAGCTCAGACACCTTTGTTTTGCTGATGATATCCTGCTTTGCTGTAAAGGTGACTTCTCATCTGTTCATCTTATGCTTAGAGATTTCAATCTTTTTTCAGAAACTTATGGGTTACAAGCCAATACTCAAAAGTTTGCCATATACTGTAGTGGCATGAATGATGCTGAAGTTGAAAGGATCTTAGCGAGCTCTGGTTTTGTTAGAGATTTTCTTCCCTTCAAATATTTGGGTGTCCCCATATGCTCAAGAAGAATTTCAATTAGTGACTGTGAGAAATTAATTGAAAAAATGACGCTTAGAATTCGAATTTGGAGCTCCAGGCATGTTTCTTTTGCTGGTAGGGTGCAGCTTACTAATTCAATATTGCTCAGCCTTCATCAATACTGGGCACAAGTCTTCATCCTCCCTAAGCATGTCTTATATGAAATTGAAAAGGTTTGTAGGGCTTTTCTCTGGTAAGGGGAATCCAAAGAGTGCAGGTGGCCTGGGTATAAAGAACATCCATATATGGAACATAATTACCCTAGGTAAATATGTTTGGGCTGTGGAGAAAAAGTTGGACAATCTTTGGGTGAAATGGGTTAATATTGTATACATCAAACATGATACCTGGTGGGAGTATGTGCCCAACAGCAATTGTAGTTGGTATTCGAAAAAGCTTTGCTTTGTCATGGAGGAAATCAAGAGATTTTTTACAGCACAACAGTTGCAACTAATGGATACTTACTCCATTATAGAGGTATGATGTAAGCTTACTGGTGAACATGAGAAGATTCCTTGGAGCACTGTCATATGAGAAAGAATGGCCATTCCCAAGCATAAGTTTTGTAGTTGGTTGGTTGTTCAGGAGAGGCTCTAAACCAAATCTAAACTTCATCATTTTTGTGTGAGCAGTGATGATTTATGTATGTTGTGTGGTGATCATGCTGAGACTCATTCTCACCTGTCTTTTTCATGTCACTTTAGTAAGGCATGCCTTACTTAGTTGAAGCTATGGTGTGGTATGTAAACACCAATTGTAGACATGCAGCAGTTGATTCACTGGCTCAGTCGCAGAAGAAGAGGCAGCAAGTGCAGAAGAGCAGTGCAGATTACTATCATTGAAGTTGTGGTTTACTTCATTTGGCAGACAAGAAATGAAGCCTATTGACTAGAGAAAGTACATAGTATAGAGTATACTGTAAACAACATACAAAAGATAGTGAAGTATAGGGTTACAAGTTGCATTCCTAAGGCAGTTAGTGTTAGTGATAGAAATTGGTTCGATTCCTTGTAATAGGTGGTTGTGTTTTGTGGCCAAGTTTTTAAACTTGGGTGTTAGGTTGTAATTGTTGATGGCTTGTGTAGACACATAATCGTGTCTCCCCATTTAAGGATTCGATGATGAAACATACCGCGGCATTAGTTGGCGCGACCCAACGGAAGAACAATCTAAAGAACCAACCCAAAATGTATTTTGAAATGATATTCTAAAGCCCAGTTAATTGTTCATGACGATTAATTGAATTTCAAGCCCATAAAATGTTTTAAAATCCATTTTAAAAGCCCAATCAAATATTTATTATTTTAATAGATATTTTTCATAAATATATTATTATCTTTGATAAATAAAACAGATTTTTAATCCGTAAAATTCCATCTCCGGAATTTTAGGGATAGAAAAGTATCTTCGAAAGACGTGCAAAGGAATATGCTCAAATATTCTCGAATATGCGCTAGACGCGGGGGCTGCGCTCAGTGCGACATGTGCGTCCAGCACATTGGCCATATAACATCAGGCGTGCCAATGAGCGCCTGACACGTGGATTTTGTGACTCACATAGAGTCCTACGTCAGACGCAAGTCTTGTGTGAGACGCAACTTTCTTTTTTATCTTTTCAAAACGCGTTTACAAGTGCCTAAACATGATTGGGCTGGCTGCGTCAGGCACACCAATGTGCACCTGACGCGTGGCTTGCGCCTGCCACGTAGGCTTGCGCCTGGCGCAAGGCTTGCGTGGAGCGCAAGTCTCTTTTTCCTATAAATACTCCGTGATTTCCCCGAATCAAGGACGACTTTTCAGATTATTTTTTACGCACACTAAAACTTCCGAATACTCAAAAATACTCTTCGAATACTTCAAACACTCAAATACTTTCAATACTCTTCAATACCTTCAATCAAATCTTCCTAATGCGTTCTTGGTTTCACGATTGCTCCGCCGAAAGATCGTTGCGCTCCTCAATCTAAGCCGCGTAGGTATAATACCTGAGGATCCTTGAATCAATTCTTTATTTTTATTGCTTTGAAGTTACTAACTATTTCTTTCATGATGCAGATCTTTAAGTAATAATCGCTCTCCTGTATATTCTAACCTATTCTCTTCTTTCTTTTTATTTATTTTTCATTATTATTATACTTGTCTGATGATTATATGCATGCTATTATGATTGTCCTGCTTTAATGCTTTTATAACCCCACATGTTATTTTTGCTAATCAAAGACCTAAATAAATGTTCTAACATTAATCAGATTAATTTGGACAACTTGCTAGGTTCCCTGTAATATTGATTGCCTAATAACATATCACTAAAAATTAGTCTTTCATGTGTTTCCTGAACCTACTTAGACTAAATATTTTTAGGGTGTTTAAAACATTATTTGATTATTCTTTGGCATAAAATCTGTAATGAATCGATATTTAGTAGAGGCCAACTTTGGGCGAATGTGGTTCATTATGACTATATTCGTACCCTCACCCCTGAACTCAATCTTTGGTTCATTTTGACCATCTATGGAGTCAGGACGGGGAAATCTACATTGGATAATTTGTCCCTATGATTTTCCTATATCCAATTAGGTTTATGATTCTTCCTTTAAAGAATTGTTGGCGACTTCTTTCAAAACAATTTTCAATACAACCTTTACAGTGGGGTAGTCAAATCTAATACGCGCTCACACCGCGTAGGCAAAATAAAAACACGCCTACAATTTGGCGACTCCACTGGGGAGGATTTTAAAAAAATTATTTTTTTTAAATGCGTGGGTGAAACTTGAAAAATACGATTCATTCTTATTTTTATGCCTTTGAAAAATATACTGTTTTGCATATGCATGGCTACTGTTCAGCCACCATAAGGACAATCTACCTTGCCTCATTAGCACATGTTCTATGTGTGAGGTCATCCCCGGCGGGTTTGCACTTTGTCCTTCCAAAAAGCTTCTTGAGCGATAGTGTTGGATCTTAGTCATAAGCAAACCTACCCAACCATGGCATTATTCTCTTGTTCCTGACTTGAGACTGGAGTGCGTCTTACACGTGGCCACCTCTTTAAGCAGGAGTACGAAGCGTGGGATTAATCTCTTAGTCATGGACCCTTTCAGACTGAACCTAAGCCTGACCAATAGTTTCAAACATAGAACTGGACTTTAGGTGGGAACTTTTGCATCCATGTTACATGACATTTATGTGTGATTGCAATTTTTGCATGCTAATATGCTTTACGCCCGAAATTATTGCAAATCGCGTCTAAAACAAATCGTCGTTTTCGCCCGAACCTTCGTCAATTTATCAATACGCGTGCCATAGATCATTGCGCCAAACGCATTAAGTTGCGCCTGGCGCAATGCACCCGTGCCAGACGCATAGGCTGTGCGCCGCGCGCACCAGTTGCGTGGCACACAGCCTATTCGTCCCATGCTTATTGATCTTTTAACCTTTGTTCGAGTCTAAGATAACAAGTTTGCATCAGTATAATATTCAAAAAAAAAAAAAAGGGTCAGTCTTTTCATGCAAGGTCGAATCTGTCCTAAAAAACAATGCATCTAAAGGGTCATTGTAGAGTTAGAGTTGTCATGCATGTCTACCTCTTCCCATCTTCTCCCTGCTATTCAACTAATCTTCCCTATCAATCCTACCCTATCATATTCATCAATTTCAAAAACTTACATTTTTCAAAATCAATCCTACACCCTCTTCTATTCTACCTTTTTCAAAAAGCATTTACTAATCATCATCATATCACGACATTTCAAAAAAAATTCTTCAAAATTAATTCATCATCTTTTACTAACAAAAGATAAAACAAGGGGTTCCTTTCAAAAATGAATTTCGAAAATTCTAAGCCTATTCCAAATACCTTCATTCAATCCAATCAAATCAATCCAATTCACTTGCATTCATTTTAGGCCCATATGCATTAGAAGTCCATTATGCATTCATTTTAGGCCCATGTGCATTTCAGTCCATACATTCACTAGCATTAGAGCCGATCTTAGGCCTATATAAGTCTAGTTCATTTGAAAATCTAGGCCCATCTGCATCTTTATGTGAAGTCTAGTCCAAATGTATCCCTAATCAATTCCAATCTAAGTCTAAGTGTAGTCCAATCCATATCTTAGGTCCATTTAGACCCAATTCATTCCCTAGTCAGTGTACGGACTATAAAATCTCGGTCTTAGGACTATAAAGTCAGTCTACGGACTATAAAAGCTCAGTCTTAGGACTATAAAGTCAGTCTACGGACTATAAAAGCTCATTCTTAGGATTATAAAGTTTTCCTAGGTCTAGTTTGCATTACATGTAAACCCTAGTCAGTCTACGGACTATAAAAGCTCAGTCTTAGGACTATAAAATCTCCCTGGATCTAGTTCACATTATATGTAAACCCTAGTCAGTCTATGGACTATAAAAGTCAGTTTTCGGACTATAAAAGCTCATCCCCAAAGTCTAGCGAAGCTAGCATAGTAATCTTTTAGTCTGTTTGCATAGTCCAGTCTAGTCCATGTCTGCATTTGCATATAGTTAGGCCCATGTCTCCATCATGGTCAAGTCTACACTAGTCCAAACTATAACCATTTCCATTTTCGTTTCCATTTCAAAATCATTTCCCATTCTCATTTCCACTTTCGTTTCTCATTTCTCATCTTCATTTCTCATCTCCATTTCTCGTTTCGAAAGCATCATTTCTAAAAAAATTCGAGGTCCATTCGATTTCTGTTCAGGACAGGTCGTGAGATTATAACTTGGGAGCGTCCGGCAGAGAGGCAACAAGGTCGACCTACTCCCAGACTCGTCAAGTGCATCCTCACATTTTCAAACGAATCCGCCGACTCCTCTGAATCATCATCTAAAATGGGGGACACTAATGAACAACTCAGTGCCATTATGGCTCAACTTCAATTGATGAACTCACGTCATGAGGACCAAGAGATTAAGGCGCTGAGAGATAAGCTCACTACGGAAGACGAGCAAGGCGGCACTCCACCAACCAACACAGAACTGAGATTTGAAAAACTCGAGCAATTGATCCAGTCAATTCCTGCACTCGAGAGTCAGGCTCATGTTCATGACATCATTGATCCTGAACTAAAGGAAAAACTCCCTAAAAAGGTAACACTGGGTGACCTCCCAAAATTCAAGGGGGTCGAAGACCCAGATGACCACTTGAGAGCGTTCTCCATCTCTATGGCTCTCAAAGGCATGAGCAAGGACCTGTTTGCTTATGTCTTTCCTTTGACCTTAGATGCACATCCATCCAAGTGGCTCAGATCACTGAACAAAGCCAAGCTGAATAACTGGGAATATATTAGAGAAGAGTTCCACAAACAATACATATATAATACTCAGCTTCCTATTGGCCTGCGTGAGCTGGAGTTGACTAAACAAAACTCCGACGAAGACTTCGTCACCTTCCTTAATAGATGGAGGGAAAAAGCTGCACAAATGATTGACAGGCCATCTCAAGAGGATCAAGTCCGAATGGTGATCTGTAATCTACAGCCTAAGTACGGAGAACATATTAAATTCCAACCTATAGAGTCTTTCACGAAGCTCTATAAGGTAGGCTTGTTGATTGAGGAAGAGGTACAAGCCAATAAGAACAAGGGTTCCAACAACAACAACTCTTTCAAGAAGAGTAGTAACAACCCTTCTAGCTCTAATGTCAATGCCCTAACTACTGAAAAGGGAGGTTATCAAAAGCCTCAACGAACATTCACTACATTGGGCATGACTTTGGAAGAAGCCTTCACTAGGCTTCATGTAAAAGGAGCAATACAGCCTATCGGTCCCACTCCAGACCGGGCACCTGAAAATAGGCACAAGAAGTGGAACCCTAATGCCTATTGTAAGTACCACTGAGGGAATGGACACTCTTAAGGAATACTTTGCAAGACATGGTTGAAAGTGGCAGACTCCCGATCCCGCCGGCAGCAAAAGTCAATAACAATAGCAACCCCTTGGGAATCATCACAACAGTGCAGGAGGCTTAGTCATTTAACGCTAGTTTTCTAGGTTGAGTCGGAGAGTCCCTCCTCTAGCTCCTTCATTTCATTTCCAATCGAGTCTATGTCATTTAGGTTTTTCTTTTATTTCTAATAAGCATTGTTTCATTCATTTTCAATTAATAAAATAATCGCATTTTCTTTTCATTTTCATTGGCCTTCCATCATTTTATTTATGCTCCTAGTTCAATGATGAAATTTAAATCACCTAATGAACTCGACTAACAACAATAATAAAAAAGATCTGAAATAAAAAAGAAAAATAAAAAAATGAGGACATACTTTGGATCAGGAGTTATCCCCCTATATCTTCCATTACCCTTTATAAGCCATCATTCTTAAACCATCATATCAATAGACCAAACAATTAACCAAAGCTCCACAAATATCCTTCAAGCCTTCCAATACCTTAAACCAAACTTGTGTGCAAGCCTTACTAGATAAAAAAATCAATATCAGGGAAAAAAATAAAATAATAATAATAATAACAAAGGTGAAAAAAAGATAAAAGTGCGAAAAAAAAAACAAAAGCAAAAGAAAACGCACAAGGCAAAAAGAAAAAGCCAAAAGCAAAGAAATAAAAGGTCAAGCTAGGGAGCTTGCACACGAGTTCTACCCCTCAGTCAAATCCCTTCGATTCATCAAACCTTTAATCCATACAATCCAAATCCATGATCCCCCATTAGCCCAACCAATTCAACCTTCATCTAAACCTCAAGCCTTAAACCTTTCAACCTTCCATCAACCCTTCTATAACTCCTTTTCCAAGGTATGTCCAAGCCCGCTAGGTTGAAAACCCGAAAGGGCGGCCTAGGCAAAAGTTAGGGCACAAAAAAAAATATAATAAAAAAAGAAATCAGATCGAGGACTACGAATGGTCTGATTCCGTAAGGATACGTAGGAAACCTCATCTCGAGGTCCAACCGCTTCAATAAAACAAATAAGTCAAAGTCTAATGATTTGACATTCTAGGATTTAGGAGCATACTCTTTCTAGATCCCGACATAGACCCGAGTCTGCACCTAGCCTCGTCAAAGCCTTTTCCCACCTACATTCATTTAAGTCACAAATTTGAACCTTTTTAATTTTTCAATCCAAGCTCTCCTTTTCCCTGAAGGACTCTCCGACAATTCCATGATTTCTGGCGATACTTGACTTTGCCTATATCAACTTCTCATAGAAGAATCCCCAGTACAATCCCCAGCGACAACTTGCAACGTTCAAGATAGATCAACTACATTCCAATATCAGATCAAGTACATTTCAATCAAGGCTCATAATGCCTAATTCAAGGCAAGCTCACACAAAGTGGGGGCTTCCTACGTGTGGTGGTTCCTCCGATTCAAATCAAACTCCCGAAAAGTTGTAATCCGCGGACCTCGTTTACGAACCCCAATTATTTACTAAAAATGATTTTCGAAAATCATTCTATCTATTTCTGATCATTCTATCATTCTACATATCCACATCTTCTAGCATTGCAAAACCCTGACCTTGCATTGTATTTCATACATTCTAGTCTTGCATAACCTTGACCTTGCATGACTTGTCATCCCATAGCTTTGCGTAACCTTAATCCTTGCATTGCGTCTTGTGCATCCTTAGAGAGTCCAAGTTTGCATCATTATTGCATCACTATGTGCTTCATGTGAGTTGTTTGCACTTATCTGCTAACATCTTCTTCTGCAGGTAATCAGATTGCTTGTAGTTATTGTCCTGCATACTAACTTTGTTTTGCAGAGACCGGCGGTTATAGATCAGTTCTAAACTGCAGAGCGTTTAGAATCGTTCTCCGTCCCAACACCGTATACTTTGACTATCGGTTTCCTGAGCCTCAGTCAAAGTGGGGGCTTCTGTAGACACATAACCGTGTCTCCCCATTTAAGGATCTGATGATGAAACATACCGCGACATTAGTTGGCGTGACCCAACGGAAGAGCAATCTAAAGAACCAACCCAAAATGTATTTTGAAATGATATTCTAAAGCCCAGTTAATTTTTCATGACGATTAATTGTATTTCAAGCCCATAAAATGTTTTAAAATCCATTTTCAAAGCCCAATCAAATATTTATTATTTTAATAGATATTTTTCATAAATATTTTATTATCTTTGATAAATAAAACAGATTTTTAATCCGTAAAATTCCATCTTCGGAATTTTAGGGATAGAAAAGTATCTTCGAAAGACGCGCAAAGGAATATGCTCGAATATTCCCGAATATGCGCTATTATGATTGTCCTACTTTAATGCTTTTATCACCCCACATGTTATTTTTGCTAATCAAAGACCTAAATAAATGTTCTAACATTAATCAGATTAATTTGGACAACTTGCTAGGTTCCCTGTAATATTGACTGCCTAATAACATATCACTAAAAAATAGTCTTTTATGTGTTTCCTGAACCTACTTAGACTAAATATTTTTAGGGTGTTTAAAACATTATTTGATTATTCTTTGGCATAAAATCTGTTATGAATTGATATTTAGTAGAGGCTAACTTTGGGCAAATGTGGTTCAATATGACTATATTCGTACCCTCACCCCCGAACTCAATCTTTGGATCATTTTGACCATCTATGGAGCCAGGACGGGGAAATCTACATTGGATAATTTGTCCCTATGATTTTCCTATATCCAATTAGGTTTATGATTCTTCCTTTAAAGAATTGTTGGCGACTTCTTTCAAAACAATTTTCAATAAAACCTTTACAGTGGGGACTGTGGAGTAGTCAAATCTAATACGTGCTCACACTACGTAGGCGAAATAAAAACACGCATACAGCTTGAAATATACATAGCTCACTTACTTATCAAAAAAAGATATATGTATGACTTAAAATGATAGATGTCAGGCTTAAACTTTCGTCTCAGTCATGTATTAGACTAAGACGATCTCACACAATGCTATTTGTATTATGATTTAACACTTGCATGTCGTATTAAATGCAATCTTTTCCTATCACATGAGCTCCCTTTATCTGTCTCTATAATTATAATTATATAAATTTAGGAATGAGTTAGACAGAGGAAAAATTTGTACAAAAGGCTTTAGACTTGAAAATTTTCGGTTTGCTCCTTAGTTCACCAAATATGAAAAAGTTAGATATTCCGCTACAACCAGTTCCAATCGGCTAGGTCTGATTTCCGAGCTATGTACAACCTTAATTAATATAGATAATGGATCACATATTCACATTGCAACCATTCTTTAAAAGTCCAAATACAATAATAAAAAATTTATAAATTGTTGTTCATTGTGCAGTAAAATAACGGAAGACTCTCAAGAACCTATTGCGAGTCAAATAATGTCGATCCAATCTTATGTTCAAATAAAGTATGCTAGAACTAGCAGCACATGAAATTCTAGTTGACTTGTCTGAGTCGTTGACTTCGTGCCAAATTGCGTAACGCGGTGTGCACTAAGAATTTGCGCTTTTAAGCTCTTTTTACAAAATCTTGGATGTAAATTTATATAACAAGTCTAACAATCCATAAACTTCCGATTCTTTTGTAAACAAAACTCAAATAACATAAAAAAAAAAGACAAAATGTCATGTAAATTTATATAATCTATGTTATTCTTGTTGAAATGAAGACAATGTCATTATCCATGTTACATAATAAGTTATGGTGTAACATGTTACACCTAACATGTACTCTTCGATATCTAAATAAGACATTAAAGAAAAAATACAATCAAATAAGATCAAATCAACTTCATTTTCGATAAAACTACAATTAACAAGATCGAATAATGTGGAGCATGCCCCTTGTATTTGTTGAATACAATCAAATAAGATCAAATCAATTTCGTTTTCGATGAAACTACAATGAATCAGATCGAATAATGTGGTGCATGCCCCTTATATTTGCTGAATCAAACATCTATTATTGGCGGAGCTATCTATCGTTATGACATAGTTTGGAGATGAATATTCTTGATTTAACCGTGTTGTACGCATCCGAGCTTTCAATACCTTCATGTTGATATCTTGAACTTCAACCAATGTTTCCATACCTACAAACAATCAAACTAGACTCACAACTACATAGGGGAGAAGGAGACCTCCACAAGAGAGCTACAAAACTAAACTTTCCATAGTCGGGCACAATAACTCTGATAAAGAGAGACAAACTTATTCAACAAAACAAGAGAACAAACTAGAAACTGGAAACAAGAGAGAAAAAGGGGAGCCCCTAATTAATGAAGAGGGGAAAGGGGAGAAGACAGTGCGGCAAGAGAGAATTAGGTTTAGGGAGAATAGGGGGGCGAGAGAAAATTATTTTGCGCTTTTAAGCTTAACCCAGACCCTTCATGGTATTGTCCTTCTTCTGTTTGTTTTCGCTCTTTTAAAAAAATTTCGTTTTTTTAAAAAAAAATTCGTTTCTTTAATTGTTATTATTTTATTTTATTTTAAAATGTATAAAATACAGTATTTTCATATACTTTGCATCTAGTGATGTTGCCTCTTGCCTAATAACAATATAATTTTTGCTTCTGAATATGACATCATGATGTATATTTCAATTATAAGTAATTTCAATGTTTTTTGGATTTTGGGTCCCGCCTTACAAAAAATCCACAAGTTTTGAACAAGAGTTAAAGACAATTAGTCCTACTCCATAGAGTTTTTTCAGAAAAAGACTAAGCTAAAAAGAGTCGTCTTAAATCCATTTCCTTTTGTTTGTTACATTTATTTTTCACATTTTCTTTAGTTTTGACTATTAATATCTTTAATTTTGTGTTGTTATATTCTTCAATAATATAGCATTGCAAATACACTTTAAAACAAATATAGCAAGATTTCACATACTAATCTTCAATCCGTCTTGCGTGGACCCGGTTCACATTAAAAATAGTGTGGACCAGGCCTAGACACGTGCCCCACTACAAACTAGTCACTCCCGCGTTCGAAAATCCGCTCGATTTTCTCTCTCTTCAATAAGATTCTCTCGCTCTAAAATTTTAACAAAAACAGTTGTTCAAAACAAACATACACTATATCATTTTAAAACACACTATATCATGTCAAAATACACTATCATATCAAACACTATAACGATCGATTATGATAATTTTGTGTAATATACAAATAAACTACACTATAACATTCTAAAATACACTATATCATGTCAAAACACACTATATCATGCAACACTATCATGTCAAAAAACACAGCAAAACACAATCATGTCAAAATACACTATATCATTTCAAAATACACTATATCATGTCAATATACACTATAACATGCAACACTATCATGCCAAAAAACTCAGCAAAACACTATCATTTTAAAATACACTATATCATTTCAAAATACACTATATCATGTCAATATACACTATAACATGCAACACTATCATGCCAAAAAACTCAGCAAAACACTATCATTTTAAAATACACTATATCATTTCAAAATACACTATATCATATCAATATACACTATAACATGCAACACTATCATGCCAAAAAACTCAGCAAAACACTATCATTTTAAAATACACTATATCATTTTAAAGTACACTATATCATTTCAAAATACACTATATTGTTTCAAAAATACACTATCAGGAGAGTGAAGTTATCAGATGAGAGAGAAGTTATCAAGATAGAGAAAAGAGGGGAAGACTGAACGCGGCAAAAACGGAAAGTTGTAATCATTAAAACTCACGTGAGATGGATAAGGTGCACACTAAGTTAGTGTGCACTCGGGTCCATATTAGTTTTTTTAACTAATCTTTTGCTCTACAACCATAAAAATTAAGGATGATTATTCAATGGCTACAAAAAAAATATAGCTATTGTCACAATTGAAATCTCAACCCTTTATTTTTATACATCAATCTTGTACATTGACTTAATTGGACCTTCAAAGTACAAAAAAATGGAGAAAAGTCATTTTCTTCATTTTGGAGTATTTCTTTCTTTATATTTTTTATCGCCATTAACAAAGATTTGTGGAATATAAATCCAATTAATATATAAAAATTATAATATACAATAATGTATAAATTTTAATTATAGTTTAATTACAAAGTCAACTTAATGAATGTTTTGGATCTAAAATTAGAAATAAATGGCCGAAATTATACAAGTTATGGTGGCTACAACATAATTTTATTGTAGCCTTTATAAAATTGTAAGTAATATAAATAAAGTCTAAGTCTAACCATTGACTGACAAATTTTCCACAAAATAATGATATGACGTTTCTATTTCAGAAAAAGGTTGAAACTTCTCAAATATGAAACTAATGTGAAATTGGAACTAATAAAATGTCTCAAATCCATCAGATAATTACATTTACACCTACAGTATTAAATAGATCACGTGGACAAGACTTAAGAGGTGAAAACGCAAGACTTCCCTCCTAATAAATAAATGACTTGTATTATAAGATATGCAAATTTCAGACTATTAGAGAGTAGTGTTTTTGGTGAGTCTATAGCTGTCTTGTTCTGGTGAAGAATCATATAATTTCGCCAAAAATCATCCATAGAATTGTGACCAGAAAAGCAACTAACCCTTAACTGTCATCATATGTAAACTGCTTATATATGCAATTATTCCCATCAACGCTCGTTTACACACGATACTGAAAACTATGGCAAAAGTTTCGTTCAGTTTGGCGGTTTTCATACTCCTCCTTATTCTCATAAATGGTATGTCTCTCTTTTTCTTGCATAAACGGTTGGTTTATAATTTTTTTTTTGATTTAATACTTTAATTGTTTCCCCCTTGATTCTGAATTTCTTCTTCTTGACCTTTAAATTTGTTTTTCTCCATATTTCTTTGATCATCTTTAATTGAAGAATTATAATATGATTAACCCTATGTAGATTATCATGTTTTAATTAGAAACGCTATTTAGATTGGTTGCTTTTAGTTGATTTCCCTCGTCGAACATCTGTATGATATTAACTTCATCATAATATAGTGAAATAATTAAACTATGCTATAATTTACTCATATAAAATATTGCCTTTTTTGTTCATGTATTATAATCGTAAATACGAGTCATAAATTGGACTAACAATTTTGTTCTTTTTCAAAATTAACAACGGCAATACAAATACTCAAAGGTGAAAATTGTAATGGAAATAATTATGTTTACACCAACCAACTATAGGAGAGATGATATTCATGTATGATTGAATATGTACTTTAAAACACCAATATAGAAGGTAAATTTCAATTTACGACGTTTTTAAGGCAAGTTTAGTTGTAATTTGGAGAAACAATGGAATTACATGAGACATTCTTTAATTGATATGCTTTTACAATTGCATGTCTTCCGCGGATGGCAAATAGAAAAATAATAAATTAAAAAATTAATGATGCATGTCTTCCTAGAGGATGAATGTGTTTGATGACTATGTTTTATATTACATGGATGTATTATATGGCAAACTATACAATAATATAAATGATATATTCTTATTAATTGACGTGTGCGTGATATGCGTAAAAACGCTAGGTATGATGTTTAGTGGCATTCCAATAGTAGAAGCCCGAAGCCATAAGCAAGATAGCGGTAAAAAAATGGCAGAGCACAAAAGGATTGATTGCTCGAGTAATGAATATTGCGATCCATTTTCTCCAAAAATTGCGTTGGGTTGTCAAGAATCAGGAAAATGCCAAGAAAGGTGTAACCAATTTGGTGGCGTCTTTTTGTGCTCCGTTCAACAAGGTTACTGCAAATGCGCAATGGAGACTTGATTACTCAAGCGTTGACTTAGATCTCCTTTTAAAAGTGTACTTAGTCCAATTTTCTTTTTTTCACGTAAAGAAAGTTCCTAACTTTTGCATGTTCACACTTTCTCTGTTTTGTTTGTTTGTGTGCATTATATACAAGGCAATGAATGATACTTCAATTCATATATCTACTATGTTGTGACTAATGGGTAAAATAAGTAAATATCCACTAATATGGATTACATTGCATCTTAAATGCAAGTATAAGTTAGACATATTTTTTTAAAAAAAAAAAAATATTTAGGGGAACTATGAGTTACCACTGTTTTTTTGACATCGAGAAAATTTACATTACTTAAAAACGAAATTACAACCTAATGCTATTACAACCAAACATAAAACATAAAGCAATTACGTAAATACTAAGGCTTTGTTCTTTTGGATTTGAATAAGTCGAACGAATCGAATCGAAATGAATAAGTCGAAGCGAACGTACGAAATGAATAAGTCCGAACCGATCCGGTGCAGATTGAACCGATCCGAACCGACCGAAATGAATAAGTTCGAACCGAACGAACGAGAAATGAATAAGTCGACCGGGCGAACGGTCCGAATCGATCTAATCGGGCGAGCCGAACCGAATTGAGTATTATTAATAATCACAGGTCGAATAATATTTTTATCATCACTGATAATGATAATAATAAAATAATATTAATGATAATGATAATGATAATGATAATGATAATAATAATACTAATAATAATTCTAATAATATGCATAATAATAATATTCTTATGAATTGAGTAATATTAATAATAATATTAATACTAATACTAATAATATGCATGATAATAATAATATTCTTATGAATTGAGTAATATTAATAATAATAATAATAATATTAATACTGATAATATGCTACATTGTTTAAACTTATTTATTTGGAGTTCTTCACCCACCAAAAAGTAATACTCCCTCCATTTCCAAAAGTTCTTCCTACTTTAACCAATTTCCTCTCACAAAACTATTCAAAATAAATCGGAGCGAGTATTACTTTTCTATCTTTCGCTTATTTCACCAAAAATTACTCTTTTTATCACTTATCTCCCTTATTTTATATTCAATGGGTCAAAAAGTACCCTCCAAAAAGTTTAAAAGTGACATTGCCAAAAATCTTAACAATAATAATAATAATAATAATAATAATAATAATAATAATAATGATAATGATAATGATAATGATAAGAATATAATAATAGTAATAGTAATAATAATAATAATAATAATAATAATAATAATAATAATAATAATAATAATAATAATAATAATAATCATAATAATAACAACAACAACAACAACAACAACAACAACATTAATAATAATAATGATAATAATAATAATAATAATAATAATAAGAGGAGCTTTACTTGTTCTTATACCCTACCTAAAAAACCAACTTGTTGCTGATCCAATCCAAATGAACCTTATCTTGGGCGACATTTGGTGGGTTTGGGTAATATGTCTTGTCGAAAAAGACATAATATAATGAGAGAGTCTGTTTGGATGCTGAACCCAAACGATCTTCAGAGATAGATTGCTGCATTTCATCTTGTTGAACCCTTTGTTCACAAGATGATAATCTCAAGGTCCGTGAACATAAATTTCTTCATGGGATTCTACTGATTGAACTACCAAAGAAGCCACCTCCTTGGTGAATTCTGACCCTACATCGATAGTACCCAGAATTTTGCCTTATAAGGCTGAAACTCAAAATGCGTGGAGGTCAAAACTTGCCCCAAACCAAATTGGAGGGCCTCTCACAAGATGCATTTTTTTTATGTGTGATGACTCCTGAAGTCATCAGATCTTTATCCTCGAAACTAGAAGCTCGAGCAATAACATAAATAATTCCTATCATAGAATGAGAACTACCTCTCATCTTATCCAACATTCAGACTCCTAAAGATGCTTAAGAATCAAACAAAGCCAAACTCTAGGAGCATCTTCACTATAGATCGGATTTCCTAGATCATCCCTCGTCATAGGAAACCAAGATCCTTCTATGGCCCACCTAGTACTACTCACCATCATCCTAACACAACCATAAACAAAATGGCAAGGATAATTGGATGTGGATACGACTAAATTAAGACTAAAACTGAAAACGAGACCGAAACAAATTGAAGGACTAATCACCATAGCCAAAAACAACCTTCGATTACTAGGCTTCACTATATGAACTTCACCGATGCTTCTCAAGATAACCGACCACACCTAAGCCACGACAACAAACCAAACAGGGGCGGTGGCAATTGGCAAGACACTCAGCCGAACCGACCAACCAAGCCACAACATAACAACGAATAGGGGAGGGGGAAGGCGAAGATGAACTGAAATACCTAACAGGAGATGGGGAAGGGGAAGCCGCACTCAAAACCACCAAATAGGGGACGGGGAGGGGGGTGACGCACTGAAACTAGGAACGACGGAACGCTAGGGGGAGGGGGGAAGAGGACACACATCAAAAACAACGAAACACCTAATAGAGGAGGGGGATGGGGGAAGGGGAGACGGGGATGCACGACAGCAAGGAACCGGACACGGGACTGGGAGAACGACGCAACACTAGGGGAGGGGAGACGCACGAACGACGAACCACTAGGGGAAGGGGAGACGCGCGAATACTGAATGAAAGGGAGGGGGAGACGCATAACGGTACGTACTAAAGGACAAGGGGGAGGCTCGCCGACGACCGCTAGGGGTGTTCATAAATTTCCGATCCGGTCAATCCGATCCTTTTTTTTCAGATATCCGATCCGATTTTTTAGTCTTCGGAAATTTTGGATCGGATATCCGAAAATTTTCGAATCGGACGGATCGAAAATTTTCATTTTCGGATATCGAAAATATCTGAAACATGGGAGTTTTTCAGATTTTTCCGGATATCCGATCCGAAATATCTGAAAATATCCGTTTTCAAGACCGGATATCCAAAATATCCGGTGATCCGATATAAAACTTATTATATGAACTTTTCCTTTGAAAAATTCAAATTTCTAGTTGTGGGATATCCGATCCAATCAGAAATTTTGGATATCCAATTTTTTCGTATCGGATTCTGACCGCATTATTCCCGAATCGAAATTTTCAGATATCCGAAATTTTTGATCGGATCAGATAGGAGTATTTGAAATGAACACCCTAGCGACCGGTAGAGCGGCGCACTCAAGCCGGCTATAGGTGAGCCTGCCTGGGTCTCGCTTATAGGGTTTGTGTTTTGGGGAAAATTTGGAGAGAGAATAGGGTTTGTGTTTTGGACGCTATTTGGCGTGTTTAACGTCGCTAAGGTTTTCAAACAAGTTAGTTAAAGAGTTACCGTGGTTGACAATGCAAAAAACCTATGTAAAATTTGTCTCAGATATAGTTTCTATGCATATGCAATAGAGTATTAAGATATGAGAAAGTATCATATTTGTTTCTGCTAAGAAATTGAGGATTGTAATTGGATGAGATATGTGATTTGGGCCCCCAGATTGTTCGCCTGAGCTCCGATGTCCTTATGCCTGAATCCTGCAAAACAAAGTCAGACTACCCCGGGGGTGTTTCCGGGATCGCCCCTCCGACGCTCAAGTCAGATGTGATTGAGGTAGAGAGAGAAGTCAAGTCTAGAGAGAGATGCTCTAGTTTGTTAGGTGAGAATTGAATACCTGTTCATTGATGAGGCAGTTGATTTTTATAGTGTTGGGGATTTCCCAGATAGGCAACATTATTCAGATGGGCCTTTTTGGTATCAATGGGCATGTTACCTTTTCAGGCAATGATTGCTTCAGCTTTTAGAGGCTTCCCAAATACGGGTGATTAGGTCAACTTTCAAGTGGGACCCACAGTTGCCACCTGTCCCATGCTTTAGCTGGCCTGTGCTTCCTTATGGGGCTGCTGATTAAATGAGCCAAAACAATTAGCCCCACGCCATAGATAGGGGATCACGGAGATCGGCGGAGGGGGTCATGCGTGGCGGAAGAGCGGTTATCCTATTTCCGACTGGAAGCAGATATGCCGACCGGGTCTCCTTCTGGCTGGGAGTAGGAATGCCGACCGGGTCCCCTTCTGGCTAGAAGTAGGAACGCCGACCGGGTCTCCCTCGGGTCGAAAGCGAGATAAGCCGACCCGGGTCTCCTTCGACTATGAGTAGCCGATCCGACCGGGTCTCCTTACATTTGGGAGTAGGAGCGCCGACCGGGGTCTCCTTCTGGCTGGGAGTAGGAATGCCGACCGGGTCCCCTTCTGGCTGGAAGTAGGAACGCCGACCGGGTCTCCCTCTGGCTGGAAGCAGATAAGCCGACCAGGTCTCCTTCTGACTATAAGTAGCTGATCCGACCAGGTCTCCTTCTGGCTGGGAGTAGGAGCGCCGACCGGGTCTCCTTCTGGCTGGGAGTAGGAATGCCGACCGGGTCCCCTTCTGGCTGGAAGTAGGAACGCCGACCGGGTCTCCCTCTGGCTGGAAGCAGATAAGCCGACCAGGTCTCCTTCTGACGATAAGTAGCTGATCCGACCAGGTCTCCTTCTGGCTGGGAGTAGGAGCGCCGACCGGGCATCCTTCTGGCTGGAAGAGGGAATGCCGACCGAGCCATTTTTGCCTCATGGAGGGAATGCTGACCGGGTTGTTCTTGCTTCATCAGGATAGTACCGACCGGGCTACTTCCTTTTGGAGGAAGGGTGCCGACCTAGTCCTCTTTTGCCTCATGATGAGGATGCCGACTAGGTCCCTTCCTATGTGGCCAAGCAAAGTATGGAGCCGTTCGGACGAGGGGCTAATGAGCCCCAAGATGATCCGAGGGGGTGCCAACTGATACTTGGCCATTTTTGACCGAGTATGGAAGTGACTCGGCAAAGGAGGGAAGCTCCTGTAGGCCGAGTAGGGTACATGACCACTCGGATGAGGGGCTAATGAGCCTCAAGTTGATCCGAGTGGGTGCTAGCCGATACTTGGCCGTACTCGACCACGTATAGAAGCGACTCGGCAAAGGAGGGAAGCTCCTGTTGGCCGAGTAGGGAATGGTGCCACTCGGATGAGGGGCTAATGAGCCCCAAGATGGTCCGAGTGGGTGCTAGCTGATACTTGGCCATACTTGACCAAGTATAGAAGCGACTCGGCAAAGGAGGAGGGCTCCTGTTGGCCGAGTAGGGAATGGTGCCACTCGGATGAGGGGCTAATGAGCCCCAACATGGTCCGAGTGGGTGCTAGCTGATACTTGGCCATACTCGACCAAGTATAGAAGCGACTCGGCAAAGGAGGAGGGCTCCTGTTGGCCGAGTAGGGAATGGTGCCACTCGGATGAGGGGCTAATGAGCCCCCAAGATGGTCCGAGTGGGTGCTAGCTGATACTTGGCCATACTCGACCAAGTATAGAAGCGACTCGACAAAGGAGGAGGGCTCCTGTTGGCCAAGTAGGGAATGGTGCCACTCGGATGAGGGGCTAATGAGCCCCCAAGATGGTCCGAGTGGGTGCTAGCTGATACTTGGCCATACTCGAGCAAGTATAGAAGCGACTCGGCAAAGGAGGAGGGCTCCTGTTGGCCGAGTAGGGAATGGTGCCACTCGGATGAAGGGCTAATGAGCCCCCAAGATGGTCCGAGTGGGTGCTAGCTGATACTTGGCCATACTCGACCAAGTATAGAAGCGACTCGGCAAAGGAGGAGGGCTCCTGTTGGCCGAGTAGGGAATGGTGCCACTCGGATGAGGGGCTAATGAGCCCCCAAGATGGTCCGAGTGGGTTTCTGCATTTCGGGTGATATGGCTGTGCCCATTTTGCCCGACCGTATGTGCCTGTCCTGAGATGGCCCCTCTTGATGCTTGGGATGTTGGGACCTTGGGTATTGGCCGAGTTAGAGAGGCGCCATGAGTACCTTCAACGCTTCATCTTCCTAAGGTTCGGAACGCTTTTGGCTCGAGTTGCCTGGACCCTTCATAAGATGGGCTGAGCAGGTCCAGTTGGGCCTCAATTTGAGGCCCATTTAGGCAACGCGGGGGGGTTTGCGTTGCACATCCCCCAATGTATTCCTATATATGTATGAGAGGGGAGAGAAGTTGAGGATCATTTGTTTATTTCCTGATTCTCTCTCTCCCAAAGATCTCCAAATCTTCTCTCTTCTCTCAAGTTCCTCTCCCAGTTTCTCCGTCCGACCAGGTACGCTTTTGTTGTTTTAAGTTTTTCTTTCTCTTTCTTTTTCTTTCGAATAACCTCGGCCGACTCCCTTGTTAATAAATAATGGGAGATTCGTCCGAGTCGTCGACACCTCCGGCTTCACCTCCCTATAATTTGGCCGAGGAGGTGAGGGGGATGGGAATAACTCTGGTGTCGACGATAGTAAACTGTCCCGACCCCTCGGCTGTGCCCGACGCGGTTGCTCTCTCGAGTCCGTCTTCTTCGGTGGAGGATGAAGCCGAGGGAGTCATTCCCTTCCCTTGGGAGGTTTCATTGGCCTATCCTCCTTCAAGGAGTTACTTAGATAAGTATCTATCTTCTGATGTAGTGAGGGCCATGCCGAGGGGAGTAGGAGAAGCATCCACATCGGGTCGGGGATTGGAATATCCCGACCTTGATCCAAAAAGAGGTCCAGGCTCATTCTTTCCCGAGCCGGGGGTGATTAAATCGCTGACCGAGGACCTTCGGGGTACAGCGACAAGGTTTCAAATAAAGGACCCCTTCTACTTGGTCCGACCAGAGGCCCACCATACCGTAATCTCGCCCCCTCCCGGTTGCGTTGCAGTGTACTATAAGTCCATGGATATGGGGCTTCGGTTTCCTTTGACCCCTTTCGTGAAGGAGTTGTTGAACGCCTATAACTTGGCGATCTGCCAAGTCACCCCGAATTCCTGGGGCGGAATCAGTGCCTTCCAAGTTCTGTGCAATCTTATTGACGTTCGACCAACCCTCAAACTATGGAGGCACCTGTATAGGTTGGTCGAGGTTATGGCAGCCAAGAACGGACCAGGTTGGTGGAGCTTCCAGATCCGACCGGGGTATCGAACCGTGCTCAATCTCCCCACCTCCCAGAAAGGGTTCCGCCGAGAATTTGCCTTTGTGTATTTTGGCGGGGACTGGGGGATTCCTTTGGTTCCACCCTCGGATGAACCCCTTGTTGCTTTGAATTACCGAGTGGGTGATCTAGATGACGAGGAAGGAGCCGCGGCCTGCTATATGCAGACCGAGGCGAGGATCGTCAACGGGGGCGAGGTATTCGTACCCGGGCAATGGCTGCCCGACTGCAAGCTTTTCCGAGACGAGCATTTTCTCTCGGCTATGGGTCTAAGCTCGACCTTCCCAAAGGGTAATTTGCCGGGGAGGAGGCTTTGGGTGGTCGGTATGACGATTTTTTAGTTTTTGACTCTCTATTTTGGCTAACTCTTATCTTCTTTGTTTCGAATTTGCAGAACCTGCCCGAGCGTATATTGACGAAGTAGACCCAGTGATGGCAGATAGACTGAACGTGGCCGCTATGAGGGCCGCTCGGTTGAAGGCCGAGATTGCGGCTAAGTCGTTGAAAGTCCCCGCCCCTCCCAAGGTGAGAATAGCCTTTTCTTGTTGCTACTTGTTTTGGCTGACCGATCATCTATTAGGATGACTAACTGTCTGCTTCTTCCTTCAGGACCCTGCAAAACCGAAGACCAATAAGAGGAAGGAGCGGTCTTCGGACAAAGTGGCCCAGACAGATAAGGCGGTGGCTCGGGCGAAAGCCGAGCGGGAGAGGGCAAAGGCCGAGCTAGAGGAAGCCCGAAGGAGTATATCAGTAGAGGTCATTAGCCCGAGGAGCCTTGCCAACAGGCCGACGGGGGTGACATCTCTCTGCATTCTTCCGACTTCCGACCCGTCGGGAGCCCCCAATACACTCCTCTGTCCCCTTTTCAGGACCTGCCTGGGGATAGCTCGAGGGGTGCGGTGAGGCCAGCCGTTCCTTTCCCGGGGCTGAGTCGGAGAGAGAAAGATAAGCGTTGGACTTCCGCCCTTGAGCATATATACACTCCCGCCGACCGGGAGTATATCGAGATTACTCATGGTCCTCACGAGACCAACGAGCTCTTCCGATCGTGGCTCGATGTAAGCAATCTTCAACCCTTTTCTTTTACTTTTTACTCCACTATTTCTAATCCTTCTCTTTCGTTTCAGTTTTCCGCTCGGATGGCCAATGTGGCTCAGAATCGGGTGAGCTTGGCTGAGGAAATTGACGGCCTCAAAGAGAAGGCCAAGAAGCATTTTGATGAGGTATACCAGGCCAAAGAGGCTCAGCGAATTGCCGAGTCCAAGCTGGAGGATGCGGAGGCTGCTATAAAGAAGGATCAGGAGGGCTTTGCCGCCGAGCGCGAGAAGTGGGCGAAGGAGAGAGCCGACCTCACCCTTGCTCGAGATTTGGCCAGAACTGCCAGGGATGATGCCCTGACCAAAGTGAACGCGGCCGAGCAGAAGGTGGCCGAACTTGAGGCCAAGTTGGTGAAGCTGGAGGGCCAAGTTAAGACTGAGGAGCAGTGGTTCTCCGACTGCTGTCGAGGCTTATGCCAACGAGGTCGACAGCGCCGCTCATAAGATGGGGGAGGACGAGGCTCTCGACCGGCTGAAGAAGGTCCTGGCCGAGTCTTACCCAAATCTGGTCTGGGCGGACATTTGGTCGAGCTACCAGATGTCGATCGATGCTGAAAATGCGGTTATTTTGGCTCGGCTGGAGGCCGAGGGGGGTGAAGAAGACGATGATGACGAAGAAGACGAGGAGGGCCGAGTAGATGTCAACGTCGTCGATGGTGATGATGTTGATGATGATGCTGATGCGGCCGACCAGGTCGGTCGGGAGGAGGAGCTAGTCGGCGATAACGCTGATGCGAATGCCGAGAGTGTAACTGATCCCCCTCCCTCTAACTCTTAGGCTGCCTTTGTACTTAGTCGTTTTTGTTTCTTCTTTGTAACGCCCGACCTTATTTAATGGAACTTGGTCGTTTTGTCTTCTCATTCTGTCTTTTCTTTTCTTATTTGTTGATTGCAATATTGTCTGACTAACTTTTTAATCCACCTGACTTGTCTGCATAGTCGAAATTCCGACCAACAATTATTTTCATTAGAAATTTAAACCGTTTGACTGGCTCAAAATTCCGACCAACAATATTCTGCAGGAGAAAACTCAAACTGTTTGACTGGTTAAGTTCATCATTTACAAAATGCCGACCGGCTATGGACTGAAAAATTTCCAATTGTTTTTGACTGGTCAAGTCCTAATTAGCAAAACGCCGACCGGCTCGAAATTCTGACCAACAATATTCTGCAGGAGAAAACTCGAACTGTTTGACCGGTTAAGTTCATCATTTACAAAATGCCGACCGGCTATGGACTGAAAAATTTCCAAGTGTTTTTGACTGGTTAAGTCCTAATTAGCAAAACGCCGACCGGCTATTAGTTTTTACAATGTATGCCCCTATTGCAAATAACAAAACTTTATACATGGTATTTCTTAAGGTTATCGCCATTCCAAGGTCGGGCAAGAGGGATGCCCTCGGAGGACTCTAGTCGGAATGTGCCGGGCTTGATGACTTCTGTGACTTTGTATGGGCCATCCCAGTTAGGTCCTAGTTTCCCCTTCAAGTGTGAGAGCCCGGTGGCTTCGACTTTCCGAACAACCCAGTCCCCGAGTTGGATTGGGCGGGTCCTCACTCGGCGATTAAACATCCGAGTGATCTTTTGCTTGTACCGAATGGATTTTAGCAGCGCGTTGCCCCTTGTTTCTGGCAACAAGTCTAGGTTGACAGGTTTCTCTTCCTCGTTTGTTTCATACTCATAGAAGGTCATCCGAGGGGAAGGGATGCCTGTTTCGACTAGTAGGACAGCCTCACTCCCGTACACAAGGTTGAATGGCGAGTGACCTGTTGCTTCTTTGGTCGTAGTTCTGGCCGACCACAGGACCCCAGGTAGGTCATCAACCCATGCTCCTTTGGCAGCTTCCAAGGATTTCTTGATTCCCTTGAGAACTATTTTATGCTTGCCCGTTTGTTTGTGGTCGGGATACTGCCGAGAATTTAGTGTGTATTCCGAACCGAGCACAATAATCTCTAGTAGGGCCACTGTTGAATTGTCGCCCATTGTCGGAGATTAGGACTCTGGGGACTCCGAATCTGGTGATGATGTTCCTCCAAATGAACGCTGGAACTTGTCTATCCGTGATGGAGGAGAGTGGTTCGGCCTCAGTCCATTTGGTGAAGTAGTCAATGGCGACAATCAGGAACCTTCTCTGACCTGAGGCTGGGGGAAATGGTCCGAGTAGGTCCATGCCCCACTTGTCAAATGGCAAGACTGCTTGAATTGTTGTTAGGGGGGTGGTCGGTGCTCGGGGAATGTCAGAATGGATCTGGCAGGATGGACATCTCTTCACCAGCTCCTGAGCGTCGGTTTTCAGAGTGGGCCAGTAATATCCAGCTCGGAGCGTTTTTCCAGCTATGGTTCTCCCTCCTTGGTGACTCCCACAAGCCCCTTGGTGGATTTCCCTGAGGATGTAATTTCCTTCTTCAGGGGTGACACATTTAAGAAGGGGATGGGTGAAGGACTTCTTGTAGAGCTGATTCTCATGCCATAGGAACCATCCGGATTTGTGTTTGATCTGATCAGCCTCCTTGCAATCCTCTGGTAGCTTACCGTCCCTCAAATATCCGACTACCTCATCCATCCATTCGGATGTCCGATTCAATACAAGTTCTTTGGCAGCGTTGACGCTGGGCTGCCTGAGGACTTCCCACATGATTGTTCGGGGAGCAGACCCTTCTGCCGAACTGGCCATTCTGGCCAAGGCGTCCGCTTGCTGATTTTCCGACCGGGGTATATGGGTGATACTGAACTCAGATAGCTGCTCGATTATTTTCTGGGCCCTGGTCAAATACATTCTCATGTTGTCTTCTTTGGCCTCATATTCCCCCGATACCTGACCCACTATCAACTGTGAGTCGGATTTAGCATTGATCACGGTTGCCCCGGCCACGATGCACAATTCCAATCCGAGGATCAGAGCTTCATATTCCGCTTCATTGTTGGAGCTTAGGAACTCAAATTTGACTGCGTATTCCATTTTTTTCTCCGACCAGGGCGTTTGATGACCCGGTCCGCTCCACGGCTGTCTTTGTAGACGAGCCATCCACCTGCAGCTCCCAGCTATCTTGTCTGCTGATTGGGGGCCTGGAGGTGCACTCTGTTATGAAATCAGCCAGAGCCTGGGCTTTGATCGCCCTCCTGGGCTCATATTCCAACCCGAAGTCAGCTACCTGATCCGCCCAATCGGTCATCCGACTAGAGTGGTTCCTGCTTTCAATGAGCTTCCTGAGCGGCTGACCAGTGAGGACCTTTATAGGATGGGCTTGGAAGTAAGGTTTGAGCTTCCGACTAGCTATTACTAACGCAAAGACCAGACAGCCGGTTAGGCGTTGTACTTCTCTTACATTCCGCGGAGGCTTCATTTCTATTACAGCTTTGATTTTGTCGGGGTTTGCTTCGATCCCTCTCTCATCAACTAGGAATCCGAGACACTTACCCCCTTTCACTCCGAAGACACATTTCTTCGGATTTAGCATCATGCGGAAACGCCTCAACGTCCCGAGGGTCTCCCTTAAGTCAGAGGGGTGATGGCTATGGACTTTGCTTTTGACGATCATATCGTCAACATATACCTCAATATTCCGACCAAGTTGGTCCTTGAAGATTTTGTTGACGGTGCGCTGATATGTTGCCCCTGCATTTTTCAGGCCGAAGGGCATCATCTTATAGCAATATACCCCCTGGTTGGTGATAAACGCAGTATGGACTCGGTCCTGTTCAGCCATCAGGATTTGATGATACCCCGCGTTTGCGTCCATGAAGCTTAGAAGGGCGTGTCCCGCAGTTGAGTCGACCAGCCTATCAATTTTGGGCAGAGGGTGGTTATCTTTGGGACAGGCCTTATTTAGGTATGTGAAATCCACACACATTCTCCAAGCCCTACTCTGCTTCTTGACCAGGACCACGTTGGCCAACCATTCTGAGTACTGGCATTCTTCAATGAATCCCGCTTCGAGCAATTTCTTGACTTCTGCTGCTGCTGCGGCATTTCTTTCGGGGCCTTCATGCCTCAGCTTTTGCTTGATCGGCCTGAACCCCTCTTTGATGTTAAGCTCATGGCACATCACATTGGGATCGAGTCTAGGCATTTCATTGGCTTCGTAAGCAAATACGTCTCTGTACTCTGTCAGAACTTGAATAATCTCGCTTCTTGTCTGAGGGTCCATGGCCTTGCCTACCCTCAGAGTCCGACCATGCTCCTTATCAATGGTGACTTCTTCGTCCTCCTCGGCTGGCTGAGGGCGCTCGTATTGCTTGGGATTTTCGGTAATGTAAACCCCGAGGCCACTTGAGGGCTGACCATCTTCTCGCTTTCTCTTCTTCGAGTCCTCTTGGACGTCAATCTTACTTTTCAAGCTGTTCGTATAGCATTCCCTAGCTGCCTGCTGATCTCCTTGGATCCTTCCGACCTTACCCTCGTCGGTTTCAAACTGCATAAGAAGCTGGTAAATGGAAATTGCTGCTTTGACCTTGTTCAGAGTTGGTCTTCCCATTATGATGTTATATGGCAGAGGGATGTCCACCACTAGGAAGTCAATCGGTAGGCTTCTTCCTTTGCCCTTTTCTCCTATCCGAGTAGGCAACTTTACAGATCCGACAGGGTGTACTGAGTTTCCCCCGAAGCCTATGAGTGGCTGATTGAGTGGGGTTAAATCCTTTTCATTATATTTCAGTTTCCTGAGGCACTCCAACGTGATTATGTCGGCTGAGGATCCGCTATCCACCAGCACCCGTTTGACTCGGGTGTTGGCCACTTTGAGCTCGATGACCAAGGGGTCGTCGTGGGGCGTGAGTAGTGGCCGACTGGATTCCCCGAATGTCATTATAGGGCAGTCGGGTCGGGGGTGGTTAACATCGAGTACCTGATGTTTTAGACTCTGGAGATGGGCTTTGCGTGATCGGCCGGTTAGGCCTCCCGACGCAAAGCCACCTGCTATGACTCCGATGAACCCTTCCGTGTCTCCACTGTTGGATTGACCGACTTTTTGCTTGCCTTTCTCTTCACTAGAATGCTTGAGGTATCGGTTCAACTTCCCCTGATCAGCTAGGTTGTTAAGGGATTTCTTGAGTTCCCTACAATCCTTAGTGGTGTGCCCGCATTCTTTGTGATATTCACACCAAAGGCTCTTATCTCTTCGAGCGGCTGATGTTTTGATGGGAGGTGGGCGAGGGAGAGTGACTTTGTCCTTTATGTCCAAGTATATCTCTCTCCTGTTTTTTTCTTGAACGGGGGTCGATGCCATGGTCGTTGAATCTGTCTGACCGACCACCCGTCTTCTGCTGCTTCGACTGATCCCTGGGATTTCCTTCATCCTTCCTCTTCTTGCTCCCATCGTCTGAGTGACGGCATATGTCGGTTGCTTGGATGAATCTTTGAGCCGGAGTCATTGCCTCAGAGAAGGTTTTGACTTCGTTTTCGGCCAAGGACCACCTTAGCCGACCAGGCTGGAGTCCAGACATTAGGGCAGCGAATGCTACCGCATCCTGCAGATCTGAAATCTTCAATGACTCCTCATTGAATCTTTTAATATAGTCGGCCAGGCTTTCATTCTTCTCCTGCTTGATTCCCATTAAGTGGAGGCACGTTTTCTTTTGTCTCTTTCCCGCAACAAATTGATGGATGAATAGGTCTTCGAGGACCGAGCAATCAGTTATAATCCCCGCTGGGAGCTCTTGGAACCAGCTAAGGGCCAGACCTTTGAGTGTTGTCGGAAAGAAGCGACACCAAGTGGCCTCACACCCAGTCTGAACACTCATTTGAGCTTTGTATGTTGCCATGTGATCATCCGGGTCGGTTAGACCCGCGAATGGTTCGACAGAGGGCGTTTTGACCTTCCCGGGTTGGGTGCCTCGAGTATGGCCTGGCTGAATGGGACCATGAACTTGAGTGCTCCGCTGTTGATCCGAATGGGGTTCGATTGCGCTGAATCACCATGACCCTCGCGCTGAGCGGCCTTTTTGTTTAATATGTGCCTCGCATCATAACCCTTGCTGAGGCGTTTCTCGTTGAGGAAGTGTCGGGCATCGTTTTGCTTTTGACCCACATTGCCCCGAGGGGATTTGGATATGTGAGTCTCTTCAGCAGGCCTAGCTGATCTTCCTTTAGACTCGCGTCGGTCTCCTTCCCCCTGCCTTGATCGGCGCTGACCAGGTTGGCTGTATTCCCTCGCCCCCGATTGCTGCCGGCTAGGCTGACCGTGGTTCTCTGCCCGAAGGGAAGGGACCAGGGCTTGGTCTTTAGGGGGCTGAAGAGGCCGTCCTTGCTGCAGGTTGGCCAGCATATCTATCAGGCACTGTTGCAAAGTTTGCTGGAGCTGAGCGGCTATCATGTTTATATCTGCCGTGGATATAGGATGGGGGTCAGCGGGCTGTAGCTGACGGGAAGGGTCTTGCCTGTCTTCTATGGAATGCTCTGCTTCTTCATGATCAAGGGTTTGAACGGTCGGCGTTTTGGGCCGTTCAGACCTTCGTTGAAGAGATGGGGATGGACTCCTCTCGGACCTCTGAGCCTGTGCTGAGGGCTGGCGAGTGCGAGTGCTCTTGGCTGGGGCCATTGCAGGATCGATCTTACTAAGTGGTGGCGAAGCGACTTTGATTGTAACTCCCCACAGACGGCACCAAACTGTTTCTGCTAAGAAATTGAGGATTGTAATTGGATGAGATATGTGATGTGGGCCCCCAGATTGTTCGCCTGAGCTCCGATGTCCTTATGCCTGAATCCTGCAAAACAAGGTCAGACTACCCCGGGGGTGTTTCCGGGATCGCCCCTCCGACGCTCAAGTCAGATGTGATTGAGGTAGAGAGAGAAGTCAAGTCTAGAGAGAGATGCTCTAGTTTGTTAGGTGAGAATTGAATACCTGTTCATTGATGAGGCAGTTGGTTTTTATAGTGTTGGGGATTTCCCAGACAAGAAACATTATTCAGATGGGCCTTTTTGGTAGCAATGGGCATGTTACCTTTTCAGGCAATGATTGCTTCAGCTTTTAGAGGCTTCCTAAATACTGGTGATTAGGTCAACTTTCAAGTGGGACCCACAGTTGCCACCTGTCCCATGCTTTAGCTGGCCTGTGCTTCCTTATGGGGCTGCTGATTAAATGAGCCCAAACAATATTGTTTTATAAATTTAAGTTTTTCCTTCTCTCACAAGATACTATTATACCTTTAGAAATGCTATACTTCACTTAGATAATTAATGTATAAGTAACTTTATTTTGTTTTGTAAATAAGAGTTTACTCCTAGTTCACCAAGATATACAAGAATGGCAAAAACTGATAGTACTCTCTATGTTTCTTTTTAATCTATAATTTTTTTTGATATATTCATATACATAATTTTGACCATCATTTGAGGATTTTATATCAAGGAAAATATAGTCACGTAGTATCTCGTTAGATCCGTCTCAACATATAATTTTAAAATGTTAACTTTTTATTATTTTCACTTATTTCTAATTATAGATTTTAATGGTCAAAGTTTTGTATTGTCAAGAGTAAAAGTCAAACTGTATAGATTAAAAAAACATAAATAGTATTTGAAAAACAACTTACCATCAGTATTATTTCAAGCATACTACTCCGTAAGATTTCAAGGTTGGACTCTTATTTTACTCTCCTAATCAAACTCTACAATAAAAATACATAATTACTAAATGCAACCTTCATTTACTAAACATAACAATCAAAATACCTCTCTATTTACATAACCTCTTTTTTCCTTCTTCCTCTTCCCTCTCGTTAGCCAATTGCAAAACTAATTGATTCAGCCAATTTAATCCAAAATTATTATCCAATTTCACCGATTTTCTTAAACCAACTTCGTCCAAAATTTTACCCATTTTCCTTCAAAATTTTACATAATGTTGTCAACCATTATGAAACCAATTTCGTGCAATACTTATGAAGTATGGCAACTGTTTCACACAAATCATATGAAACCATTGTTCCTATTTTGTTCAGTTTGTATGAAACAGTTTGATATTATTTCAGGTAGAGTGCATGAAATTAGATGGCATAAAATTTCATTCAAGTTGCACGAAATCGGCAAATTTTCGGAAAATAATTTTCGACAAATTTACATCTAATTCAAATTATATTCAATTCGTTAAAGATATATTTTGCTTAAATATGTAGGAACTAAAACTGGTAGAACAATTTTAATAAACTTATCTGAAAGTCGTGGCGTGAATTAAAACTACTCTAAAGTTGAATTTACCCCGTTATGTACACACGGACTCTTGGCAACCTAATTCCAGGGCTACCCGACTACTGCTCCTCCGGTGTAGTATAAAGTTACAGTTTGAGAACACTTCGACCAATGCCCAGAGAAAAGAGAAATTAGACTGAAATTTGAGAGGAGGCGACTTTTTCTGTGTGTCCAAGAAGAATGAACAAGTTCTAATATATAGAGGAAGGCAAAAACCAAAATGGGCAAGGCAATCAATTAGGCTGATATTAAGGGATAACGGAAATAATAAATAAGGCAAGAATAATGGTTACGGAATGAGCGAAGATATGCTTGCTCATTTCAGGCAAAAAAATAAGAAACTGAACTAAAATATTCCACAACCGTGCACGCGCCCTAGCTAGAGCCCGGCCCGGCTGGCGCGCGTGATCATGTGTGGTGACTAGTTCCTTCCCATACAAACCTCAAAATATGTTTAAAGAAGGGAAAATAACTCTAAACTATCAATGTGGGACAAATAGCTTTTTGTTATTTTGAAGCAACTTTTGGAGTGAGAAAACTAACACTCCACTCACTAACTACAACTTCCCCCCATATGATTCAAAAGAATAAAGAAGGAAAAGACAACTGAAAGGAATTCTGGGCACGAATATTCAGTTTTGTAAGCATCAATATCTTAAGGACTTTGATTGATACCCCGTTCATACAAACCTGTCTTACTATAATGTCGTATTAGGTAGATTTCTCTTTGAACCTTTCAATGATGTTAGTAATTCATATTTGCGCACTTAAAACTTTCTCAAATCAATAATGTTCTCGCGATTTATAATTTTAGTGCCCCATAATTTGCCTAGATTTCATGAATTCTCTATAGGTCCTAAGCCGAGGGACTCTCATAGGGGATTGGGCGTAACCCCCACATTCACATAGGTAAGTCCATCAAGTTTGTACTGTCACAAACCACCTTACCAAGTCTATGAACTTATTAAGAGCTTGTGGCTCATCCTTACACATATATAACAGTAAATAAAAAACTGCATCACTTTTATTAATGGGAATGATAGTAGTATACACAACTTGAGCTCTTTTGTGACTTCGATTGACTCTTTGAACTTACCATCACAATTTACTCCACAATAGGCTTTAAATCCATTCCTTATACTGACTCCATCACCATTTTTCTACAAAGGCCTTTGGTGAGAGGATCATCAATATTACTCTCTAACTTTACATACTCGAATGACATTACATTATTGGTAAAATGTAAGTATTATACCAAATTGCAAAAGAGCACCATCAAATACAGCCTAACTAGCTCTCTCAAACAACAAGAGAGAAGCAACAAACTACAGAAAATGAACAAAATACAACTCTATTACTCCTGCCTACACAAACCACTAAACTAATCTCTATCTCCATTACACCATCTATCTGACAATTTATTTCTAACTCTAATACATATATCAGCTTGTATTTGCTTAGTAACTATATCTGGTCTCATGACAGCCCCTTCCCAAAATGCATGATTACAAGCTTTCCAAATATAATACACAACTACAGCTAAGCTGGCATACCAAATTTTTTACTGCATTTTAGATCTGTATCTTCTGCCCCATTTCTTCCATCTTGTATTCAGCTGTTCAGGTGACCTGTAACCAATGTGGAGCCACTACATAATATTCTTATAAACTTGATCACTAAAAGCACATTGAAAGAATAAATGCTGACATGAATCAGTGCCTTGAGTACATAACAAACACGCATCATCTTGACAGATTCCAGCTTGCATTAACTTTGACTTTGTTATGAGCTTTCCCAGTGCAGCCATCCATGCTATAAAAGCATGTTTGGGAATGTTGGCTTTGCTCCAGCCTAGTGATACCACTCCACTTTCTCTTGCTCTCTAGTCAACCACTTAAACCCCTATCTTATTGAGTACTCCTTAGACCCATTCAGCCATGTATTCTGATGATAAGCTTGCTTAAACTTGTTCTTCACGTTACAGATCATTATCTAACACTAGGGGCTTCATACTCCCACCAATCAGCATCTATAATATACACACTATGGATCCATTTGATCCACAATGTGTCTTCTTTGTTTGCAATATGCCAAATATACTTCCCTAGGGCTGCTTGATTCCATTTCATATAATCTCTTATCCCCAATCCTCCCATTTTCTTGGGTTTAGACACCCAATACCAAGCTACTATAGGAGGTTTATGCAAATTAGATTTACCTTCCCATAAGAAAGATCTACAGACTTGTACAATTTTCTCCAACAGACTATTAGGCATCAAAAACACTTGAGCCCAGTAAGTATGTATACTTAGGGGCACAACATTAACCAAGACATTCCTAGCTGCATATGAAAGATGTCTTGATCTCAGCATAAAATTTTCTTAATAATCCTATCCACAAGCAAGTCACAATCTTCTACACTCAACTTCCTAGCAGAGATTGGTACTCCCAAGTATCTGAAAGGGAAGGTACCTTTTGTGAATCCTGTCACCTGTAACATTCTTTCTAGGATCTCCTCTTTTACATTCCCAAAATACAGAGCAGTTTTGTCTTTATTAGCATGCAAACCAGAGGCCTGAGAGAAAGCCTTCATTGCTTAGATCATTAACATGACTGAACTCACATTGCCCTTGCAGAACATCATCAGATCATGAGCAAAGACAAGGTGAGTCAACTTGACCTCATCACATCTATGATGAAAAGAAAAGCCCACTTTTCTACTCATCTTACTTAAAATTCTTATGAAATATTCCATCACAATAGCAAAATGAGAGGAGAAATAGGGTCTCCTTGCCTAAGCCCTTTCTTACTATTGAAGAAGCCACACACATTGCCATTTATGCTCAGAGAAAAGGAAGGTGTTGAAATGCAATTCATGACCCACTTTATGAACTGAGAAGGAAATTACAACTTCCTCAATAAATCTTCAATAAAAATCCAGTGGACTGAATCATATGCTTTTCTCAAGTCTACCATCATGGTACACCTAGCTGGTAAACTCTTGCTTCTATACTGCTTGAAGATATCTTGGCAAATTAAGATGTTATGCATAATCATTCTCTTTTCAATGAATCCACTTTGAACTCTATCTACTATAGTTGGCAACACTTTCTTCAATCTAGTGCATAACAACTTGGAAATTACCTTGTAGATCACATTGCAACATGCAATGGGCCTAAATTGGGTAACATTCTCAGGCTGATCACACTTAGGAATAAGACAAGGAGTGGTGCAGTTGATTTGCCTCAGGATTCTACCTGTAGCAAAAAAATCCAGCACTGCAGTCATCACATCCTCACATATACAACTCCATATTTTCTTATAAAACCAACTATAGTAGCCATTTGGACCTGCAGCTTTAGAATCACTAATGTCAAACACATCTCTTCTCACCTCCTCTCATGTGAATGTAGCACAAAGAGCTTGCTGTTGCTCTACACTCACTAGAGGACCTTCACTCACCACACTTGTACTAACACCACTAACCTGCTCATTTGCAGTACCTAGCAACTTCTCATAATACTGAATGAAAGCAAATTTTATATCTTTGACATCATCCTGCCAAACCCCCTCTGTATCTTTGATCTTGGAGACGTGGTTATTCACCCTTCTCTTCCTTAAGCAGGCATGAAATAAGATGTGTTCTCATCTCCCCCTTTTAACAAGTCATTCTTCACTTTCTGCTTCAGGAAAGACATTATAGCTTTAGTAAGCCTATTGTACTTCTACAATGCTTGCGCTTCCTGACTATGAAGATCTCTGTTCATAGGCCGAGCTTGGATTTGAGTTTGTAAATCAGTGAGCTTAGTTAAAGCCAACATAGTTTCTGACTCAATATTTGAAAATATGTCCTATTCAACTGTTTAAGAATAGGCTTCAATCTCTTCAATTTCATCACCAACTTATACATAGGACCTCCCTGAACCTCCCTTTGCTAACTCTCTTGAACTTTACTCTCAAAATCTTCAGCAAGACCCCACATATTACAACACTTGAAAGGTTTACTCCTATTCACCACTACATTATCAAGCTTGATAATACAAGGACTGTGATCAGATATGCTTTCAGGTAAGTAAAAAGCATTAGCATTAGTAAATCTTCAAAGCCAATCCTCATTAAAAAATACCCTGTCAATTTTTAAAAATACCATATGATCACCCTCCTACTTGTTACACCAAGTAAAAAAAGGACCACTGACCCCCATTTCCTGCAAATGACAATCCTTTATACATTGCCTAAAGTTAGCCACTTCTTCAAAAGTTACAGCAGAGCCTATTCTAATTTCCAGATTTCGGACATTGTTAAAATCCCACAAACAAACCCATGCTCCCTTACTTCTACTATTAAGAGCTACCAAATCTCTCCACAAATCAACCCTTTCATCAGAACTATTAAAGCCATAGACAAAAGTAATAGCAAAACATTTGCCACTAGGCTTATGTAACACTTCACAGTGAATAAATTGAGCAGAAGATTCACAAACATTAACTACAAATATACTAGGACACCAGACCACCAAATCCTCCCACCAGGATGAAATTGATAGTTAGTTACAATAGACCATTGATACGCTCAAGTTATACGATGTTTTTGTGATATTTTAGGTGCACTTTGCTAAGGGATTTGTTCGTAATTGTTAACGTTTGCATATAAATCAACCTTAGCGGAAGTTCGGAGTTTTGTGAGTTAATTATTGTTAATGTTCTAGATTCCGAGCTTTTAAGGAGAAACGGAATTGAACGATGTTTAATTGAAGTTATCCTTGAGTTTTCAAGAAAGTTCAACACCATGGCTTGGAGGCACGGAAGCAAGTTATGAGTTGACGACAATGTGCTATTCTAGCATCAATGCTCCATCCCTACACCGCACTAACCCAGCAACATCGCAAGTCATCCACAAAAGTCCATGGCACCACCCACACAGCTCACGTTTGCCTAGCAAGCCCAGCGTCATCGCCAGCCAAGCGGAGCACATCAGCGAGGCAAAGCACAACAGCCAGCACGTTGCGTTCCCTAATTCGTGACTCGCGAGCCCTGTCGCGACTCGCGACCCTTTGCCCAGCCAGTTTGTGCGGAAAGTCAGTTAGCTCTTCGCGCCTCGCGACGGTCAAGTCGGTTTGGGGCCACGTTTTGTGCGGGGTTTAAAAACCTCCTAAAGCCTAATTTCTAAGAAGAGGAGGAGCAGAGCTGAAATGGAGGAGAGAGAAAAAACACTCCTCTCTTAATTCTCCTTCCTCACTTTTGTTATTTTTCTTAGTATTCTTAGTTTTATTATAGATTTCAATGTTGGATTTGGTTTATGCTATCGGATTGTTGCTTGAACTGTTCTTGAAGATAATTAACATGAAGCTTCAACCATTATTGTGAGATCTTTCCTCTCTATTTATTTCCTTTGATTATGGTTTAGTTTCTATGATTATACTTTATGATTTTTGCATAATTATGCTAGGAACGTTACTAGTTTGATTGTGTAATAAATCTAATGCTAGATTTAAGAATAGAATCAGATTGTTTTATTCTTTTATCAATTTGTAGCAAACTAGGAAGTAACTTAGATGCAGATTGTCTTGGTTATTTCTTGGGGAAATTAAATCAACTGTTGAATGTTTATCGCGTGTATGACATTAGCGGGTCTATTGGTTCTCTGTGTTTATTGCTGCTATTGGATTGAACTTAGACGCTGATCGGACTAGGTTATCCTTTAGTTAGGGTTTTATAGTCACGCTGATCGTGCTATTCAACTAAGAATAAGGAGAATACGAGATTAATTCTCAACAATAGATAATTATGGAAATAATTAGAGTTGAGGTTCAATGATCGTTAATGAATTGAAGTGGATGTTTGTCGGATTCAAGATCTTCCCATATTGATTTCTCATTTTATTTATATGCTAGTTAGTTGTAGTTTATTCATAACTCTTTTGAAACCCCCCTTGTTATTAGGTTTCTCGGCCCTTAGCTTAATCTAGGTACTGATTCACGCTAAATATTAAACTTGTCCCTGTTTCCCTGTGGTTACGATCCCTACTTCCATTATACTAGCTTAGTGTGCATGAGAGTCGGAGAAATTTATCTTTGGTTAGGTGCACACGACAAAGCCGCACCTACCAAATTTTGGCGCCGTTGCCGGGGAGACGGTGTTACTTGCTTGTATTTAGCTTGATTTTTGGATGGTATTGCTTGTGCTCTTTGTTTATGGTTGACACTCATAGCACTAACGATGCATTGCAAGAGTTCTTCTCAATCAGTTTTGTAGGTACTTGAAGTGGAGATTGACATGGAACCACATTCTTTTGTGGAATTTGGCTCCAAGTGGATTATGATTTGTTGTGGTTCTTTTTTAGTGGGTGGGCGGTGGGTGAAAGAAAATTTGTTGTGGTGGTGGAAATTTGATAAGAAATAAAGGAAAAGAAAGAAAATAAAAGGAGTCTCGGGTTGCCTCTCAAGAAGCGCTGTTGTTTAAAGTCGTTAGCTCGACTTAGTACCTTAAGCTCAATCATTGGGCTTGTGCTCCATGTGTGACAATGGTGGTTCCATGTTAATCTCCACTTCAATTCACTTCAATATGGGAAGATCTTGAATCCGACAAACATCCACTTCAATGTATTAACGATCATTGAACCTCAACTCTAATTATTTCCATAATTATCTATTGTTGAGAATTAATCTCGTATTCTCCTTATTCTTAGTTGAATAGCACGATCAGCGTGACTATAAAACCCTAACTAAAGGATAACCTAGTCCGATCAGCGTCTAAGTTCAATCCAATAGCAGCAATAAACACAGAGAACCAATAGACCCGCCAATGTCATACACGCGATAGACATTCAACAGTTGATTTAATTTCCCCATGAAATAACCAAGACAATCTGCATCTAAGTTACTTCCTAGTTTGCTACAAATTGATAAATGATAAAAGAATAAACAATCCGATTCTATTCTTAAATCTAGCATTAGATTTATTACACAATCAAACTAGTAACGTTCCTAGCATAATTATGCAAAAATCATAAAGTATAATCATAGAAACTAAACCATAATCAAAGGAAATAAATAGAGAGGAAAGATCTCACTATAATGGTTGAAGCTTCATGTTAATTTTCTTCAAGAACAGTTCAAGCTACAATCCGATAGCATAAACCAAATCCAACATTGAAATCTATAATAAAACTAAGAATACTAAGAAAAATAACAAAAGTGAGGAAGGAGAATTAAGAGAGGAGTGTTTTTTCTCTCTCCTCCATTTCAGCTCTGCTCCTCCTCTTCTTAGAAATTAGGCTTTAGGAGGTGTTTAAACCCCGCACAAAACGTGGCCCCAAACCGACTTAACCGTCGCGAGGCGCGATACTGATCGCGAGGCGCGAAGAGCTAACTGACTTTCCGCACAAACTGGCTGGGCAAAGGGTCGCAAGTTGCGACAGGGCTCGCAAGTCGCGAAGCAGGGGACGCAACGTGCTGGCTGCTGTGCTTTGCCTTGTTGCTGTGCTCCGCTTGGCTGGCGATGACGCTGGGCTTGCTGGGCAGACGTGAGCTGTGTGGGTGGTGCCATGGACTGTTGTGGATGACTTGCGATGCTGCTGGGTTAGTGCGGTGTAGGGATGGAGCATTGATGCTAAGATAGCACATTGTCGTCAACTCATAACTTGCTTCCGTGCCACCAAGCCATGGTGTTGAACTTTCTTGAACAAGGATAACTTCAATTAAACATCGTTCAATTCCGTTTCTCCTTAAAAGCTCGGAATCTAGAACATTAACACTAATTAACTCACAAAACTCCGAACTTCCGCTAAGGTTGATTTATATGCAAACGTTAACAATTACGAACAAATCCCTTAGCAAAGTGCACCTAAAATATCACAAAAACATCGTATAACTTGAGCGTATCAACCATCGAGGACAAATTCTAGGGAAGACCTTGTGAATATTCACAGCCTTCTCTTTCCATTATAAGCTTGATTATTCGCTACCCCTATTGCTGCTTGTGAGTCACAACTAGTAGGGGTGTTCATAACCGGGTACCCAGACATGCGGGTACCCGCACCTGCGGGTAGTTGAAAACTCGGCCCGTGACCCGACCCGAAAAAGTCGGGTACCTAGTTTGCGGGTACACGATTTTCCCAGGTCGGGTCCTAGGGTACCCGGAAAGATGAACAACAACAAATTTCTATTTAATAAACTACAAGACTGCTCACAAAAAAATCTGGTTTTGTTATTGTCAAATATAAACAAATTAAATTCCTAAAACAAAAGCCTTCAACATCAAGATTTTCACCATCCTGCAGCCATAGATCTGGGAAATTAAACCCCAAATTTCCATCTCATGAAAATACACACAAAAGAAAAACCCAAAGGAGCAATCAAATTAATTAGACAAAGAACACCTTTTGCTACCTTTTGCTACTGCACTAAAGTCAATAGCTTCGAACATGAGAGATTGAGTTGGGAGAATGATAGTTGACAAAATTGATGCTGCTGGTTAATTGAATTTGCAGCAAAACTAATAAGGGTTGTAACTCTCTATTAAATTCTCTCAATTAATTGTGTAGTTTGTTCAACTTGCAAATTACATAGAACAACAATAGAAATGAGTTGTAGAAATGATGGTTGCATGAATTAAAAGAGGTTGTTGTCACAGTTAGAGAGAATAGAATGGAAAGAATGAAAGTCACAGTTGAGTACTCAACCTTTTGCAGCGAACAAATTGCACAAAATATAGTGAATATATTTTCTTTGAGATTTGAGTTGAAAGAAATGAGAGAATGAGAATTGAGAGTAGAGAAGGTGAAGCAAGCCAGCGAATCAATTTTTTTTTTCTTCTTTTGGGTAATCGGGTACCCGCTTATTAAAATAAGCGGCCCATTACCCAACCCGCTTATTGCACAATTTTTCGGGTCGGGTACTCGGCCCATTAAAATTGAATCTTTTTGAAAAGTACTTGGGTTTTTGTTGCGGGTCGGCGGGTCAATGGGCCGGGTAAACCGGGTCGGGTTTATATGAAAACCCCGAACAACTAGGGGTGTTCATAACCGGGTACCCGTTATTTCGGGTACCTGGACATGGGGGTAGTTAAAAACTTCGGCCCGTGTCCCAACCCGGAAAACCGGGTACCCTGTTCGCGGGTACCCGGTTTTTCCGGGTCGGGTCATAGGGTACCGAAAATACATAAAGTAACCACCTCCTATCCCCTTCAGGCTTTCCTTCCCTTCTCCTCCAGATTCCCCTATTTAAACGCACTGAGATATTACCCAAGACTTAAAGTTTTGGAAAAATGAACACCAACAGTCCCAACTATGGACCATCTTCCATAAAAGGTCCCAACTACTGAATATCCAGGTTCAGTCCCAACTATCGCATCAATATTCCAAAAATGCTCCCGATTACCTGGTAACCTGTTATAACAGGTTAAATGAGATCACGTGCAAGTCACGTGATCTGTTTAATGATTTTTTTAATTATTTCCTTTTTCCCCTTTTTGTTGGACTTTTTATGAAATTTTCATTTTATCTTTTTTTTTTCAACCCACCGACCCCCACCCCCAGGACCCCTCCACCCACACCACCCCCAACCCTACCCCCCACCCCCAAACCCACCCTAAAACCCCCCAAACACCACCCCCACTCCAACCCAAACCCACGCCCAAACCCCCATCCCACCCTCACCAGCCATGATCCCACCCCCACCCAAACTCCATAACCACCGTGTCGCTTGCATCACCCAAAACCACTATGTCACCGCACCGCCCACAACCACCCCCACTCATCTCCACCCACCTTCACCCCACCCCTACACCTCGAAATCTCCACCAAACCCCAAAACACCACCAGCCCAAAACCAACCACCCCGAAACACCACCAACTCGAAACCAACCACCCCTAAACACCACCCTAAAACCCCAACTAATCCGAAAACCAACCACCCCGAAACCCCAATCAACCGAAACCAACCACCCCGAAACCCCAACCACCCCGAAACTAACCACCTCGAAACTCCAACCACCATGAAACCAACCACCTCGAAACCCCAATCACCCCCGAAAACTCCATAAACCACCCCCAAAATACCACCAACTATCCCAAAACATCACCTTGCCCATCCACCCAAAGCCCGAAACCCCCGACCTCCAAAACCCACACCCACCTCCAAAACCCAGAACCTCGATTTTGTGGGTTGTGGCAATTTTCAGTGAGAGAAGTAGGGGTGATGTTGTTAGAGGTAGTAGATGACAGAGAAGAGTGGTGATGGGCAGTGATGATTAGGGTGGTGATGGGGAGGTGATGGGTGGACAGTTATTAGACGCAGCGACGGATGATGATGGGCAATGCTGGGTGGTGTTGAACACAAGGTGGGTGGTTGTTGGGGGATGGAGGGAGGAGATCGGATGATGCTGATGATGATGGTTGATGGCATGGTGGAGAGAGAAGATGAGGGGTGATGTTGGGTGAAAGGAAGAGAGAGAAATAAGAAGTGAAAAAATAAAAGAAAAAGGTTTATTAAAACCTCAAAAAAAAAAAAAGAAATAAAAAAATCAAGTTTTACCTATAACAGCAGGTGAGCCGGTCAATGGGACCGTTTTTGGAAGATTAGGTTGATAGGTCGGACCTTTTGTGGATTTTCCATAGTTGGGACCTTTTATGGAAGATGGTCCATAGTTGGGACTGTTGGTGTTCATTTTTCCTAAAGTTTTTGATAGAATAGATCTGGGTTTCATTTTATATTGAGCTATTGAAGAGCACTGATGGCATACATCCATCAACAATAAAGGTTACCCATCAACAAAAGAGAAAACAACACTACCACTCATTGCATAAAACAGATGCATTGCCATGCACCAGTCACCATATTCAGTTGTGCTGAATGAATAATCCTAATAGTATCATGAGCTTAAAAGACAAAAGAGAAAACTAATTAAGCTAAAAAATTGCGCATTCAAGGACAACAACAATAGCGAATGAGAAAGTTGGTTTCAGCACATATGAATGTATGATAGATGACGAGGTCCTGCAATATATTTCCTCTACTTTTTTTTTTAAAAAAAAAGTCCATGTACAATGCTTCAGTTACAGTGAATATCTTAGTATATGATAGTAGACAGATACGGAGATTTAGTGTGTTAATGGGCGAGGCCCCATGTAAAATAAAATTTTTAAAAAATATGTCTCTGGTACTGAGTACCCCGTTGGTAATTATAAACGGCCCATGATCTGGCCCGTCAAATTCATATTTTATTAAAAAATAACCAGTTTCTTTCCTAGCGGGTCATCGGGTCAGGACAAGCGGTTCGAGTTTTTCTTAACACCCCTAGTCACAACGCAGGGAAATTGTTGGAGCTGGTGTAATAGCCCACCTAATTAGCAGCTTAGATTAGCCTTACTAATGATGTAAACGGGCTATGGCTAATTAGGTGACGTTACCCAAGCTTGCAGCCTCCTTTACATAGAAGCCCCAAGACCTGGAGGTATCTTACCACCTTTTTCTTAATATACTATTCGTAACTATTACAAACCTTATTTTAAAATAGTTACCTAAAATACATCACAAAATACATACACGATACTAATTATTATATTTACATACTAAGCACTACTAGCATCACACAACATATAAATCCAGTACATCTAGGTGCAAGCCCTTAACCTACTCCAACAACGGCTTCTTCACCCAAAACCTGCAAATCCGTCACTGCCCAAGAAGGGCAGTTTAGGAACAACAACAACAATCAAGCCAACAATGCTGGTACACAAGTTCCCTAGTTCCCTCGTTTTGTTTACACATGAGAGGGTTTCTTGACCCTCGCACTTGCATGAAATGTAGTTAACTGGCTACAGGTGTCCTGTGTTACTTTAAGGCATAAGTTGACATTAACATTTTGTAGTTTCGATTAAAGATGTGAGAGGCGTGATGACCAGTATAGCTCTTTTATATGAATAAACTCTTTCAACTATCCGGGGAAGAAGATACAAATAGAGTGCGGCCATGCCGCCATCTCTAAACTCATGAGGACGTCTCCCCAATCATTCATGCACCGCTTGCAAGACTTAATCCAGGATATGTCCCATCATTCACGTTACACACATATACCATGATGTGTTCTTTACTGCATCAACAGTATCTTCCCCTATCATTACTATAGTGTTTGGCTTTGTTGCAACTAAGCATTAAAATACTAATTTAGTACAACCTTGACAATCACGTAGTGCTAAGTTTCTCACTTCCCAAGATAATAACTCTTATTCTACCCATTACGGGTTCAGAAATCACTGATCACAAACAAGTGAGTTCGTGGTCTTTTGTCCTACCATTTTCTCCTATACACTTTGTTGTACTTTGCTTAACAACTATGTTCAAATGGTTCTTGCAATTACTGCCATGATCATGTTTATAGTTATAGATAAGAAGTCACTCTTAACATCTATGTTAGGAAATAGAGAGAAAACAACTCTTGTTTTTGAAAGAAAAGTAGTTATTACTATAGAGAATTCAATCTACCAAACTAGCTTGTTCATAAACCTATTTACTTGTTAAATGAAATTAATTATCTCCATGCAGTAGGTTTAGGGTCAAACTTACGTAGGAACATCAAGATGTCAATTCCCGACCTTACTTCTTCAGTCAAGCTTATTGCTTTTATTAATATCTATAATTAAACATGCATGCAACTATATTTAGGTACAATACTCATGGAACCATCACACATATCAATCATTGATACATAAAAGACTCAAGATTTAATCACTATACTCCTACATCAAAGAGGATTCATAAAAGAAAAACAAAGAACCTACATAGAAACCAAGAATCCTTGTGTACCTTATTATCCTAGCTTAATTCCTTCCAAGTTCCTTGAAAATTCTGAATTTTGACTGCTATTTAACAACCTTACAACATACACACAAGCACAATCAATAATCTGAAGGAATTCCCTTCAAACAAAGCTCAAACATACCACCTAGAAATTTTTTTTTTTCTTTTCAGTTTACCTTAGTGGACATTCCCTCCTCTATTCCTTCAAGTTTCCCTTTGTTTCCTTCGAAATTATTTACTACCCAGTGAGCACCTATGTGTTTAGAACACCCTAGTTTGTTTGCATATAGAAGAAAGGAAGTTTTTACTGAAGAAAAATGGAGGAAGAACCAGACTGCTGCTGGTCGCTGCTCCTGGCGTGATGTAGCGTGAACTTTGGGGAGTTCTGGGCAGAATGATTTTGTGTGAATTTGGTGAGAAAAATGAGATGTAGGTACCCTTACAAGTATACTTGGCTGGGGTAACAAGAGTTTGGACTTATCGTACTTGGAATTATTTGGAGGGCCCCCTTTCCTTGGGTTGCTCCCATCAGAATTTCTGAACAACTTGTCATTAACTATCTTTACCTTTCCTTCTTCCTTTAGCACGTGAATTCCTATTTGTTTTACAGTATATCCCACCTAACTTAGTTACTTATCCTCCTTTAGTAATCTCATAATAATACTTCTCACATTTAAATAAAAACTATCCCTATTAGAGTGGGAATGTTTGTAATATGTTTAAGAAGTTACTAACTTAACCTTCCCCTATCATCCCTTATGTTTGCTCCCTATTTGACACCTAAGGACTTATGTCACATGTTGTTCATGAGTATATATATAACATAGGTAGAGCTTCATTACCAAATTATTCCTTCAGTTTCCCTGAATTGTCCACGCCCATCATCATTACTATTTCTCATCACTTTAATTGTTATTATACTCATGTTATTGTTATTATAATCACTATTGTTACTATTGTTATTTGCTAGCTATTACACTTGATGGGACCAAGTTATGTGCGATTATAGAGTGTTGAGAAGTCCATTTTACTAAGGTTTAAGGTTTAAGAAGGAGAGTTTTACTAATCTAAACCTTAGTGTGGAGAAGAGGGAGTTATGATGAATTTGCGATATTAGAGGAGATTTAAGGACATTTTGTGGTTCCATATGCTCTTGATCATTCACAGATGGATTAAGCTCACAAAGTTCCTTGAAGTCTAGATTTTGATGGTTGTCATCCAAGTTCATTTTATGGCTCTACGACATTGTGTGTCCACTATGGGCGTTGAAGAGCCCACCTCGGGCGTGGTTAGAGACTAAATCTCAAGCAGTGGCTAGTGCGCACCATGGGCGCTAATTACACACGACTCGCGCATATCGAGCGGAGCAGGTGCTTGGCAGACGCAGATGCCCGACCCGCGCGCTATAGAAGCCCGAGTCGCGCATTTCGAGCAGCAGCATGAGATTCACTTGGAGGCTTGGAGCGAAGGCGTGGGATTGTCAGCAACCAATGCCCGACTCGCGCGCATGTCTTGCGCGACCCGCGCACATCGAGTGAAGCTGCAGTTTGGGCAGCAGCCAAAGCCCGACTCGCGCACTAGGGATGCCCGACTCGCGCACTTCGACGCGGCTGCGATTCTTCGACAGTTTTCGGCTTTCCTTAGGTTTTATTAATGAGAAAAACATTTTGTTTTAGATATTGGTAATTTGCTGAACAAAATTAGAGAGGATAGAGAGAAGAACCCTAATCCCTTTTTCTCCCTTTTTGAGTTTCTAATCATGAGTTTGAAGATTTGCTTGATGGATGCTATGTCGATTGTAGCCTAAATCTAGTCTTGAGAACGGTTAATCAAGCTATTGTGAGGTTTCTCTTTGTTAACTTGTTCTTAATTATAATTGTGATTTCTTGATTTAAATCTATGATTGTGGTATGTATTGCTAGGAGTACTACTAGTTTATACATTCGATTTATCATTTGCTAGGATTTAGAATTGATGTCGATTCATCTGTTCTTCTTTCATTAGTAGCAATCTAGGGTTTGATTAATGAATCTGATTATTTTTGATTAATCACTAGAGAAGTCACAAGTTCCAATTTGAATGTGTTGTGCTAGCAATTTGTTAATTGGCTCATTGTTTCCTAGTTCGTTGATGTTCTTGTGATTTGAATTTAATCTCTGATTAGATTAGATTAATCATTAGTTCAAGTTTTATGATCATCTGATTGTGATTGTTTAACGATACTTTTGAGGGAAAGGAAATTGATTTCCAGCTTTGAGTAATTAAGAGTAAGTTACATGTTTGAGAAACCAATGATCAATAGTTTGCATCGAAGTGGCCATTAACCGAACTCAAGATTCTTCTCTTCTTGATTATATCACTTCTTTATTATACTTTAGTTCTTCGTATTTAGTTATTCAATTCTTTAATCTCAAAACCCCCATTTAATCTATTATAAGCACGAGTTAGTCCCCAAGTCTCTGTGGATTCGACCCTACTTGCCACTTACATTTATTTGTATTGGAAAGAAGGAAAATAAACTTTTATCTTTGGTAGCGCGTACGACCGCGACCCACCAAATTTTGGCGCCGTTGCCGGGGACTTGGCAATTACTAAAACGTGTTTATTGTAGATTGTGTTTTGAAATTTCACTTTTTGATTAGTATATGGTTGGCACCCGTGCTACTAACCAAGATTGTGTGGATTACGATCCCGAGTTAGAATTGAATCTTTTTAGGTTGCGAAGGGAATTGAGAAGAAATTTTCAAGAACTTCCATTTGCATTGAATTTGGAAGAAGAAATGCCACCTAGGGTGGAGACTCGTACTCTGAGGGAGCTCACCGCTCCTAATATTGATCAACAACCATTGTGTATCACTTTCCCAACACCGGAGGCAGGCACGACCTTCGAGCTCAAGTCAGGGCTCATTCATCTATTACCATCTTTCCATGGGCTCAGTGGTGAGGACCCTAACAAGTTCCTATCCGAGTTCCATGTTGTGTGCTCAAGCATGAAACCGAGTAATGCCACGGAAGAGCAAGTTAAGATGTGGGCGTTTCCTTTTTCTCTTAAGGATACGGCCAAAGATTGGCTATATTATCTTCCACCGGGGTGTATCTCCAGTTGGTCTGAGATGAAGAAGCGGTTCCTTGATAAATATTTTCCCGCTTCAAAGTCATCCACACTCAAGAAAGAGATCAGCAACATTGAGCAGCGATATGATGAACCTTTGTATGAATATTGGGAGCATTTTAAGAGGTTATGTGCAAGCTGTCCGTGTCATGGATATAGTGAGGAAGACCTAATCTTATACTTCTATAATGGACTCTCTGATGATGATGTGCGGATGATTAATGCAGCCAGTGGTGGATCGATCATAAATAAGACTCCAGCGAACGCTAGAGCTTTGATAGAGGAGCTTTCTGAAGGCTCCAGACATTTTAGTAGGCGATCCACCCACGGGAAGTTGAATGTGGGTAGCTCAAACACGCAAAATCCAAAACTTGAAGAACAGGTTCAAGCTCTTACCTCACTAGTAAGAGAGCTCATTGTTAAGGGACACACACAACAAGTTAAGGCGTGTGGGATATGTGCTTCAGATCACCCCACTGATCATTGCCCACAACTTCAAGAGGGGTCTAGTGCGGAAGTCAACGCTCTTGGTTTTCAAGGCTCAGGGAATCAAAGGAGATATGATCCTTATTCCAACACATACAATCCTGGTTGGAGAGATAATCCGAGGTTGAGGTATGGGAACGAGCAAGGTAACCAACAACCCACACAATATCATCAACAGCAACAACAGTTCATGAGACCCCAAGCTCCAGTTCAGGGTCATCATCAGGGTCAGAATTCCGATGTGAGGCCAAGTTCTACAATGTCTACTGAAGATATGATTAATGCCTTAACCAAGAATGTGACCACCATGCAAGGGAATATGGTACAGTTTCAAGAGGAAACCCGCTCTAGTATAAGGAATTTGGAAACACAGATGAGCCAGGTTTCGAGTGCAGTGAGCAGGCTAGAGGCTCGTGAATTGGGAAAATTACCCTCCCAAACTGAAGTGAACCCAAAGAAGAATGTGAGTTCTATCATGATAAAGGGTGATACACAGCTGACAGAGGGAGAGAGCATGGTTGCAAGAAAGAAGGAAGTTACTTTACTTCCAAAGCATCGACCTCCTCCACCTTTTCCAGAAGCTTTGCGGGCCGATAGAAGGTATGAACGCAACAAAGGTATATACGAGTCCATACGCGAAAGTGAGGTAAGTTCTCCTATTTTAACCAAAGTGGAGAAAACTAGTGAGCATGTTTCTGCTATTTCTCATAATGCACTTCCTCCCAAATGTGATGACCCAGGCATGTTTACCATCCCTTGCACTATTAATGATGTTGGTATTCCTAAAGCTATGTTAGACTTAGGTGCTTCAATTAATGTGATTCCATTTTCACTTTATGAGTCTTTAGCGCTTGGTCCTTTGCATGCCACGAATGTCATAGTGCAATTAGCTGACGGATCCCACTCTTATCCCAAGGGTAAGGTAGAGGATGTATTAGTTCATGTTGGTAAACTTCAGTTTCCTACTGACTTTTATGTACTGGACATGGAGTCTGATTGTCATATTTCTCCTGTTCTTCTAGGGAGACCGTTTTTGAAAACATCTAGTACAAAAATTGATGTTGGTGCTGGGACATTAACTGTGGAGTTTGGGGGACATATAGAAGCATTTGGTATTCATGAGTCTAAGAATTCCCTAGCGACTGAGCATCCCTCATGCTTTGTGGGTACTATTCAGTCCATAGTGTGTGATACATATGATACCATTGAGGGACATGAGTCATTTGAGGTAGTGAGGTTGCAAAAACATGAGAGACCACCTGATTTACTGAATAATTTTACACCGTTATCACTAACGCTAGCTGTGCAGGAAGTTGTCTCATCAAACCTACAGGTACAAGTGTTGGAACAAGGATTTCAACCATCCCCGGACTGATTTTGGAGAGGTATAAGGTCGAGCTAACGACTTTAAATTTAGCGCTACTCGGGAGGCAACCCGAGCTCCTTTTTCTTTTCTATTTTTCTTCCTTTTCTTTTTCTTCTTATTCTTAAACCTCACCATTTTTATACTCCACCACAACAAATTATCCTTCACACACCATTACCCCTCTTGTTTCCCGAACTATAATTCAAAACACTTTTAGTCAATCATAATCCAACTTAAGCCAAAATACATCAAAAGACCTTTGAGAGGTGTCCATTAGAGAGACGTTGGTGAAATTGGAGGGTCAAGATTGATGAAGGAGTGCATGAGCAATGCTTACGAGCCATGATGCGCATTTGCATACTGGATTTGGTTCAATTGTAAGGTGCAAAATTCTGAAATTATATTCTCCTCATGAATTTAATTTTGAATTAGTCATTTATATGGGGGTTATAGGGAGTCGGGTTGTGAGATGGTGTATGTGTGTTTGTCGTCCATGTGTTCTCTTATGTTGTTGGGGTGTGAAGTGTTTTAGTTTGGTATTGTTGAAGAAGTGAGAATTTTTGTGAGAGTCGGTTTTAGAGTGTTCCCCTTCTCGGTTCTTGTATTTTCTTGTACTTGCTCTCACATTGAGGACAATGTCTTGATTAAGTCGGGGGGAGGAAATTCTCATTGTTCTATTTGATTCTCATTGTTCTTTTTGATGCTTATTTTATTTTTGAAAAAAAAAAAAAAAAAAACAAAAGTGATGAAATGAAACCCGCTGAGTTGAAAACCCGCAAGGGCGGGCGACTCAGGCAATAATGGGGGCCCGGATAGGTTGAAAACCCGAAAGGGCAATCTATGCAAAAAAGTGGCTAATTGGAGTGGGTGAGATGGTGAGCTCATAAATGAAAAAAAAATGTGTGAAGCTAGGATGAAAACCCGAAAGGGCTCCTAGGCAAAATGAGAGATAAAAGAGAGAAAATTTGAAATCATTTGCCGGAGTTGGTGAGAAAATTTGAAATCATTTGCCGGAGTTGGTGTCATAAGGAGGATTGGTGATATAAGGAGTGTCTCGGGTAGGTTTTTCATCTTGATGTTCGGAGTTAGAGGCGAATAGGTTAGAGCTCGCTCATCATTGGAGGAATAAGGAGTTTGGTGTTGTGATTGTGTTTAGATGGTTCAAGTTCGAGTCCTTTGAGTTTTGTCAGGATTCGAATTTGTTTTTTTTTTTGTCATTTCATAACATGAGGATGGTTGTGGTGTTGTGCAGATTGGGATGGCTTTGAATCTTTTGAGATCTTTTGGGGTTCAAAGTCATGTGTTTTTATTATCTTGGTGTTGAGTATAGTATGAGAATGCTATTTATATTATTTCAGGAGAGCTTTTAGTTCAAGTGTGGGGGTGACTCTTACCCTTAGGCTTGGCTTTAAGCGAATCGGGGGGAATAGCAAACTTTTATCATACTCTAGGATGGAGAGATAAGGGGAGTAGTGAAAGGTGAGCAATGGTTTGGAAGGGGTGCCTCATTGACCTTTATTTTGAGTTTACTCGAGGTCGAGTAAAGTTCAAGTGTGGGGGTATTTGATGGGACCAAGTTATGTGCGATTATAGAGTGTTGAGAAGTCCATTTTACTAAGGTTTAAGGTTTAAGAAGGAGAGTTTTACTAATCTAAACCTTAGTGTGGAGAAGAGGGAGTTATGATGAATTTGCGATATTAGAGGAGATTTAAGGACATTTTGTGGTTCCATATGCTCTTGATCATTCACAGGTGGATTAAGCTCACAAAGTTCCTTGAAGTCTAGATTTTGATGGTTGTCATCCAAGTTCATTTTATGGCTCTACGGCATTGTGTGTCCACTATGGGCGTTGAAGAGCCCACCTCGGGCGTGGTTAGAGACTAAATCTCAAGCAGTGGCTAGTGCGCACCATGGGCGCTAATTACACACGACTCGCGCATATCGAGCGGAGCAGGTGCTTGGCAGACGCAGATGCCCGACCCGCGCGCTATAGAAGCCCGAGTCGCGCATTTCGAGCAGCAGCATGAGATTCACTTGGAGGCTTGGAGCGAAGGCGTGGGATTGTCAGCAACCAATGCCCGACTCGCGCGCATGTCTTGCGCGACCCGCGCACATCGAGTGAAGCTGCAGTTTGGGCAGCAGCCAAAGCCCGACTCGCGCACTAGGGATGCCCGACTCGCGCACTTCGACGCGGCTGCGATTCTTCGACAGTTTTCGGCTTTCCTTAGGTTTTATTAATGAGAAAAACATTTTGTTTTAGATATTGGTAATTTGCTGAACAAAATTAGAGAGGATAGAGAGAAGAACCCTAATCCCTTTTTCTCCATTTTTGAGTTTCTAATCATGAGTTTGTAGATTTGCTTGATGGATGCTATGTCGATTGTAGCCTAAATCTAGTCTTGAGAACGGTTAATCAAGCTATTGTGAGGTTTCTCTTTGTTAACTTGTTCTTAATTATAATTGTGATTTCTTGATTTAAATCTATGATTTTGGTATGTATTGCTAGGAGTACTACTAGTTTATACATTCGATTTATCATTTGCTAGGATTTAGAATTGATGCCGATTCATCTGTTCTTCTTTCATGAGTAGCAATCTAGGGTTTGATTAATGAATCTGATTATTCTTGATTAATCACTAGAGAAGTCACAAGTTCCAATTTGAATGTGTTGTGCTAGCAATTTGTTAATTGGCTCATTGTTTCCTAGTTCGTTGATGTTCTTGTGATTTGAATTTAATCTCTGATTAGATTAGATTAATCATTAGTTCAAGTTTTATGATCATCTGATTGTGATTGTTTAACGATACTTTTGAGGGAAAGGAATTTGATTTCCAGCTTTGAGTAATTAAGAGTAAGTTACATGTTTGAGAAACCAATGATCAATAGTTTGAATCGAAGTGGCCATTAACCGAACTCAAGATTCTTCTCTTCTTGATTATATCACTTCTTTATTATACTTTAGTTCTTCGTATTTAGTTATTCAATTCTTTAATCTCAAAACCCCCATTTAATCTATTATAAGCACGAGTTAGTCCCCAAGTCTCTGTGGATTCGACCCTACTTGCCACTTACATTTATTTGTATTGGAAAGAAGGAAAATAAACTTTTATCTTTGGTAGCGCGTACGACCGGGACCCACCAACACTCTTACCACATTAAGAAGTTTCATCCCCTAACTTGAGCCGTAGCTTAGAATAAGTGGGGAATCGATCTTTCATGTCCGACTCTTTTTACCATATCGCTTCTTCAGTTCCATGGTTAGTCCACAATACTTTAACTAGTGGTATTGTCTGGTTCTATAACACCTTCTCATGTCTGTCCAAAGATTTCCAAAGGCTTTTCTTCATAACTTAAGTTCTCGTCGACTTGTACTGGCTCGTATGTCAATACATGGGTTGGATCAGGGATATATTTGCGTAGTTGCGACACCTGAAACACATAATGCACTCTGGATAATTCCATCGGCAGGGCAAGCTTATACGCTACAACTCTCCTGAGTATTTCATAGGGGCCTATGAACTTGCGGCTTAGTTTTCCATGTACCCCGAATCGTTTGATTCCCTTCATGGGCGATATGTGTAGGAAGACCTTATCACCCTCCATGAATTCAAGCTTCTTACTTCTTCTACCTATGTACTTCTTCTGTCGATCTTGGGCTAATTTCATCTTTTCCTGTATCAGCCGTACTTGCTCCATGGTCTCTCGCACCATTTACGACCCACTGGTAATCCAGTATTGATATCATCCCAGCAAATAGGGGTCTGACATCGTCGCCCATAAAGTGCTTCGTACGGGGCCATTTCAATACTAGCTTGGAAGATGTTATTATACGAGAATTCTATCAACGATAGCTTTTCTTTCCATGTTCCTCAAATTCCAAAATACAAGCTCTTAGCATATCCTCTAGAGTCTGAATCGTGCGCCCCGTTTGGCCATCAGTGGCAGGATGAAATGTTGTGCTCAAATTAAGGGTAGTTCCGAACGCCTCCTGCAACTATTGTCAAAAGTAAGACAAAAATCTGGGATCTCTATCCGAGATAATAGTGTTAGGTACACCGCGGAGTGAGAGTATCTCCTTAACATATGCTTCGCCCATCTGCTTTTGGCTCCACGCCTCCTTCATCGCAATAAATCTTGCCGTTTTGGTCAATCTGTCGACAATTACCGAGATAGAGTCGTTACCCTTCCTTGTTCTAGGTAGATCGGTTACAAAATCTATGGAAATTGATTCCCACTTCCATTCTGGTATTGGCAATGGCTACAACAACCCGACATCCTTCCTCGATCGAACTTCACCCTCTGGCAAATCATGCATCTTGCTACAAATTGACCTACGTCTCACTTTAATGTTTTCCACCAGGAAAATGTTTTTAAATCTTGCACCATTTTATCCTTTCTCGGATGTAATGAGTAAGAGCTATTATGAGCCTCCTTTATGATTTTATCCCTTAACTCTGAATCATTAGGTACACACCATCTTCCGTTAATTCTAATGCTTCTGTCATCGTATCTTCGGAAATCCCCCGGTTCACCTCGTGCAATCTTCTCCTGTATCATTTTAAAAAAAACCTTCTGGCAGCTGCTTTGATTTTATTTCTTCATATAAGTTAGGCTGTACTGACAATGCATTTAGTTGTCTTTGCAACTGTCCATTTGTTAAGATCATCAAATCAAACCTTACCAATTCCATATATACCTCAGGGGGAACTGAAATCATAGAGTTTATTTCCCTGCGCGGCCTTCTACTTAGAGCATCAGCCACCATATTCGCCTTCCCATGATGATACTGAATATCAATATCATAATCTTTTAGCAATTCCAACCATTTCCTCTATCTCATATTGTAGACACCAAATTTTGAACCTTTTTTTTTTCTCCAGATAAATAAAGATTTTGAAAAGAAATAAAAATAACGAAAATAGTCATGCATCATGGAGCGTGCTCCCCGTCAAATGCATGTTTCGCCCCGGAGCGCGAGTTTCATTCCGTTATATGGTTTTCCATTTTTGCGCATTAGTAATGCAGTTTCGGCTTAGAAATTTAATTTTTCGTGAGTCGTAGTCAATAACTACAACCACCATTTTCATAAAATGATTCGTAGTATAATCATGCTCGTCTTTACTAATTTGACGAGTTTTCGTTAATTGTCTTAAGTTAGTCTTTCAAAAAAAAAAAAAAAAAAAGAGTCGCAATTAGGCGTCGGGATTTTAATCATATCCCAAAATCGGTAGTAATCAGTTTTCTTGATGGTGAAGTCATTGGTCATTGAATAAAGAATAAGAATATATTCTTTATCCACTAATCACATCCTTTATCCATTTGTTAGGGATAAGAATCATGAAAATGAGTGCGAATAAGAATCAAATCCCATGTGTAAGAGGGAAGAATCCGGATTTTTTCCGGTGGATTCGGGTGTGCGCCAGGCACACGATCATGCGCTAGACGCATGATTGTGTGCCTAGCACACAACAGCGTCTTGCGCTAGACGCAGCCTTGCGCCTGACGCAGCCTTGCGCCTAGCGCACAGAGCTGTGCCTAGCGTAGGCTCTTGCGTTTAGCGCAGTGATCTAATCAGTTTCGTTTTTCACATTTTTCGATGCATTTTTTACGTATTAGGATGTATTTAGGGAAGAATATTTTCTGAAAATCTGATTTTGCCTCATTGATGAGAAAATCCAAAAAGAATAAGAATATTTGTGTTTCCAAAGAGATTTGATGATGTCATTAGGGTGAGGTCATTAGAGTGATGTCATTAGGATGATTAAGGATGGGAAAAATCAGATTTTTTGGGGTTAAAAATCTAATTTTCTACTTCTTTGAAACCCTAGTTCATCTACCTCATTTCCCTATAATTACCCTCCTCTTTTTTACTTCAAACCAAGTTGAGCTAAAATCAACTTAATTTCACAACTTCTCTCAATACTACTCTCATCTTTTCTACTTCCTTCCTCTAAAAAAATCTCATTCAAGAAAAAGAAAGTAAAAGTTAGGAAAGTAATTAGTAAGTAAAGAAGTTCATCAAAAGAAAAACACAAAAAAGGGTTTAAGTTAGTAATTAAGTGGATTTAGAAACTCACTTAGAAAATAAGAAAATCACAAAAAAGTAGAAAAATTTGCAAAAGGAAGTGCATCATTGAGCTAGCAAGGTAAAGTTGAAGCTCTTATTATTTTTTCTTGATTATCTTCTTAATCACTCACTAACTTTCTCCTTGTTTCTTCTTATCATTTTTTTTAATATTTGGAGTGATTTGGGTATGTGGAAGTCCTAATAGGTTCTCAACCTTAAATCACCCCACCTAGAATAGTCCACTCTAATGGGGAGACTCTTAGGAAACAAAGTGTTTATGTGATTTTCCTTAATCAAGTTGTTCTTCATCACCCAAAAATGTTTTCATAATATAATTCAAGAAGAGTTGTGCATAAACATCCCCATAAAAAAATGTGATGCTGTAATTATAATTAGTTTTAATTTCGCACTTTATTTCATTTTTCGTCTGCATTAACTAAATAGTTGATAGAATGTAATATTTTTCCTATGAAGTACAAGATGTTTCCGGCAACTGGACTTTGAAATTTCGAAAAAACGATTTTTTTATAAATAATTAAAAATCATACAACTTCGTTGTGCAAAACTGATTTTGTCCAGTATCACATAAGATTGTCTTGTTAATAAAGTTTAAAATACAATCATTTAGATAAAACTAAAAACATCAAGTTTAAAGAAGACAAAAAGTTATGATTTTTACAAGTCAGTACAAGAACAAAAGTGCAATCTGGAAAATGAAATAAAGTGACTAACTCAAATTTCATAAAAAAATGTTTTCTTTTCTCGAAAATATGAATTAAAATTCATTAAATTTTAATTTTCTCTTAAAATGACTCATTTTATCATGTAAATAAAAATCAAAAAAAAATTCATAAAAAATCAAATTAAAGAGGTTAATTAATCTCTAATTTTCACAAGTTTACAGATAAACATGAATTCCAAAGCCCATTCAAGAGGATGAAGATCAAGGAGCATCATGGTGAAGATCAAAACTGAAGATTTTTATAGATAATATATTTTGTACACATTGTTGTAATAATAATTTCTTTGTAAATAGTTATTACATCACTTATGAATGAAATAAAACATGGAGATGTTTATGCATAATTTTAATAAATAATTCCACAACTCTTTTTAATAAAATGAGCAACCAATATAAATATTGCATGTTGGGCCCAATATATCATAGTATATGAATCAAATGACCCAATCTCAATTAAGAGGAAAAATTACAAATCTAGCTAAGTTAAAAAGTATGATGATCCATCTTACATTTTAAAATTCGTTCTCCATCTTCAAATAGATCAATCATATAATTTGACATAATTAGATTGGTAATTATGATCTCCGAATTAATTTTAGGCCATTTCACGTGTCTCGCTTTAAATGGCGTAATTCCGATTAGACAAACACAATCTCCAAATTTGATCTCAAATTCATCATTTCTCTCTAAATGACTTAATAATCTTCAATTAAAATTATTTCTCAAAAGCCTTCAAATTAGGAAGCAAACTTCTAAGACCTCTTAAAAATTATAAACGTGATCACTAATTAAGGTGGTTATTTCAATCCTCGATTAATCACTAATTTGAGCGGCTAAGTCAAACTCCTTATTTAATTACTAATTAGAGTGATTATCTTAAACCTTGGTTAGTCACTAATTACGGTGATTAGCTTAACCTTCCATCATATCTAATCATTAATTAGAGTGATTATCTTAAACCTTGGTTAATCACTAATTAAGGTGATTAACTTAACCCTCTTTATTTAATCACTAATTAGAGTGATTATCTTAAACCTTAATAATCGTTAATTATGACGAATATTTTTCTCATTTAATCACTAATTAGAGTAATTATCTTAAACCTTAATGATCGTTAATTAGGACGATTATTTTTCTCATTTAATCACTAATTAGAGTGATTATTTTAAGCCTTGAATAATCAATAATTAGGGTGATTACTTCTTTCTTTCATATCTAATCACTAATTAAGGTGATTATTTTAATCTCATTTCAATCACTAATTGGAGTGATTACATTATTCCTAATAGATTTGCTTAATTCTAAAGGTGAGTTATTCATAATCTGTTTCGATTTCTTCCTCAATGGAATTGGCCATTTAGAGTGAGACATAAGATCGAACTATGATGATTTTGATCCATGAGTAAATTCCAATCCCGCAATGATTGGTACGTAGTGCAACTACAATGCTTAAACCTACCATGTACAAATGATATATTGGCCCTAAAAAATAAAAATGATGTGTATATTTGCAAATTATGTGATTTTCTTTTTATTTTTAGTAGACATGATTACTTTAAAATGGAAAATAACGCATTTAGTAAGATCCCGTTCTTTAAAACGGAAGAGGAGACGAGTTCCAGACGTTCGCACCTCTTAACCTAAACCCCGAACCCTATCTCATGGTATGAAAGACCAATTTTCAAAAAGCCTTATCTATATGAAGTCATCATCGTTTTAAATGATATTTCTTGAAATTGATTTTAAAATGATTTATTAATTAAATCTGTCCCTATTCAGATATTAATAGGGTGGCGACTTCAAAGTTTTTTAAAACTTATAGTCTAATGAGAGACTTTCGTGGGATTCAGACCGTTAATTAAGACAGTAAAAAATCGGATACCACACATATTAACTTCCTTCTGATTAAAAATATATTCTAAACTTTTGTGATCAGTTTAAACTCGGCAAGCGGCTCCATACAAATAAAGCCGCCACAACTTCAAAGCAAATATTACCGCTACCAATTCCAAGTCGTGCACCGGGTAATTTCTTTCGTGCGACTTCAGTTGTCTAGATGCATATGCTATCCCTCGCTGGTTCTGCATCAACACGCATCCCAGTCCTTCCTGGGATGCATCAGTGTATACCTCAAACCCCTCTATTCCAGATGGTAAGGCTAAGACAGGTGCGCTGGTTAGTCTTTTTTTAAGCTCTTGGAATGCATACTCACGTTTCCGTCCATTGAAACTTCATGCTTTTCTTAATCAGATTTGTAATCGGGAGGGCAATTCAGGTAAAATCTTTCACAAATTTTTGATAACACCCGGCTAGTCCTAAGAAACTCCTGACCCCAGCCACGTTAGCCGAAGTAGGCCTATAATACCCCGAATAATTTAATATCATTTTATTAGCTACTAATTATGTTTATTAGCTTAATTACATCCTAAATTTTTCCGAAATAATCATGGTTAAGTTATTTTCAGAAAAAAATAATATTTACTTTAGTTGTTTCAAAAGTGATATTTATGGCAAAAGTTTAACTATAATGTAGTACTAATATTTTTATAAGTAAAGCATATTTATATGATTTTTCTTGTGTTAATGATTTTTAATTAAAGTTCAATGTTGAAGTATAGGAGTCAAACCTAATTAAAACTTGTTCGCTCCCTATTTCTTTTTCCCCTGTTCGCTGCTCCTGCTTGCAGCTCCCCGATGAACGCCGCCTCCTTGCGTTGCCACCTTCACTTCGGTGCTCTACCGCACAACCGTGACCTGCTGTCTAGTCTCGCCGGAGCTCCGAGCTCCCCTGCTCTTCCCTGCTCAACTAGCTGAGGTATAATACCTCTTAATGTTTGTGATCTTAGTTTAGTGATTCAAGCCCAATTAGACCTATTGTTAGTTAGATTAATATTTGGGCCTAAGAACTAATTCACTTAGTTAATTAGTTGGGTTGTATTTATATTATGGACTAAACTGGTTATAAGTCATGCTAATAAACCACTTAGTTACGGTAAACATGTAGTAAAGACTAACCTAATTGGATTACGTTATGATAAATTAATCATTCACTTAGTTTAATCTGAATTTTATAAATGAGTAATACTATAAATGTTTTCATGCTAATTAGTGTAATTCATTAGTTAACTAGTTTCTAGATTTACGATAATATTAAGGTTAAAAATATGATAATTTCAAATAGCTAGAAAAATGTAAATAATCTTTCTCGCTTTGATACTTAAACTTATTTTATAAACGAGTATTATGATAACGATAAAAATTTATGGGTAATTAGGCAAGGAAGGTTTCTTAGTAGGTAACTTCCTAATTATTGATTATGTTTTGAGGAGGATATATGTATGATGGTTCTTGGAGATTGAGGAATGATGATACTTAAGGAGTAACGGAAAGGAATTAGCGTTTGAGGTAACCTTTATGTCCAGCTAGCATCCATGCATGCCCGTATAACTTTTGTGCAATGATATGCTCGAATGTGTTTATATGATGTTGTGATGATAACTGTGATGATATGATTATGTGTTACAAGTTTTATGTGGCATGATGAAATACGTTATGATATGACGATGCTCATGTATACTATGAACAATGATGTTATAACTTATGGAATATGGTTATCATGATTTATGGGTGTTGTTCGAAAATATGAATATATGCAAATTTGTAAAAGTGGGTGGTTCTGCTGGCTTGGTGTTATGAACTGAACTGGCAAATGGGCAAGTTACAGGTAGAGGAATTCTGTTTACGATATACTAATGAACACGGACCAAAAGGGTCATATGATGATATTAATGCTCTATCCAAAACCTAAACTTGTCAATGAACTTTGCTCACGCAAATGGTCCTTGCCGGCAGCCTATTCAATGATAATGTTTCCTGATAGTATTTCCGAACAAGTACCAATATGATGTAATATATCCCTGTGCATGAAAATGTTTACGAACTAAAATCGTTTTTACGGTATGGAGTGAAGTTACTGATTTTTCAACTCATTTTAGGTTATTTTCTGTGTTTTCCTTTTTCCTTATTTTATGAAATTATTCAGGTATCATGAAGATAGCGCAAGATCAGTTATGTCAAGGATGCTCCGAAAAGATTAAGTTGAAGTGACTTTGTATATATTTGGGATATCTAGAATACTCTGTATTAAGGGTAATTATTATTACTTTAAGTTGAGCATTTGTATGTTAAGCAGCCATTTTAGACTATTATATTAATAGTGGGCCATAATCCACAAGCTTAAGTTATGATTCCGCTGTCGATTAAGGTTATGTATTTCCGATGCGCTACAATAGGCATTAATAGGTATTAACCTATTGCTGCGGTTTCTACAAAAAAACGCAGCATTAGATCGCATATTGACAATTTAAATAATCAACCTATTGCTACGGTTTTGGGCCAAAACCACAGCAATAGGTATATGTAAATATTTTTTTTTTTTTTTTTGTATCCTGGTGAAATTAAGTCATCTTAAATCAATAAAAAGAATAAAAAGAATGAAAAGAAGGATCGTGGCTAAGACTACCGAAGTAATTGAAAAACAATATATATATATATATATATCTATATACCTAATAATTAATACAATATCCATGAACAGAAACAAAACTACAATAAAAAAAAGTACAGAAAAAATAAAAATAAAATAAATCCTTGAGAATCATCATCTCAAACCAATCATCAAAACCCTAGATCTAACCAACCCAACAAAATGAAAAATCAAAAAGTTGAGCAAAAATAAAAAAATCAGTTGGTTATAAATTGGCGAACTTCATCATCTCAAATCGCATCATTGAAACTTAGATCTAATCCAATCCAACAAAATAAACATAAAAAAATTGACTAAAATAAAAAAAATCAAAACCGACCAAAATAAAACATCAAAATTAGACAAAAAATTCGAAACCCAACAAAATTGATGCTCAAAATCACTGGTTGTTCTCGAAGCCAACAAACTGATTGTTCTCGAACCCAAATAAATTCAAAACCGAACTCGATGATTGTTCTCGAACCCAAAAAATTTCGAAACCCAACAAACTTATTGTCTCGAAGCAAGGAGTAGTGGTTGGCAGCGTTGTTCGAAGCGAGTGGTGAGAGAGGAAGCGGAGAAGGAGATCTGGCAAACGGAGGAGCGCAGGCTGGTGGTAATCATTGTGCGACGCAGGCGGGGAACGGGATCCGGCGGACGGAGGAGCGCAACACTTATGGTCAACGTTGTGCGAAGGAGGAGCGCAGGAGTTGTGCGACGGAGGAGCACAATGTAGGAGCGCAACAATGGACAAGTCGGAGCACAAAGGGTTGAGAGTAGGAGAGCAGCAATGGACAAGTAGGAGCACGAAGGTTTGAGAGGATGAGAGGAGAGTGAGGATAGAAAATGACTGATGAGAGGAGTTAAAGGACAGATGAAGAAACCCTAACTAGGTCGTGTCTTACATTATTTTTTAAGTCTATTGCTGCAGTTCCCAGGAACAACCGCAGCAATAAATTAACATATTATTAAAAAAAAAATTATCTTAATCTATTGTTGCGGTTGTGCCTGGGAACCGCAGCAATAGATATGGTCAAACAGTTAACGAAATTTGAAAAATTTCCCGTTGACACCTATTGATGTGGTTTTCAGGCATAACCGCAGCAATATGTTTAATTCCGATTTTTCCTTTTTTTTCGTGGTTTATTGCTGCGTACGGGTAAAGCCGCGGCAAAACCACTGCAGCAATAAGCAAAAATTATACTAGTGAATGTAAATAATCTTTCTCGTTTTCATACTTAAAACATATATTATAAACGAGTATTCTGATAACGATAATAATCTATGGGTAATTAGGCAAGGAAGGTTTGTTAGTAGGTAATTTCCTAACTATTGATTATGTTTTGAGGAGGATATATGTATGATGGTTCTTGGAGATTGAGAAATGACAGTACTTAAAGAGTAACAGAAACGAATTAGCATTTGAGGTAATCTTTATGTTCATCATCCATGCATGCCCGTATAACTTATGTGCAATGATATGCTCGAATGTGTTTATATGACGTTGTGATGATAATTGTGATGATATGATTATGTGTTACAAGTTTTATGTGGCATGATGAAATACGTTATGATATGACAATGCTCATGTATACTATGAACGATGATGTTATGACTTATGGAACCTGGTTATCATGATTTATGGGTGTTGTTCGGAAATATGAATATATGCAAATTTGTAAAAGTGGATGGTTCTGCTGGCTTGGCGTTATGAACTGAACTGGAAATGGGCATGTTACAGGTGGAGGAATTCTGTTTACGATATACGAATGAACACAGACCAAAAGGGTCATATGATAATGTTAATGCTCTGTCCAAAACCTGTACTTATCAATGAACTATGCTCACGCAAATGGTCCTTGCTGGCAGACTATTCAATGATAATGTTTTCTGATAGTATTTCCGAACAAGTACCAATATGATGTGATATATGCCTGTGCATGAAAATGTTTACGAACTAAAACCGTTTTTACGGGCTTGAGTGAAGTTACTGAGTTTTCAACTCATTTTAGGTTATTTTCTGTGTTTTCCCTTTTCCCCATCTTATGAGATTATTCAGATATAATGAAGATAGCGCAGGATCAATTATGTCAAGGATGCTCCGGAAAGATTAAGTTGAAGTGACTATGTATATATTTGGTTTATCTAGAATACTCTGTATTAAGGGTAATTATTATTACTTTAAGTTGAGCATTTGTATGTTAAGCAACCATTTTAGACTATTATATTAATAGTGGGCCCTAACCCATAGGCTTAAGTTATGATTTCGCTGCCGATTAACGTTATGTATTTACGGGGCGATCAAAGGCTACTCGTTTACTGCCTTGATCTTCTATGGGTCTACCGTAACCCCTTCCTTTGTTACCACGTTCCCCAAGAACACAACCTTTTCTAATAAAAAGTCACATTTACTAAACTTCGCGTATAACTTCTCCCTCATCAACAATTCTAACACCTTTCTTAGATGGTCTTCATGCTCCTCTCGACTCTTCAAGTATACCAGTATATCGTCTATAAATACCACCAGGAACTGGTCAAAGAAAGGCTTAAGATACCTTTGCATCAAATCCATGAAGGTTGCTGGTGTGTTAGTCAACCCACATGGCATCAGAACAAATTCATAGTGACCATTCCTAGTCCGGAAAGCGGTCTTGGGTATGTCTTCCTTTGCAATTCGCATTTGATGATATCCCGATCTTAGATCTATCTTGGAGTACACTCCAGCCCTTTCAACCGGTCGAACAGGTCATCGATTCTGGGTAACGGATTACGATTTTGGATTGTGATCTTGTTGATTTCCCAGTAGTCAATGCACAATCTCATAGATCCAACCTTTTTCTTAAGAAATAACACTGGTGCTCCCCAGGGAGAAACACTTGGTCTAATATACACTTTTTTGCAACAGCTCCTCCAACTGCTTCTTCAGTTCTGCTATTTCCGTTGGAGCCATCCTATACGGGGCCCAAGACATGGTGTTGCGCTTAACACCAGATCTATATAGAAATCTACTACTCTGTATGGTGCAATCCAGGCAATTCTTCAGGAAATACATCCGGAAGTTCCCTTACTACTGGAATCTCTTCTATCGCGGGGGGTAATGGGTTTGGCTTGCTCTATCTGTCCCAAACAGCTTCTGTTCCCGGGCGACACTCCAAGCTTAACCTTCTTAGTGTAACGCTCAATAACGGCTTTGTTTCGACCCAACCAAACCATTCACAGTATTACATCATAGCCTCTTAACTCAATAGGGAACAAATTGACTTTCAGGTTTGGTCCTGCTATTTAAATATCACAGTCCCTTAATACCAATCGACAATGCACTACTCCCATTAAGAGTACTAATTAAGAAATCTAAGGGTTTCACTTGAGGTAAGCTTATTAATTTCTTGACACATGCATGAGAAATGAAAGATTGTGATGCCCCTGTATCTAATAGTACATAAGCAGGAATACTACAAACTGGGAATGTTCCGGTGATCATATCACCTTCAGTTTCCTACATCTCAGGTCCTGTAGCGGCTTGTACCTTGATCGTGAACATCCTTCCTGGACCCTTGCTCGGTTGGTGGTGTGCTCCGTCCCTGGACCCCCATGCCATGTTTGCTTTACCTCCCTTAATTATTAGTGCCCCTCCTGGCTTGGTAGCTCCCTCATTCACTTTTTGTCCACCACTTATCGGACATTCCTTGAGTCGATGCCCCACATTCTTGCATTTGAAGCATACTATCTGACCGGTGCAACTTCTGCCAAGGTGGCCCTTGCCACACTTCCTACACTTTCATTCACACCTATCATCTCTAATGCTTCAGATCGAACCCTTTACAGGGAAAACATAGGCTTCTGTTTTGGGCTTTTTAAACCCAACTCCCTTCATTCTGTCCCCGCTCCTTTTCCTTCGGAATTCCTCGTCCTTCATCTCTATTAGTTCATGCTCAAGGGCACGATCATAGAGGTCTTTAAATGTGGTGTATACAACTATCCTCTTCTGGTATTTTAAATTTAGACCTTCGAAAAACCGCATAGCTCGCAGTCTTTCACATTTCACAATGTCGCTAGCAAAACGGGAGAGCTCAATAAACTTTGCAGCGTACTCTAGTACAATCATCTTGTCTTGCCTCAGATTGAAGAACTCATTCTCTTTCATCCTCCTCAGGGCTGGAGGGAAGAATTTCTCTGTTAATTTTTCAACAAACCTTTCCCATGTAAAGCTAGGTTGCTTGGCGATTTCCTTCATGAGCCACCATAAGTCCGCTGACCCCTCAAAATAAAAAGAGACCAGTCTCACTCTCATCCCCTCGGGACAATTTACTACGTCCAACAACTTACTCGTATTGTTTACCCAATCGTCAAATTTCACTGGATCCGCCACTCCGTCGTAACTTTGCGGCTTATGTGCCGCTAGTCGCTTGTAGATTTTCCCTTCGTCATCATTCTTATTAGCTCCATGAGTTTCCAGTATAGCTAATAATTTAGCGTTCATCTCGCGGAGTTCCTTCATTTGAACATCCTTACTTGATCCCGGAGTCGCTTCGTCAACTTAAGAAGAGGGTACCCTGTCCATCTCCTACATACATTTATCAAACATTAACGGTGTTCCCACATCATATTATCATGCCTCCATATTAGTTAGCATAACATACATCCTCTTTCCCTTTATAACCTTCTTATCACATATAGCATACCTACATCTTTTATATTATCATTTATTTCCACATCGACATTGGTTCTTTTATTTACACTTCTTCCAAAAGCAACAAGTTTATTATTCATTGACTAATTTGATTACATGCCCTACGCACGATTACATTATTCGATCTTCTCATAGTAACTTACACACACACACACAATAACTTAAACATGGTTATTCCCAATCTAGGTTATATGGATCATAGAAATACGCACTGTCATCACTACTACTAGAAGGGGTTTCAGGAACATAATCCGGTCCACATGCTTTGCACTGACTTCCAAAATTCAGTGTTGATCCCGAACTAGACCCACGGGAGCTATCCTCCACGTAATTTCCTACCACATTGTGCCCTCTCCTTGCTTTCCTACTCCCACGTCTTTCCTCCATTTGCGCCAATCGTTCATGTAACAGCCCGATTTAATTAGGAATGATTAAAAAGTAAAAATTCGAACGATTAAGTGTAATTTATGCGATTAGTGTGTTAATTGAGGATACTTTTAAATAAATGTGATTAAGTTTTTCTTATATAAAAGCTCTTTAGGAAACGAGTACTCTATTATGTTACATTTGCGTATTTGTATGTGATTATAAGTGTGTGATTTATTAGTTATCGGAATATGTCTAATAGAGTGCTAAGCACCCTCATTCATTAGATATGTGGTATTTGTTATTAAGATATATATGGAGAGTTACTAGATATATGAGTGGAAAAATAGTTGAGGCAAAAGTGCTCATGTACTTATGATAAAAGATTAGTACTGAAAGAACTGTTACAAAATACTTGGGTTCAAGTTTGAGTATATAAGAGGATATAACCTCAAGTAAGGGAAGTGGTGGACCATGGGGGGTCCCAAAACCACTAATAAGAATAGGAATTATATAATTAAGGTTGATTAAAATAAGAAAGGAAATCAGAATTGTTGCTGTTGACCACTTGGGATCAAAAGACCAAAACACCCTTATTGGGGGGGATAATGCCACGAAATAAAACACTCATGTTCTTCCTCACATACACCTTCAATCCTCATTAAAAATTCAGCTCCAAATCCTCACTAAAAGGAGCTGCCCATAATTGATCTATCACTCCCCTCTTGCTCGCCATTTTCACGATGAAGAGGAGCCTTCACCTTTGTTCATTCTTATTCAATTTTTCCATGAAATCTCTTGCATGCAAGTCTTGATTAATGTTGTACACATCCAAGAGCGTACTGGGAAAGCTTTGATTCAAGCATAAAAGCTAAGGAAATAGGAGAAACAGGGTCATCTTCTTCACTAAGGAAAATAGTAAGTTTTGTTAATTTTAGGTTAATTAAGCCACTTATCTTAGGGGGTTTCTTACAAAATTTTGTGTAAATATTAATGCATATTTGAGGATGATAAGGAGACAAATAAATAAGTTTGAATAGAAAGAATTAATCAAGTTACAAGTTTTGGAGTCTAAGGTACACAAATTCACTCCATTTTGATGACTTTGAATTTTCGGTTATCATGATGTTTTGGAGAATAATTATGAGCATGAACTTTGAGCTAGATATGGATTGTATCTACTATATATAAGGGTTTTAATCCATTTAAGTGGTTGCATGTTTGAGAAATTGAGTAAAGATACGATTTTTAGTATTTAAGTGCGTTTGATATTAGTTAATCGGTTTTGTAAACAAATTTGTGTGTGATTGTGTTTGAATTTTTGTGGAATCGTGTTTTGATTGTTTTGGCATGAATGAGCAGTAGGTATACTTGGTTTTAAGAGGTTTCATGTGAGGATATATTAGTGCAAGATTTGTATAAGGATTTCTAAGTGATTTAGTCACAAAATGTGGTTAAAGGACATCTTGTTTTCCAACTAAAAATTAGGTTTTAGATCACAAACATTTTGAATTTCAATTTTCAAAACTTATGATTTGAAATATGGCAGTAATAATGTGGCACTTAGCAAGAGAAATTTAATTAGATCGAGTGTTTAAGAATTTCTAATGTAGATTCTTCAAAGAACCGCTAAAAAGCCACTGACTTTGTAAATGACTTACTTTAAACTTCAAGATAAATTTAAGAACAAAATTTTGAGACAGAAAATGATATATTACGGTAGCTCAAATATAAATATAGTGCGTGCTAATGAGATTTAAACTATTAGTATTTAGTCATTTCCGGGAAGTATCGATAAATACTCAAAAACAACGTTTTGAACATTGTTTTCGAATTTTCGAAACAACAAGTTATGAATTTTATTTCACTTGATATAATGCCAAATATGGCAGTACCTAAGAATTATTTTGGGTTTAGAACATGTTACATCCTTAATTTCAAAGATATTTATCAAATAAGCGGAATAACCCCTGTTTTAGCTCAGGGATTTTGTCACTTTGATAAAAGTCTCCGGTGTAAGTTTTTCCTGAATATTTTCTTATTAGAACCTCATAAACCAAGTACCACTGTCCCTAAGCCACCTATATGTTACTTAAGTTCGTAAATGATTTGATAAATGAAGCTAGATTTCAAAAGTTGAACTATCAATTATGTTGTTTAGAGTTGTGTTCTTTTTGGAAAAAAGTTGGATTTCTAGATGTATTACTAAGTGGAGTTTAGATTCAAATATATGTATTTGAATTTGTTTTTATGGGAAGGGGACTATGTGTGAATTGTGTGGGGACATGTCCTAGCTTGCAAGCGCTAAAAATCAGGGGTGCAAACTTCAAAATGTGTGGATCAGGTCAATACTTAGTGTACGCCTCAATGTGAGTTCTCTTCCCGAAGTAACTTTATCAAGAAACATATTTGTCATAGTGAGAAAACATGTATTTAGTTAGCTGTCAGATTTTGTTATGAGTTTGTGGAATCATGTGTTGAGCTATTTATCATGAACTTATGCAGTTTTCAAAACATGATTTCTCTATCGAAGAAGCTCTTTTGGATAAGTGTGTGTGTGGGGGTTAAATAACCATAAAGTTGATGCTCTCTCGCATTCAAAAGACATTATTTGTATTATCTTAGCAACTGCTATAGATATATCGGTTTCTCGTTAACTACTTCTTAAGGAAACATGGAGATGATTCCTTTACTTTCAGCCACCCTACTATTTTCTAGGAATGAATTGTGTACCAGTGTAACCTGATCTTGTTCTTTGAACCTGTCCTGGTGGAGACACACTCATAATTTGTGTAGGGATTCCGAGGTGGGCAATTAGACAATTTAGAACCTTGTGATGTGATTACGCTATGGCAGAGTTGGGTGCTTCGAACATAATACTTGTGTTACGGTTTTTAAATTGTGATTTATGATATTTTGGTGTTGTAATGGGTTCCCACATATTTGTTGTATTTAAACTATGTAATTTATTTTCTTGGACTCCAGCAGGTGAAAGCCTCCGTTATACATAGTTCATGTGCTTCCGCTTATTAGATTTAAGTATGATTAATTCAGTTGTAATTAGTAGCGGGTTGTTACAGTTCATACAAACCCCCTAATGTCGATCCATTGTAATCCTCATCTCACGAAAAACTTCACCAACGTGCCCCTCCTAGCGGATTAAACAATTATGTACATTCTCTATATTAACGTCACTTCCCTAGATAGCCCATGTGGCTATATACTGCTCAATCAATCTTCAATAAGTCTGCCGAAAACTAGCCCAAGGCTCACAAGTTGGTAGGGTCTTAATAATGCTATAAGCTTGTATGCCAGGTCATTGGTGACTACTCATTCACTTAATCTGATTGTACTCATGAATACGATCCATGATCTCATATGCATAGTCAAAAGCGTCATCCCACCACTTACGCACGGAGCAATACGTATATAGCTCTCTCACAAACGGCTCGGTTTCGTCACTGCTTTCACTGGAGCTCCTTTTATCGACATTTATAAATATGCAAACAACTTACATTACACATACTTCATCAAACAAAATCACATCATTCACATACCTATGTTCACATGGTAACATATTAACTTTTTACCGTTCCTTAATTGCCAAAATATGTATATATATATACATATACATACATATATATATACATATACATACATATACATACATATATATATACATATATATATATATATATATTGTTTAACAAAATATACATATCTTTTGGAAAATATATTTGTTCTTAAGAAACATCGGCTCGGATACCAACTGTAATAGCCTATCTAATTAGCAGCTTAGATTAACCTTATTAATGATGTAAACGGGCTATGGTTAATTAGGTGACTTACCCAAGCATGTAGCCTCCCTTACATGGAAAGCCCCAAAACCTGGAGGTATCTTACCACCTTTTTCTTAATATACTATTAGTAACTATTACAAACCTTATTTTAAAATAGTTACATAAAATAATACATCACAAAATACATACACGATACTGATAATTATATTTACATACTAAGCACTACTAGCATCACACAACATATAAATCCTGTACATCTAGATGCAAGCCCTTCACCTACTCCAAACAACAGCTTCTTCACCCAAAACCTGCAAATTTGTCACTGCCCAAGAGGGCAGTTTAGGAATAACAACAACAATCACGTCAGCAACGCTGGTACACAAGTTCCCTAATTCCCTCGCTTTGTTTACACATGAGAGGGTTTGTTGACCCTCACACTTGCATGAAATGTACTTCACTAGCTACATGCGTCCTATGTTACTTTAAGGCATAAGTTGACATTAACATTTTGTAGTTTCAATGAAAGATGTGAGAGGCGTGATGACCAGTATAGCTCTTTTCTAAGAATATTCTTTCAACTATCCGGGGAGGAAGATACGAATAGAGTGAGGCCATGTCGCCATCTCTAAACTCATGGGGACGTCTCCCCAATCATTCACGTACCACTTGCAAGATTTAATCTAGGATATGTCCCATCATTCATGTTACACACACATACCATGATGCATGTGTTCATCACTGCTTCTACAGTATCTTCCCCTATAATTACTATAGTGTTTGGCTTTGTTGCAACTAAGCATCAAAATATTAATTTAGAAGAACCTTGACAATCATGTAGTGCTAAGTTTCTCACTTCCCAAGATAATAACTCTTATTCTACCCATTAAGGGTTCAGAAATAACTGATCACAAGTGAGTTCGTAGTCTTTTGTCCTACCATTTTCTCCTATACACTATTGCACTTTGCTTACTAACTATGTTTAAATGGTTCTTGCACTTACTGCCATGATCATGTTTATAGTTATAAATAAGAAGTCACTCTTAACATCTATGTTATGAAATAGAGAGAAAACAACTCTTGTTTTTGAAAGAAAAGAAGTTATTACTATAGAGAATTCAATCTACTAAAGTAGCTTGTTCATAAACCTATTTACTTGTTAAATGAAATTAATTATCTCCATGCAGTAGGTTTAGGGTCGCCAAACTCCCAAATTAATCATGTAATCATTACCAAACTTACGTAGGAACATCAAGATGTCAATTCCCGACCTCACTTCTTCATCCAAGCTTGTTTCTTTTAATAATATGTGTAACTAAACATGCATGCAACTATATTTATCTACCATAGTCATGGAACCATCACACATATCAATCATTGATACATAAAAGACTCAAGATTTAATCACTACACTCCTACATAAAAAAGGATTCATAAAAGAAATACAAAGAACCTACATAGAAACCAAGAATCCTTGTGAACCTTATTCTCCTGGCTTAATTCCTTCCAAGTTCCTTGAAAATTCTGAGTTTTGACTCCTATTTAACAACCTTACAACATACACACAAGCACAATCAATAATCGGAAGAACCAGACTGCTGCTGGTCGCTGCTCTTGGCGTGATGTGGTGTGAACTTTGGCGATTTCTGGGCAAAATGATCTTGTGTGAATTTGGATGAGAAAAATGAGGTGTAGGTACCCTTATAAGTATACTTGGCTGGGGTAACAAGAGTTTGGAGTTATTGTACTTGGAATCATCTGGAGGGCCCCCTTTCCGTGGGTTGCTCCCATCAGATATTCTAAACAACTTGTCTTTAACTATCTTCACCTGTCCTTCTTCCTTTGGCACGTGAATTCTTATTTGTTTTACATTATATCCCACCTAACTTGGTTACTTATTCTCCTTTAGTAATCTCATAATAATACTTCTCACAAATAAATAAACCCAGTGGGAATGTTTGTAATATGTTTAAGAAGTTACTTAACTTGACCTTCCCCTATCATCCCTTATGTTTGCTCCCTATTTGACACCTAAGATCTTATGTCACATGTTGTTCATGAGTGTAACACACACACACACACACACACACACACACACACACACACACACACACACACACACACACACACACACACACACATACATATATATATATATATGTAGGCTTGTTTTTATTTCGCCTACGCGGTGTGAGCGTGTATTAGATTTGACTACCCCACTGTTAAGGTTTTATTGAAAATTATTTTGAAAGAAGTCGCCAACAATTCTTTTTAGCAAGAATCATAAACCTAATTGGATATGGGAAAATCATAGGGACAAATTATCCAATGTAGATTTCCCCGTCTTGACTCCATAGATGGTCAAAATGAACCAAAGATTGAGTTCGGGGGTGAGGGTACGAATATAGTCATAATGAACCACATTCGCCCAAAGTTGGCCTCTACTAAATATCGATTCATTACAGATTTTATGCCAAAAAATAATCAAATAATGTTTTAAACACCCTAAAAATATTTAGTCTAAGTTGGTTCAGGAAACACATAAAAAAACTAATTTTTAGTGACATGTTATTAGGCAGTAATATTACAAGGAACCTAGCAGGTTGTCCAAATTAATCTGATTAATATTAGAACAGTTCTTTAGGTGTTTGATTAGCAATAATAACATGTGGGGGATAAAAGCAATAAAGTAGGACAATCATATGATATGCATATAATGATCATGTAGGCATATAATAATACGGAAAATAAATAAAAAGAAAGAGAAAGGTTTATAATATACAGTATAGCGATTACTACTTAAGGATCTACATCATGAAATAAATGGTTAGCAACTTCAAAGCAATAATATGGAATTTATTCAAGGATCCTCAGGTATTATACCTATGCGGCTTAGATTGAAGAGCGCAACGATCTTTAGGACGAGCAATCGTGGAACCAAGAATGCAGTGATGAAGAATTGATTGAAAGTATTAAAAGTAGTTGAGTGTTTGAGTATTCGAAGTATGTTTCAGAGTATTCGAGAGAATTTTGTGTGCGTAAAATAATAATTTGAAAAGTCATCCGTAATTCGGGAATTGCAGGTATTTATAGGAAAAAGAAAACTGCCCTCCACGCAAGCCTTGCGCTAGACATAGGCCTACGTGGCAGGCGCAGTGCCACACGTCAGGCGCACATTGGTGTGCCTGACGCAGCCAGCGCAATCAGGTTTAAGCACGTGTAAACGCGTTTTGAGAAGATAGAAAAGAAAGTTGCGTTTCATACAATTACGTCAGACGCAGGACTCTGTGTGAGTCACGAAATCTACGTGTCAGGAGCTCATTGGCTCGCCTGACGCGTTCTGGCCTATGTGCTGGACGCACGTGGCGCGCTGAGCGCATCCTTCGCGTCCGGCGCATATTCTGGAATATTCGAGCATATTCGCTTGCTCGTCTTTCGAAGATACCTTTTTTTTCCCTAAAATTTCGGAGATGGAATTTTACGGATTAAAAAATCTGATTTTTGATCAAGATAATAAAAATATTTATGAAAAATATCTATTAGAACAATAGATATTTGATTGGGCTTTTAAAATGCACTTAAAATATTTTATGGGCTTAAAATACAATTAATCATCATGAACAATTAATTGGGCTTTATAATATCATTTCAAAACACATTTTGGATTGGTTCTTTAAATTGCTCTTCCATTAGGTCGCGCCAACTAATGCCGCGGTATGTTTCATCATCGGATCCTTAAATGGGGAGACACGATTATATGTCTACAGAAGCCCCCACTTTGACTGAGGTTCAGGAAACTGATAGTCAAAGTATATGGTGTTAGGACGGAGAACGATTCTGAACGCTCTGCAGTTTAGAACTGATCTATAACCGCCGGCCTCTGCAAAACAAAGTTAGTATGTAGGACAATAACTACGAGCAATCTGATTACCTGTAAGGAAAGATGTCAGCAGATTGGTGCAAACAACTCACATAAAGCACATAACGATGCAATAATGGAAACTTCGACTCTCTAAGGATGCATGAGACGCAATGCAAGGATTGAGGTTATGCAAAGCTAAGGGGTGACACATCATGCAAGGTCAGGGTTATGCAAGACTAGAATGTATGTAATGTAAGGTCAGGGTTTTGCAAAGCTGCAATGCAAGGTCAGGATTTTGCAAGGCTAGAAGATGTGTAGAATGATAGAATTATAGACTGATTAGAAATAGATAGAATGATTTTTGAAAATCGTTTTATAGTAAATGATCAGGGTCCGTAAACGAGGTCCGCGAATTACAACTTTTTTGGGAGTTTGATTCGAATTGGAAGCATCACCACATATAGGAAGTCCCCCATTTTTGGTGAGCTTGTCTTGAGCTAGGCATGAGTCATAATCGAAATGCACTTGATCTGATATTGCTATGTAGTTGATATGATATTGAAATGTAGTTGCTATGTCTTGAACATTGAAAGTTTCCACTAGGGATTGCACAGGGGATTCTTCTTTGGGAAGTTGATATAGGCAAAGTCAAGTATCTCCGAAAATCATGGAATTATCGGAGAGTCCTTTAGAAACCAGGAGAGCTTGGATTGAAAAAAATAAAAAGGTTAAATTTGTGACTTAAATGAATGTAGGTGGGAAAAGGTTTTAACGAGGCTAGATGCAGACTTGAGTCTATGTCGGGATCTAGAAAGAGATTATGCTCTTGAACTCTAGAAAATCATTTTGTAGACCATGACTAACTTTATTTTATTGAAGCGGTCGGACCTCGAGATGAGGATTCCTACATATTTTTGCAGAATCAGACCATTCGTAGTTCTGGATCTGATTTCTTTTATTATTATTATCTTGTATATGTGCCCTAACTTTTGCCTAGGCCGCCCTTTCGGGTTTTCTACCTAGCGGACTTGGACATACCTTGAAGAAGAAGTTAAGGTTGATGAAAGGTTAAAAAGTTTAAGGCTTAGATGTTTTGATGAAGGTTTAATTGGTTTGAGGAATGAAGGGTCATGGATTTGGATTAAATTATTAAGGATTTTGATGGATTGAAGGATTTGAATGAGGGGTAGAACTTGTGTGCAAGCCCCCTAGCTTGACTTTTCAATTCTTGCCTTTGGCTCTTTGTTTTTGTCTTGTGCGTTTTCTTTTGCTGTTTTCATTTTTTCGCACTTTGAATTTTTTCATTTTTTTGTTTTTGCCTGGCATTGATTTTTTTTTTTTATGTAGTAAGGCTTGCACACAAGTTTGGTTTGGGGTATTGGAAGGCTTGAAGGATATTTTATGAAGCTTTGATTTTAAAGGGATTATTTGGCTAAGTATTAGGGAGATGATGGTTTAACGATTTTTTTTTTTCCTTGGTGGTATGAGGATGGCTTATGAAAGATAATGGAAGGGATAGGGGAATAACTCTAGATCCAAAGGATGTCCTCTTTTTTATTTCAGATATTTATTATTATTATTAGTCAAGTTCATTAGGTGATTTGAGTTTCATCATTGAATTAGAAGCATAAATGAAATGATGGAAGACCGATGAAAATGAAAATAAAAATGAAATTCTTTTCTTAATCAGGAATAAATAGAACAAGGCTTATTGGAAATAAAAATCTAAATGACATAAACTCGACAAGAAGGGAAATGAAGGAGCTAAGGGAGGGACTCTCCGACTCAACCTAGAAAACTAGTGTTAAATGACTAAGCCCCGGCGTTATTCAAGTGCTGCCCAAGGGGTTGCTGCTATTGCTGACTTTTGCTGCAGGTGGAATTGGCAATCTACCGTCTTCAACCATATCCTGCAGGTGATTCTTTAAGGTCCAGCATGCAGATGTTGGGTGTCCATTCCCTTGGTGGTACTGGCAGTAGGCATTTGGATCCCACCTCTTGGATCTATTCTCGGGAGCAGGGTCTAGAGTAGGGCTAATAGGCTGAAGTGCTCCCTTTACATGAAGTCTAGTGAAGGCTTCTTCTAAGGACATGCCTAAAGGTGCGAATGTTCTTTGAGGCTTTTGATAGCCTCTCTTTTCAGCAGCTATGTCATTGACCTCATTGCTTTTGGAGCTAGAAGGGCCATTGTTACTCTTCTTGAAAGAGTTGTTGTTGTTGTTGGAACCCTTATTCTTGTTGGCACGTACCTCTTCCTCAACCAGAAGGCCTACCTTATAGAGCCTCGTGAAAGATTCTATAGGTTGGAACTTAATATGATCCCAATACTTCGGCTACAGGTTACGGATCACCAGTCGGACTTGATCCTCCTGAGATGGCTTGTTAATCATTTGTGCAGCTTTATCCCTCCATATGTTAAGAAAGGTGACGAAGTCTTCGTTGGAGTTTTGTTTAGTTAACTCCAACTCACGAAGGCCAACGGGAAGCTGAGTATTGTAGATGTATTGTTTATGGAACTCTTCTCTGATGTAGTCCCAGTCATTCAGCTTGGCCTTATTCAGTGACCTGAACTACTTGGATGGATGTGCATCCAAGGTTAAAGGAAAGACATAAGCAAACAGGTCCTTGCTCATGCCCTTGAGAGCCATAGAGATGGAAAACGCTCTCAAGTGGTCATATGGGTCTTCGACCCCCTTGAATTTTGGGAGGTCACCCAATGTTACCTTTTTAGGGAGTTTCTCCCTTAGTTCAGGATCAATGATGTCTAGCCATGAGCTTCACTCTCGAGGGCAGGAATTGATTGGATCAATTGCTCGAGTTTTTCAAACCTTAATTATGTGTTGGTTTTGATCGGTGGTGGAGTGTCGCCTTGCTCGTCTTCCTTAGTGAGATTCTCCCTTAGTGCCTTGATCTCTTTTTCTTGTTCCCCAAGACGAGAGTTCATCAGTGTGAGTTGAGCCATAATGCCACTAAGATGTTCATTAGTATCCCCCATTTCGGATGATGATTCAGAAGAGTCGGAGGATTCGTCTGAGAAAGTGAGGATGCGCTTGACGAGTCTGGGAGTAGGTCAACCTTATTGCCTCGCTGTTGGACGTTCCCAAGTTATAATCTCACGATCCGTCCTGAAGAGAAATAGAATGAACCTCGTAAATTTTTAGGAATGACGCTTTCAAAATGAGAAATGGGAAATGGGTGTGGAAATGGAAATGAAAATAGGAAATGAAAAAGGAAAGTGATTTTGAAATGGAAATGGATATGGGTTTTGGACTGGTATAGACTTGACCATGATGGAAACATGGGCCTAACTATATGCAAATGCAGACATGGACTGGACTGGACTGTGCAAGCAGATTGGACCCTATGATTGGGTTACGAAGAGACTAGACTTTGAACTTACGGGTGAGCAAGCAGGCTAGACTGTAGGGAAGGTTTGACAATAAGGGAGACTAGACTCTTAACTTAAGGCAAGCGGGCTAGGCACCTAGACTTTGAACTTACGAATGAGCAAGCAGGCTAGACAACTAGACTTCAGAACTTACATGAGACTAAGCGGGCTAGACTCAAAAAATGCCTATGGATTTATGGGATGCTACACTTTGAACTTACGGGTGAGCAAGCAAGCTAGACAACTTGGAAGGCCAAACTCTTAACTTAAGGCAAGCAGGCTAGACAACTAGAGTTTGAACTTACGGGTGAGGAAGCAAGCTAGACAACTAGACTTTGAAACATACATTAAACTAAGCAGGCTAGACTAAAAAATTGCCTATGGACTTAAGGAATGCTAGACCTTAAACTTACGGGTGAGAAAGCAAGCTAGGTTTTAAGGGATGCACTTTTATAAACCTAAACTGGATTTTTATAGTTCGAAGACTGACTAGGGCCTACATGGAGATGCAAACTAGACCTAGGATATGAATTGGGCCGAAATGGACCTAAGATTTTGATTGGACTAGACTTAGACTTAGATTGGAATTGATTAGGGATAGACTTGGACCGGGCTTCACATAAAGATGCAGATGGGCCTAGATTATGAGATGAACTAGATTTATATGGGCCTAAGATCGACTCAATGCTAGAGAATGTATGGACTGAAATGCACATGGGCCTGAATGAATGCAAAATGGATTCTAATGCATATGGGCCTAGAATGAATGCAAATGAATTGTATTCAATTAAATTGGATTGGCGAAGGTATTTGGAATGGGCTTAGAATTTTCGAAATTCAATTTTGAAAGGAACCCATTGTTTTATCTTTTGTTAGGAAAAGATGATGGATTGATTTGAATTTTTTTTTTTTTTTTTTTTGAAATGTCGTGTATGATGGTGTTTAGTGAATGCTTTTGAAAAAGAGTAGAATAGAATAGGGTGCAGGATTAATTTAAAAAAAAATCGTAAGTGTTCGAAGTTGATGAATATGGAAAGGTAAGATTGACAGGGAAGATTAGTTGAACAGGAGAAAGAAAATGGGAAGAGGTAGACATGCATGACAACTCTGACTCCACAACGACCCTTTAGATGCATTTTTTTTAGGACAAACTTGACCTTTCATGAAAAGACAGATTTTTTATGTTGAATTAGGTGGGACTCCTAAAATAACCAAATTACGCGAATGCAGACAGACACATATAGAACTGAACATAGGATCGGAAATTACAACGGCTAAATTAACGAAAAACGTGCGATGCACAGACTGCGTGCCGCGCAGCATTGCTGCGTACGGCGCACAACAGTGCATCTGGCGCGGGAGTGGTGCGCCAGGCGCAACTTAATGCGCTTGGCACACTACTCCCCGACGCGCTTTTCGGGGATTTAGGCGATGAATCGGCCGATTGACGAATTTTGCTTGTTCTTAGACGCGTTTTTAGAAACGACGCATAATAATGGCGAATTGATAGGATAATAACAGGCAATAATTGCAATCACAGGCGAATGTCATATAACATGGATGCAAAAGTTCCAACCAAAAGTCTAGTTCTATGTTTGAAAATATTGGTCAGGTTTAGGTTCAGTCTGAAAAGGGTCCGTGACTAAGAAATTGATCCCACGCTTCGTACCCCTGCTTAAAGAGGTGGCCATGTGTAAGACGCACTCCAGTCTCAAGTCAGGAACAAGAGAATAATGCCATGGTTGGGTAGGTTTGCTTATGACTAAGATCCAACACTATCGCTCATGAAGGTTTTTTGGAAGGACAAAGCGCAAACCCCCCCAGGGGTGACCTCACACATAGAACATGTGCTAATGAGGCAAGGTAGATTGTCTTTATGGCGGCTGAACAATAGCCATGCATACGCAAAACTGTATATTATTCTATGGCATAAAAATAAGAATGAATCGTATTTTTCAAGTTTCACCCTCTCATTAAAAATAATCGTATTGTCCAGAATGATCGCTGAGCATCATTTCTGGCAAGAACATTGGATAAAAACGTATTCTTGTACCATCGGTAATCATTTAAGGTTGGGCAACGAAGATTGGATAAAATTAAAGTATTGGATTTTAAATGTTCTGTGGAAGAACCAAGAAAATGGAGACTGATAGTTTGGATAAGAAGAATATATCCATCTTTTTCTTTTTTGACATTTTCATGAGAACAAATATTTTTTTGTTGTTCCAATGTGAAAGTATTTTCCCACCATTGTTTCAATTGTCCTATAAAACCATTTGTAATAGTTTCAGCAATTTGATCATTTGTAAAATCACTGGAAGAATATACATTGGAAGCAATGCACATTTCATGTAAAACTTTGGCAATTTCAAAATCTGATCTACCATCGATATTCCAATCATATAGTTGGTCACCAGAATAAACATTTTGAGAACAATAAGTTCCTCGTTCTTCAAATTGAAGATCTGGAGGGGTTGGTCTAGAATAATAATTACGCATTGGATTATTGTTCTAGTTTTTGTTGGAAATTCGATTAATTTGAAATTGGAATTCATTATCCGAAAAAAAGTTTTCAGCAATTTCTTTTATCCTTTTGTCCTTTTCTAAACATGTGATGTTTTTATCTACTTTTTTAGAAATTCATTTGAGAAGGGTTTTGTTACTTAGTCCAAGACCTGTTGGGAGATTTTTTGGAAAGTGGGTTGGAACATGAATAAGAGGTTTGGAAATTTCATTTGGAAAAGTAGATGGAGGATTTTCACGAAGAGAGATTCCGTTCAATTTTTTGGATAAATCATCAATGTCATTGGAATAATCAGGATCA